>QEPC01005247.1:1251195-1266245 GCA_003113815.1 Sphenodon punctatus
CCGTCCCCCTGGCTCCGCCTGCCGTACCCCTGGCTCCGCCCCCAGGCCCGGCCTTACTGCCCCTCCAACATCAAAACCCACCAGATGCCCCTGCCTCCACAACTCTCAAACATAGGCTAAAATATCCCCCCCATTCCCTTGTCTGGGCTCTTCTCTAATCAAGTAAAAAATGCCGTCCATAGGGCTGAAACAAGAAGCAATTTTTTTCTTGTGAAAATACTGTGAGAATTGAGAATTGTCACCAAGATCTCAGTACAATCTCAATACCACACCAAGATCTCGGTCAATAATTTTTTCTCAAAATACTGTTTATTGTTTTCATTTACTGCAATTTACTGTTTATGTATACCAATTTATTGTGTACCACTTACCTTGTACCACATTTGTCCCAGTAAAGTACATGTGCAAAATGCCACTTTGCACATGTGCATTACCGGGATGAACGGTAAGCAGTACATGGTAAATCAGTATACATTAAATGGTAAATTGTGGTAAATGGTAAACAGTAATGGTAAATGGTATTTCAAGAAAAAATTCTTGACTAAGGGTGAAAACAGACATGACGCTAACCACCCTTTAATCACCCTTGGTGGTCATTTATGCATGTTTCAGGGCTGCATAGGGTACCAATACAGCCCTGCAACATGCATAAATAACCACCAAGGGTGGTTAGCGTCATGTCTGTTTTCACTCTAAGATGTCGAGAATCGGCATTTTTCTCAATTATCGTTTCTCGTTAAAAACAAGTTGAGAACCATGATTCGAGATCAAATTTCAGCCCTACCCCTCACCCTCCAATGCATACAGATTTTGTGGGGAAGGGAGTGTTCAACTGCATGCATCCCCTTTCCCATTCATTTTTAATAAAAAACTAAACAAAAGAGGAAGAGAAAAAAGACAATACTTCATATTGCCAACAGCTAACACAAGAGAGACACTGGTTCTCTAGATTAGAGACTCCCTATTGCAGGTTCCAGAAGTTCAAACAGTTCAGAAATCCAGACCTCTCACTATGTCCCCCAGCTTGGAGCAACAGTCTTTGCCCAGAAGGAGCTGGGAGGCTCCATGTCCACATGCAGAAGCTCCAACCCTAGATGGGGAAAGACTGCAGCCCTGGGAGCCATGAGCTGCAGCTGCAATCTGTCACCGCAGTTCTGAACACCCACAAATACAGCCATTTTGGGTGTCTCTACCGTGTCCAGAAGATTAGCAAGCCTCAACTATATTTTGAAATCATATCAGCCCAAGGCCCTAAAATCCAAAATGAAAATGCTGGCAGAATTGTTTAAATATATATATATATATACAAATATATATAGTTACCTGAATTCCATTCAACTGCTTCATTAATTCCTGAAATGGGGGGAGAGAAAAAAAAAAGGCATCAGGAAAGATGAACCTAACCACTGAACATTGTGGTTTACGCTTTAAAGTACACACACTGAAGTCACATGCAGTGGCATATGCCAAAACAGGAAATTCCACTGGCAATTTCGGATTTCCAAAATGAAGCTGCAGGCATGGCTGTATTATTGTGTGGGTGTGTGTGTGGGTGTGGGTGTGTGTGGGTGTCTTTTACTGCATGACATCTCTTGCTAATACAGTCACATTTGGTGCATCATAAGAGTTTCTTGTTTAAAGAGCCTTTGTCCATTGGTCCAATTTTATGGCTTTCCCAGTAAGTTTTAACCAAGCTGATTTAGTAGCCTCTATTAAATATTGTTAGGGCACTGGAGGCCAAACAATTGAAATGTTCACTTTACTCTGAAAACCACAACATCGACTTGTATAATAAGCACTACCAATTCTGCACTTCAGCTGGACAACTAGGAGTCAAGTCACTGCTTGCTTTGCACTCAAGAAAAATCTTCATTAGATTGATCCTCACTTCCATCTCTTGTGACAAAGCAAGTAGCTAAGAATCGGGAATCTTGGGGCAAAATTTCCCCTCTATTCAACAGCGTTTGACTTGGATACTGTGGTCTCCCAGTGACAGCTCTGTGCATTGAGCCTAGACAAAATATAAGCCCATGACCAAGACAGCAACAGAGCATGCAAAATATATTAACTATCAATTCGGATCATAACCCCCTCCATAAATGAGTGGCCTCTTTTGGGGTCATCATGATCCATACTTTGGAAACCACAGGAATACAATCTTCTATACATACCCGGGAGGCAAATTTAACCTCCAAATAGTTTCATCCCACAGCCCGATATATTGGTCTATCCATAGCCTGCCACCTTCCCTACAACATTGTCCCAGAGGAGTTCAGCTACGTTGGGAGGGGGCAGGGCAAAGGGACTCCTACCTCTTTCCAACACTCTGAAGCGGGAGGACCCATGGTAGACACAGGGTGGGAAGCCTCTTTGTGTTGGAAATACATTGTTTTGGTTACATCCCCCCATAGCATCTCATCCTGTTTGTTTGCTAGAAACACCAGGAGTAGATGGACAGATCAGGGAACCCTTCCCCCATCCTATCTGTCCTACTCCTGTCAGGACCTGATTGGTCAATTTCCTCCCCCAGGAGATTTCTCATCTCTTTGTGTCTCAGAGAGCTTCCTTTCTCCCTCTTGAACACACCTAGGGCGTTTATAGACGAGACAAAAAGGCGGCTGATCCTTTGATCAGCCGCCTTTCTTGGAGCTCGTCTACTCGCCGCGGCCACTTTTTAATCCGCGTCAGAGGGGGCAGGCAATCCTGCCCCCTCCGACGCGGATTCCCGAAGTGCCGGCTTTACGCTGCACTTCCTGGTCCCGTGCATGAGTGCGCATGTGCAGAAGGGCGCGCATGCTCACTCGCACTCTGCGCCGTGTCTGATCAGCAGACACGGTATGCAGAGTCCGCGTGGGGGGAACAGGCGGCGTTTAGCGATCCCGCTTGTAAGCGGGATCGTCTATAAACGCCCCTAGTCTTAGGACTTAGCATAGATGTAGGCCTTTCCTATCCTACATGTATTTCCTAATAAAGCTACTTAAGCTTAAGTATGCTTCCTGCCTGCTTATTGATGATTAGCTACTCACACTCCTCTGTAAACTCTGCATTGGGCAAATGGATGCAATGATCTCACAGTCCTTGCATTTCCAACAGGGTTATGGGCCCAGACACCCAAAAGGCAGCGCAGAGTGAGTAAAATTGAGTGCTAGCATTAATCTTAAAGGCAGAAAAGAAAAGAAAGATTTTAGTCTCTGTGACCATGGATTCTATGCTGAAGGTCTCCATTCCAGAGAGGCTCACTGGAGCAACAAACTATGAAGCTTGGAGTCATAATGCAAGGATGGCACTGGGAGGACAAGGCCTAAGGAAAATGCTGGAGTCCAACAGACCTACAGATGCAGGGGCAGCACAAGAACTCTGGGATGAGAAAAATGACAAAGCTATGGCAATCATCTCAATGTCGGTGAGTCAGCGTTTACATGTGCACATACGTGACAAGTTAACTGCAAAAGATATGTGGGAAATTTTACAGAGACTGTATCAAGGGAAGTCAAATATATCAAAGATACAAATGCTTAAAAGACTTTGTAATATGAGAATGGATGAGAGTGAAGATTTTTCAGCTCATGTTAATGGCCTGCTTGAACTAGTCAGGAGACTGGAAAATCAAAAGCTGAATTTACCAGATGAATTGATAGTGGCATTTCTGCTGAACTCTTTACCACCAACTTTTCAAACAGTATGTCAGATAATAGAAATGCAGGATAACCAATCTTTGGAAGTCGTTATTCAGAAACTTGAGGAATTTAATATGGCTCAAACTAATGAACAGCCAAACATCCCTTCAGAGTTTGCTTGCAAGGCAGCTGGAAATAAAGAGGTTTTTGCAAAATCTGCGAGAGTTAAGCGTTGCTTCAATTGTGGGGAAATCACCCATCTTGCATATCAATGCAGGAAGCAAGATACTGCAGAGAAACCAGTTAAGCAAGTTCCCAGCTCCTCTGCAAAGAACAAAGGGAGCCATGATAGGGCTTTCAGCCTGGTTGAGGAAAAAGCATCTCAACTTAAAAATGTGGAAGGAATAGAATGTGAGACTGCTTCACATGATTTCTTTGTTGATTCTGGAGCAACTAAAAATCTTATAAAGGACAAAGACAGATTTATTGATCTGGATAGGACTTATAGAACTCCTATAAGATTGGCTAATGGAGAGAAAGTTTATTGTCAAGGTAGAGGCAGGGCTAAACTCATATGTCATCTGGGAAACGGTGAGGAAATGAAAGTTACCATTGAAGAAGCTCTATATGTCCCAGAATTGGATCATAATTTTATAAGTGTCAAGTATGCTGTACAGAAAGGTTTTGCAGTGCATTTTGAAGGGAAATATTGCAGAATTTCAAAGGAAAAGGAGCTTTTTATGCGAGGAATGCTGGATTCAAATGGCCTATTCAAGGTAGATTGCTTGCAACAGGATCAGTATGCAAATGCTGCAAAAGATTGCAGACATAAGAACTGTGAAAGCAAATGGCACAGAAGGATGGGCCATAGAAATGCAGATGTGTTGCATGCACTTCCAGACCTAGTTAAACATTTTAAAATGAACTCATGTGCAACTAAAGATGAGAGATGTGTTTGCTGTGTAAAAGGAAAGGGAACTAGGCCCTCCTTTCATCAGAGCAAGGAGGAAGCCACACAGCACCCCCTACAGCTCATTCATAGTGATATCTGTGGTCCTATGAAGACAAAAACAATTGCAGGAAACCAGTATGCATTGACTTTCATAGATGATTTTTCCAAGTTCACGTTCACTTACTTGATTAAAGAGAAAAGTCAGGTGCTGGAGAAATTTAAGGAATATGTTGCAAGAGCCAGCAATAAGTTTGGAAGATCACCTCAGATCCTAAGGTCAGATAATGGAGGTGAATATGTTTCAAAACAGATGAAAGAATTTTTGAAGCAAAAAGGAATTGAACACCAGACAACCATCCCGCATACACCAGAACAAAATGGAGTAGCAGAAAGAAAAAATCGCTCTCTCATAGAGATGGCGAGATGTATGCTTTTGGATGCGAATCTGCCAAACAAATACTGGGGGGAAGCAGTAATGACTGCCACATACCTGCAGAACAGGCTCCCAACCAAAGGTGCAAAAGCAACACCTTATGAACTATGGCATGGGAACAAGCCCAGTGTGGGGCACATTAGAGTGTTTGGCTCTAAAGCCTATGCTTATATCCCAAAGGCCAAAAGGACCAAACTTAACACCAGATGTGAAGAAGGGATACTTGTTGGCTATGCACAAGGATGCAAGGGATACAGAGTAATGGACACTGACACTGGAAATGTGAAGATAAGCAGTGTGGTCTATTTTGATGAAAATGAAAAGGGAAGCACTGATCAAATGCCAGACCTAATGAGGCCAAGTTCATCAAGACAGAAAAAGACTGCAGAACTGCAGATAAAAGAGGAAGCTGAAGTTTCATTTGATTTGACCATGTTCAATCAACCTGAACCAGAAGGGGGCACTGACACCAACACTGATGCTGATGCTGAAACTGAAGCAGAACCAGAACTGGAACCAGAAGATAACACTGATGCTGATACTGAAACTGAAGCCGAAGCAGAACCAGAACCAGAAGTGAGACGTTCTGAAAGACACAACAAAGGAGTGCCAGCAGCGAGATTCTCCTATGCGGCAAAAGTGGAGGAACCACAGGAGCCCTCAACATGGCAAGACATTCAAAAAATGCAAACCAGTGAGGCGCGCAAATGGAGAGATGCTGCCAAGGAAGAAATTGAGTCTCTTAATGAAAATAAAACATGGACACTCACAAAGCTACCTGAAAACAAAAAGGCCATTGGATGCAAATGGGTCTTCAAGACCAAGCATAATGCAGAAGGGGAAATCACGCGCCACAAAGCGAGATTAGTGGCCAAGGGATATTCCCAAAAATACGGCGAAGACTACGACGAAACCTTTGCTCCAGTAGTAAGGCACACCACAATAAGAACACTCCTCAGCATAGCAGCTGCAAGAAAAATGGAAGTGCAGCACTTAGACGTGAAGACTGCATTCCTACATGGTGATATCAAAGAGGATATCTACATGCAGCAGCCGCCGGGATTTAAAGAACCTGGGAAGGAGGAACTTGTGTGCAAACTTCAAAAGAGTATCTATGGTTTAAAGCAAGCAGCGAAAGCCTGGAACGAAAAATTGAATCAATTGCTCCTTAAGGAGGGGTTCATACAGGGAGAAGCTGACCCCTGCCTATACTCAAGGTTCAGAAATAAAAGGAGGACATACATTCTAACTTATGTGGATGATCTGATTGTATGCCATGAAAACAAACGAGATTGTGATGAAATCGTCAGGAATCTGAACAAAGAAATAGAGGTGAAAGACTTGGGAGGTATCACTTACTATCTTGGAATACAAATAGAACGAGAAAAAGATGGAAGTTTCCTTCTCAATCAAAAACAAAAGATAAAGGACATTTTAGAATGCCTAGGCATGACAGAGGCTAATGAAGTGGGGACACCTATGGAAACAAATTTCCTAAGCCAGGAAGGCAACGACGAGCCCCTACCACAGGACAACCAGTACAGAACTGCAATTGGCAAAATGTTGTATGTAGCCACCGTCACAAGGCCAGACATTGCCGCTGCTGTAGGAATACTAAGCAGAAAAGTAAGTGCACCAACCCAAAGGGACTGGATAGCAGTCAAGAGAATAGCACGGTACCTGAAGGGCACAATGCATTTAAACTTAAAACTACCAGCAAGCGAGAACCCCAGATTGATGGGATATATGGATGCGGACTGGGCCGGAGACAAGACTGACTGCAAATCTGTGAGTGGAAATGTATTTCTGTATGGAGGCGGAGCAATCAGTTGGACTAGCCAGAAGCAGTCATTAATTGCCCTTTCATCCACAGAAGCAGAATTTATTTCAGCCACTCAAGCATGTCAAGAGGTAGTATGGCTACACAGACTACTAAAGGACTTTGGAATAGACGAACCAAAGCCAACTGAGATGTATGAGGACAATCAAAGCTGCATTCAGCTTACGAAAATGGAAAAGATAAAGCCAAGGTCGAAGCACATCAACACCAAGCGTCACTATGTGAGAGAAGCGCAAGAAAAAGGACTTGTTGAACTGATTTATTGTCCTACAGAGGAAATGATAGCGGATGTGCTGACCAAACCGCTACCCAGAGACAATTTCCAGAGGCTACGAGAAGCATTGGGAATTGTCAGCAGTGCACATAAATGATTCGGTGCACGGGACGATGAGAAGGGGTGTTGGAAATACATTCCTTTGGTTGCATCCCCCCTAAGCACCTCATCCTGTTTGTTTGCTAGAAACACCAGGAGTAGACAGACAGATCAGGGAACCCTTCCCCCATCCTATCTGTCCTACTCCTGTCAGGACCTGATTGGTCAATCTCCTCCCCCAGGAGATTTCTCATCTCTTTGTGTCTCAGAGAGCTTCCTTCCTCCCTCTTGAACACACCTAGTCTTAGGACTTAGCATAGATGTAGGCCTTTCCTATCCTACATGTATTTCCTAATAAAGCTACTTAAGCTTAAGTATGCTTCCTGCCTGCTTATTGATGATTAGCTACTCACACTCCTCTGTAAACTCTGCATTGGGCAAATGGATGCAATGATCTCACAGTCCTTGCATTTCCAACACTTTGCCCCGTTCCTTTCTGGGCCCCACTCCCTGCTGCTCTTAGGGTTGCTAATCCTAGCCTGAATCCAAATGCAAGCACTCTTATTTTATTGCTGACAAATGCATGCAGTGAAGCTAATTAGTTTCCTCCATTCGGGGGTTTGTGCTAATTAACAGAATCAGCTTATTGGGTCACTGTATTTATTTATTGTTATTTTATCACCTAGATTTGTGTGTACTGGGTATGACATCATGTTCTTGTCAATCAAAAATATAAATATTTGGATCACAAATAAAAAGAATGTCAGACACCTCACTAGATTAACTTACTCTAGACCGAGGTCCAGGAACTTCTGTTTTCATTAAAGGTCCATCATAATCAAAATCAACATCAATTTTAGCTGCAGCTTGACTGATACACCTCTGCCCTGCAAAAAATACAAAGAATAGAAAAGTGGAATTACAAGTCTTATAGAACAGTCAGGGACCTGTATTCACTGCATTTCCCCCATTACTGCCAATGGGGAAAAACAGTCCCTGAGAATGGTGTATTAAACTACAAGCTCTCCACAGAAATAAATCTTTGGCTCTTTATCTGAATAAGAACATCCAAGAACATAGGGCAGTGATGTTGCCTGCTGAAGAGAAAGTCTCTAGGCTTCATTTCAATTTATACTATTTATCATTTATGCAGTTATTTCAGTGTTCATACTGCTTGACAATCCTTATCTGGTTCACCCTCACAATAACTCTGAGGTAAATCATTAGATTTCCAATTTTACAGATGGGGAACTAAGGCTGAGAGTGACTTGCCCAAGGTCACTCAGTGAGTGCGTCTAATGTAAAATTTGAACCTTGGTCTCCAACAGTAGCCCACACCAGGTGGATGTCCACCTGCCAACGTATTAGGTAAATCATGGCATGGTGTCTGAGCATGCGGTGCCCACCGTGTGGGTGAATGTGAGCTAATGCATTCCCATGTGTCCACATCCCATCAATGAGGTTGTGTGTAACATTGCACATGTACAGATCCACCAGCACCATAGAGTTTCGGGCAAAAGTCAAGAGTGTTCCAAGGAGCAACTGCTTCCTGCCCCTCTCTCCGTTCTCACTCTTACTGGCACGTATGTAAAGTCTGCCTTAAAAGCCCAATGCACACCAAATTCAAACATGCTTTGTCCCAGCTTGTCCTTGTTTGCAGCACATGCCCAACTATCACTATTCAGAACCCACTGCCTCCTACGGAGCAACATTGACAGTATTTTCATTTCTATGGCCATGGTTCAGAATGACAGGTGGGCAACTATGGCAAGTCAATGCACCGGGTGTGTGTGTGTGTGTGTGGCATTTACACAGCTGCATGGTAAAGGTGGGGTTTCTTTACTGTGTTCACAGGCCAGGAGAGTGCTGGGGAGTAGCAACATACTCCCCAGGACACAGTAGTACTGGATGTGAAGTGTGGGAAGTGGGGAGAGAGGCAGTATGGCAGGCCCATGGGATGGAAAGGCACCATGGTGGGATGGTGGGCTGGCAGGGGGAGAAGCACCATGGTGGGATGGGGAGATTGTGGTGGTGATGGAAGACAAAAGAGTGGAGGGGGAGGGGGCAAATGGTGTTGTTTGGTTTTTGTATGTTCTACACGCCTCTACAGTGAACGTGGGAGGAGAACCATGTGCCCCAGAGATCCCACTGCAGCAACCACCCCAGCAATAACGTAAGCCAGGTTCTCACTTCTGCTTCCCTTCAGGCAGGAAGGGCCGACAAGGGCTGAACTAATGGCTTTCCTTGTTGACTTGCTACAGGATTGCCACTACAAAGGACATGGATCAATTTCCCAGCAACAGGCGCACCAGGACTTGCAAGGCTGCAACTGGTGACACAGAGAGGATAGGTCAAGGGAGCTGCTGAGGGAGACCATGCGGCAGGCGGACGAGATCCGGCACACCATTCAGGGCATGGCTTGGGAGCACAGGCAGCTTGTGCAGCAGAACGCTGAACATTGCAAGGTCTTGGCTGCTAAGGCCCACTTGGAATGCCAGCAGGAGGACAGGCACTGGGCCCGCCTCTCATAGCAGTTAAGAAGATAACATAAGAAGTGCCATACTGAGTCAGACCAATGATCCCTCAACATCCCAGCATCCTGTCCTCCGACAGTGGCCAATCTCGATTGCATGGGAGAAGAACCAACGGTCACAATGGGCAATCCATTCCCTGTTGTTCACTCCCAGCTTCCAACAGTAAGAAGTTCATCCTGTAAGCTACTTGGTTAATAGTCATTAATGGACCTACTCTCCAAGAACTTATCCAGGCCTTTTTAAAACCCAGCTATACTACTGGCCTTGACAGTTCAAGCAGATATTGCCAGAGTTTCTTTTTCAGTACAAAAAAGACTTTTTAGCCTTGGATGAGATGGAGATAACATGGAAACACCTAGTTTACAAGCATTGATTAGAGATGGGACTTTCAGTTTTGGATAGAACCGAAAGTACCCGATAATGGCCATTTTGGATTAATCAGAAATGTTGGTTCTTTTTCAGTATTGGTTGTTTTGGATCTTTTGCATTGATTTTTGTTCTGGATTTTTAACACTGTGGTTTGTCCCCATTGACTTCAATGGGCAAACCGCAATGTTAAAAATCCAAATAAAAAATCAAAGCAAAAGATCCAAAACAACCGATACCGAAACGAGAACTGAAATACATGAGAACTGAAACTGAAAGTAACCAAACCTGAAATTTTGCCCAGAGTCCCACCTCTAGTGTTGATGTTTAATGAATACAACTGTTTTTAACTCTGAAGCATGACAGTACTAGCCTTACAGGTTCTTTCATCTTTCCTTTTGACTGTACAAGATGTTAAGGAATCATCCTTAAACTCTACAGCATGTCTTCCTTGCCTTATGCTAGTCTTTATTTTCAGAAAAAAGCAAGTGGCATATTTCTTGGCTGTCATGAAATTCTAACCTTCAAGGTCAAAGCTTTCCCGTAAGTGGTTACATATTATTTCATATGATTTTGGTGGTGAACCCTTTTGCCTTTTCTCTCCAACTTTATTTTCAGAGATTTGTGAACTCTCCTCTGAGCTTTGTAAGCGAAACACAGCTCCGTGTGTTTTTTTGACCAGACACATACTTTTGCATAACAATGCTTCACTATAGAGTGTATTTAAAACATTTTAAATGTGTTTTTCAGACTGTGCAAATGTTTTAATTATGTGCTGTTAAGTACAAATGTTAAATATGAAGTAGATGCTCCACTAAAAGTATGAGACAAGACCTCTGAACATCACCATGCAGAAATATATGGAGTAGATACATTCCACGCATACATTCCAACACTTAGTTGGAATGGATTGAGATCGAGACCTCATTTCCCTGCCATTTTCCACATCACTGCTCTGATGACAGCGAGAACATGGCTGCAGGACCACCAATCAGATGGTGGAACTGAATCTCTTGGGGGAAACAAGTGGTTTGGGGTACAGGGAATGTGAAGCTACTGATGGAGAGCTTCTTGTTCCAGGGCAGGGAGCCTGGGGAGAGCTGGGCTTGGCTGCAAAAGCCTGCCCTGCACCTGTGTGACTCTGCTTCTCCTCCCCATGCAGGTAACTAACTCCATAAAGAGGGAGTTGCCCTGAGGGGGCTGGGCAGGGATCCTGGGGAGTGCTGGGCTTGGCTTCAAAAGCTGCCCTGAGGGATCCCCATGCACCTGTGTGACTCTGCTTCTCCTCCCCCTGCAGGTAACTAACTCCATAAAGAGGGAGCTCCCCTAAGGGTGGCGCCCTCTGGGCAGCGGCCGATGGCCGCCACCAAAGGGCGAAGAGCCGTTGCCGGGGTGTTAGTGGGACGGAGGCGGCCATCCTATTTGTGGAATTCTGGGAGCGCCTGTTATACCGGAGGGTGTTGGGAGCCAGTTGGGCTCGCCTCCCCCAAGGATGCAGGGACTCCACCCCTCTCCCGGTGGCAGAGGGAGAGAGGGTGGGACCACCAGCTTCCCTGCGGCTTCTGGTGGCAGGGTGCTGGCTGTGAGCCAGTTGGGCTCACCTCCTCCTCCCCCCCAGCTCTGTCCACGGCTTCGTTCGCTCGCTTGCTGTTGTGGTTGGGAGCCAGGCTGCAGGGACTCCACCCCCCCCTCCCAGTGGCAGAGGGAGAGAGGGTGGGACTACCATCTTCCCTGTGGCTTCTGGGGGTGGGGCGTCAGCCCCAATAGGGGTTCCTCAGTGGCGCGCCTTCACAGGGCTTTTGGGTGTGGCCCTTGGTGAGGGCCTGAGTGCACTGGGGTGTGGGGCCCCATCTGTTGGCAGTAAATTGTGGGGAGAGTTTATATTGGGGGATACTTGTTTAAAGGGGGGATGTGTGGGAGGTGATTGTGGGGGGTCAGGGGTTTCTTCCTTTATCTATTTTATAGTGGGGTTGGTAGGAGGGAATGAGGGTCCAATTTGGGAATGGGTGGGTGGGGATCCTCCCCTCGATTGGGGTGGGGACACAGCCACTGGGGTCATGATGGGATGTGGGAAGTATGGGGGGTATGCTCAAGCTGGGCGGAGGGACAGGTGTTTAATATCTGTTCCCCACACCACCCCTCTAGTAATGGGGCAGGTGGTTCTGAATCAGAGGGCCTCATACCATGTGATGATGCTGGTGAATGCGAGGTCGGTAGAAAATAAAGCAACAACGGTTCAGGAATTGATCCTGGACCATGGGGCCGACCTCGTTTGCATCACGGAAACCTGGCTGGACATGGAGTCTGGGGCCTATTTTGGCTGACCTTGTTCCAGCTGGGTATTCTGTGCAGCATCAACCATGGTCAGAGGGACTGGGGGTGGGGGGCAGTGTAGCCATGATTTTTAGGGAGGGTTAGGCTGTTCGGAGGTATCTGGTGCAATCCATAATGGGGGTTGAGGGTCTCCATCTGGTGTCTGATGTGGCAGGGGACAGTTTGGAAGTGCTGCTTGTATACCGTGCACCCACCTGTACAGCAACCTCCCTGCATGCTCTAGCGGATCTGGTGTCGGGAGTGGTGTTGCGATCCCCGAAGACGATAGTCTTGGGGGACTTCAACATCCACATCGATGCCAATCTTGGGGGTGCGGAACGTGAGTTTATGGCCTCCATGGCAACCATGAGCCTGTCCCAGAGGATCAGCGGCCCGACACACCGGGGGAACATACCTTAGACCTTGTGTTTTGCACTGGCCTTGAGGTGTGTGTGTGTGTGGGGGGGTCCATTGGTGGGGGAGATATCAGCTGTGCCCTTGTCATGGATGGACCATTCCCTCCTACAGGTCCCATTCCTGGCGAACGTTTGCCCCCAGAGAGGCATGGAACCTATTCGAATGGTCCGACCCCGTAGAGATGGAACCGGAGCGGTTCTGGGAGGCTTTGGGGAACTGGATGGCTGTCCCATCAATGGTCTCATTGAGCTGTGGAACGTCTTGCTGACTGAGGCCATTGATCGGATAGCTCCGAGACTTCCGCTTCCCAGGTGACAGCACCGCAGGCCTCCCTGGTTTTCGGAGGGGCTGCGGGTGCTGAAGCAGAAAGGAAGGTGGTTGGAGCAACGGTGGCGTCGTTCATGTGCTGAAGCCGACAGGTTGCAGCTTAGAGCAAGTTTACAAGCCTATGCCGTTGCTATGCAAACAGCAAAGAAAGAGTTCTTTGCTGCTCTTATAGCATTCGCTAAATCCCGTCCAGCTGAGCTGTTCTGGGTGGTGCAGGGGCTGGTCAGTCTGACCTCCCTCCACCTTGGAGTGGAGTCATCTAGTGCCTGATGTGACTTGTTTGTGGATAATTTTGCAGATAAAATATCTCGGATTCACCATGGTTTTGACGCTGCATTTTCTGCAGTAGGGCAATTGGAGGTTATGGAGGCCCCGCCTTGTCCTTGTTTGTGGCATCAGTTTCAGATGATGAGCCCTGCTGATGCGGAGGATGTTCTTGGGGCTGTCAGAGCCACCTGTTGTGAACTGGACCCTTGCCCATCCTGGCTGGTTAAGGCCTGCTGGGAGACGATGGAGCCGTTGCTGGCGGAGGTGGTCAATGCCTCCCTTAGGGAGGGCAGGGGTGCCGGGTTGCCTTAAAGAGGCGGTGGTGCAACTCCTACTCAAGAAACCATTGCTTGATGTTGACTCCCTTGCCAGTTATCGTCTGGTCTGTAACCTTCCCTTTTTAGGGAAGGTTATTGAGCGGGTGGTGGCCCAGCAGTTGCAGGAGCATCTGGATCGTGTCGCTTTTCTTGATCCCTCGCAGTCAGGATATGGCACCAAGACTGCACTTGTGGCGTTGGTTGACGATCTTTGCCGAGAATTAGACCAGGGCCCTTCGGCCCTTCTGATTCTATTAGATCTGTCAGCAGCATTTGATACCGTTGATCATGAGATGTTGGTGACGCGCCTGTGGGACCGTGCAGGGGTGGGCGGTACGGTTCTTGACTGGTTCCGCTCCTTCCTGGCCAGAAGAACTCAGTGAGTGGTACTCTGTGATTATTTTTCATCACATCGAGACCTCTTGTGTGGAGTCCTGCAGGGTTCTGTTTTGTCCCCTCTCCTGTTCAACGTGTATATGCAGCCGCTTGGCGAGGTGGTCAGGAGGTTTGGCGTATGGTGTCATCAATATGTTGATGACACCCAGCTCTACCTCTCTTTTTCATCAGACCCAGGCCTGGCAGTTTCTGTGCTTAACGGGTGTCTTGAAGCTGTGGGGGACTGGATGAGGGCAAACCGACTGAAGCTGAATCCCGACAAGATGGAGGTGATGCTGGTGGGTAAGGCAGCGGGGGTAACAGCCCTCATCATTGATGGGGTCTGCCCTTCGCTGGTTCCCCAGGTATGGAGTCTGGGGGTTCTCCTTGACTCACAACTCCGCTTGGATGCTCAGGTGGAGGCTGTGGCAAGGAGTGCCTTCCGCCAATTACATCTGGTGCTTCAGCTTCGGCCGTATGTTTCAGATTCTGACCTGGCCACCATCATCCATGCCTTCATCACCTCTAGGCTTGACTACTGTAACGTGCTCTATGTGGGGCTACCTTTGGTGACGGTACGGAGACTGCAGCTGGTGCAGAACGCGGCGGCCTGTCTCCTGGTGGGATTGGGCCGCCGGGAACATATTACACCGGTTCTTCGGTCTCTGCACTGGCTGCCTGTAGTCTTCCGGGCCTGATTCAAGGTGTTGGTGCTTACCTATAAAGCCCTAAACGGCCTCGGCCCAACCTATTTGCAGGACTGCCGCACCTCCTGGGTTCTGGATTGGCCCCTGCAGTCATCGGGGGTGCTCTCCTGGAGCTCCCCTGAGTCTGCCGGGGGGCCAAACTAGAGAGGGCCTTCTCGGTGGCCGCCCCATGGCTGTGGAACTCCCTGCCGGTGGAGGCCCGTTTGGCTCCAGATCTCCCCTTGTTTCGACACTGTTGCAATACATGGCTGTTTCGCCTGGCTTTCGGGGGG
>QEPC01005247.1:1266254-1283257 GCA_003113815.1 Sphenodon punctatus
GGGGGGGGGGGGGGAGGAGAGGATGGGTAGGGTGGGGGGAATGTGTTACAGTGGTGGGTGGGTGCGGGTGGAGATCTTTTATACCTCTCTTGTTATCTATTTTAAAAGTTGTTTTTAATGTTAATGTTTTATATTGTGCACCGCCCAGAGCTGCCTGTGGCAGGATGGGTGGGTTAAAAATGCTTTAACTAACTAACTAACTAAATCAATCAATCAATAAATAAATAAATGCAGTTTGGACACTCACAGAAGTGCAGGGTGTCCTGGCGAGAAGGGATGTTTTCTGCCCCAACTGTATGGTAATGCAGAAGATGCTGGGGGAGACGGTACAAGTGGCCCATGTTTGATCGGGGGGGTTATGTGAACCAAAAGCGATTTCCAACACCACGGTGAGCCATGGATGCGGGAAACTGGGAGAAGAGAACGTGGAAAGACTGTTTTTACTTTCGCTTTCAATTTTCATTATAGGTGCTCAATAAAGTATGTGATTTGCGCAATAAACTCAGCATTATGTGCACAGCAAAAGGTTATTCCCAGCCGCCAAGTTCTGGCAGGTATAAACGCAGGTATGAATGCCCGTGGGTGGGTGGGGGGTGGCAGGTGTTGGACCACTTCCTGGAGTCATAATAGCCCAGAAGAAAGAAACAACAGGTGCAACTTCTTCTTCCCATGGCTGTGAGTAATGACAAGGGGAGGGATACTGAAAAGTGGGGAAGGAGGTGGATGGAGAATGGTGGGAAAGAACACCTGCCCGTGTATTCGGTTTATCATGCTAAAACTGTGAGCAGGGGCTGCCTGCAAGCACATGAAATACATGCAGAGGGCTGCCTGTTTAAGTGTTTATAAGGCTGTACATGCTAAACATGTGAGTTGAGGCTGCACAAATCAAACCTGGGTTGCAGCAGACTATCGTCTTGTTTGTTAACACCCATAGTTTGCAACTGAGAAAATATTTCTTCTATTTAAGAAAAGCAGCCTGGCACTCCAATCCTCAGAAAGCTTGCACTGGCAGAATCTCACTGACACTGCTGGGTCTCCATTGGCACAAGTGCTTTGAGGATCTGAGCGCAAGTAAAAAATCTAGCTTCTATCCCCACCTCTGCTACTAATCTGGTATCATCCTGAGCCAGTGTTTAACTGCCACTCCGTACTTCAGTACCTAGAAAAGTGCTCAGAAAATTGGAAGTCTTCACAATCCCCTTAATATAAATTGAAAGGTAATTGCTTATAAGGATCTATGCTTGTAAAAGGAGATTGATGCTTCAGAAAAGATAATAGCTTTGATTTTTTAAAAATGCAGCATCAATAAAGCAGCTTGCAGCTCTGCAGTCTGGGTCAGATTCTGGCCATTTTTATTCTGACCTATGGCTAGACTGCTGCTCTTTAGTCAAGCGTATAATGAAGAAAAGGTAACAGTTGAAAATGGCATATCTTATAAAACCAAAGGCAGAAATGCCTGCACTTCGTCAGTAACAGCTGCTTTTTTCCCAAAGGAACTTCTGCAAAATATAGAATGTGTGCATGGTAGGCTGCTCAAAACAAAGTTCTGCAAGGGTCATGCAGAAGGGATTTCTTGATAAATCCAAAGTCACACCCAAATGAGCAAATCTCATAGGGCCTGATGTGTGTTCTGTAAGTTTAAGAAACATTTGTGATGTCTGATGAAGGTCACACCTTAATTTCCTGTATACACTAACAGACACAAATGGTTCAGAATGCCAGGGGTCTGGAACAGATAGTTCCAGATTAAACAAACTTTGCAAAGCTGAGAACAATTTAGCAGCTATAGAGTGGTTTACATGAGTCCTCCACAAATATTAATCACTTCTTATCATAATCACTTATCAATACCTCACCAACACTGAGAACCAGCATAGCCTAGTGGATAAGATATTGGACACTGAAAGTATTCTATAAATGATAATAATACACTGAACATACATACTTGAAAACAGCCCACAGATTAACTTTTAGATAATATCGCTATCAGACCATCAATTCATATATTTCAAAAAGTTCAGTAAATATCATGTCATTAGGGTTACCATCTCCCTCCAGCCTAGAGTCACACACTGATGGGGACGGGGCAAAGTAGCTGTCATACCCTTTTCGGATTTAACCCTACTTACAAGGCATTGCGATGTCAAAATGCTGTAGGTGGGCGGGGCCTCATTAGCAAGAATCCAGGAAAGTCCCTATGGCCTGCCCCCCTTCTGATGTGGCTTCCCTCTGCCACTCCGGAAGGCCTGATTTCTCCAGGTTCTAGGGAGTCACAGCTGAGCTGGAGAAATTGGGGCTTCTCCCATAGCCCAGGACTCTGCTTCAAACCTGACGAGGTGGCAGTCCTACATACCATTTAAGAAACTGCTACCACTGCAATTAACATGAAGTGGATGAAAATAAATTTTCCTCCTAACCTCATCTCAACTAGAGTGGTCACTTCCGACACCCCAACCCACCTCCAGCCAAGTCTCCACACCAGTTTCCAGCACCACCCCCATCTAAACGTTAGCACTCACGCCCGCTCCGAGCATCCCCTGCCTGCTCCTGGCCCCCTCTGCCCACAAGCTAACACCCACCTGCTCTCAGCACCCCGTGCCTGTAAGTTAACCCCCGTGCCGGATCCCAGAACTCCCATCACCCTCCCATCATCCAACTGACTAACCCTCGGGAAGCTAACTAGGATGTGAAGCGCAGAAGGATCAGACAAGGAAGAGTAGTGGGACATGCCTGATGTTATGAACGCTTCATTGACTAATATGGGAAATTCAAAGCCTTGTAGCTTTAAAACTACCAGATGGATTTTGGAAAATAAAAAGCATGCACCGGAAGGCACCCTTCAATTTCCTAACACCACTACACCTCAGTACACTTTAAGGTCAATACAAAAACTGTCTGAAATAGGCAGAAAAAAAATGTTTATTTTTTCAAAAGGCTGTAACTCTTTTCTTTTTTGTCCAATGCTCATGAAATATAGGTAGACTATACCTCTCCCCCAAGTTATCCTCTCTGTCAAATTTCAGAAAAATAGGATATATGGTACCGATTTTATAATCAAAAGAATATGTGTGCTTTAAAGAGAAAGATACAAGCTGGCCTTAACTCTAGAGCAGATCTCTCAGATTGTAAGCCCTAGGGGCAGGGACCGTGTCTATTTTATTACTTTGTAAAGTGCCAGGTACACTGCTGGTGCTATATAAATGTTTGCTAATAATAATAATAATAATAATAATAATCTCGCCACTCTATAATACAACCAGGTTATTATATTAAACATTAAAAATAATAGAAGTTGTCAGTTCATTAACATCAACATCAGGTATGGGGATCCTCTGGCCTACAGCTGTTTTTTATTTGGCTCATTCCCAATTCCTGGATCTGGTCTGTGGTTACAGTCTCTACCCTCAAAAACTGAAAGGCTGAATTCAAGGAAAGGGAACAGCCATGAAAGCATGCACTCAAGGATAAGGGATTGATCCATGGTATAGATCCATAATCTAGACCTTTCCCTTCTTTCTCCCATCTTGAGCACCACCCTCCTTAACACCACGTCCCCAGTTCCTATCTGGCCCATGTACTTCGTACTAATTTTCAAAGCAGCCCACAGGAGGGATAAATTACGTAAATATTCTTCTTTTAGAACTTACATACTGGAAGAGTAACAAGAGGTTGGTGAAATTCCATCTTGCACGCTGTAAAAGCCGCCTTAATTCTAACTCACGAAATATGCCAATGAACTCTTTAAATGGAGATACTGCTAAGACAAGTGTATCTGACTATATCATATCCATTATATCTACATTTCTTTTTTGCCACTGTTCCCTACCAGGCAACAGAAAGTCTCTTCTGCTGAGCCATCTACAAGCTTGAAACAAGAGAGTATCTTTCCTATTTCCCTCTTGTGGATCATGATGGAAACACCCCTCCCCCCCCCACCATGGACACGAACAACAGAATTTCTGCCCCCGCAAACACACATATTGTGTTATAGTCCATATACTCCATCCTTCGGTAAACTTGGATAATAAACCCAATTCTCCCTCTTACTCCACCTGAAAAATGGGATAGTGGCCAGCCCTCTTGTTCACAAGAAGAAGTTTTCAAAGAACATTCTGAAAAGAGATGTTGAACCAACTATTTTACTATATAGCCATACCTGTACTATACTATTGATACTATTTACTGATACCTTTTTTTTATTAAATTGAAAACCCATCTTATGGGCCAAATCCTGCGGAAGTGCTGCCCAGTACATCTTCTCCTACAGAAGCAGTTACCAAAATTTCATGAGCCCATTTTGAGACTCCTTGCTAGCTGTTCTACTCTCACTTCTGTTCAACACTTCACTGCTAAGGTCATCTATTCTACATACCTTCTTGATCATGTTCAACCCCTCCTCTGCTTCCTCTCCCCCTTTGCATTGACCAAACACTGCTTCCACACCTTCAAGGTCTTGCTCCTGATCTTTCTTCCCTCATATCCTGTTACGTTCCCATTCAGGAACTTCACTTCTCCTTTGCCACCATCATCACCTGCACCAGAGTCTCCTACTTCTTAAATCATCATCACTCTTTCTCCAGTGCTGCCCCCTATGCCTGGAACTCCCTCCTTGAGCACATACATTCTCCAAAAGTTACCTCTTCCTTCAAGTGTCCATAGTTCCGAATCCTCACCCTCATAGTTTGCCCACAGATGCTGCTTCTTATACTGTCTTAGGCTGCTTTTAGACATGCGTGGCACACACGCGGCATAAAATCCCGCTGTGTGTAAAAATCCTGCGTGCGGGATTTAGATGTGACATTTCACGTGTTAAAGCCGGTCACGCGTTCTTTTAAAACTGTGAATGAAATACCTCGATGTCGAGGTATTTCAGGATCCTCTCTTTCCCTTGTAACTAAGCTATCCACATACACTTGTAACTTCTCAACTTCTTGAATATATCCTGGTGTCTTCCTATGTTCACCTCCTCCTGTTTTGTCTTTTCTAGCCTAGACTGTAAACTCCTCAGGGCAGGGACCTGTCTTTAATCATAATTGTTCAGCACCACCAAGCACATCATTGACACTAGATAAAGTAAATATAATCCTGTGACAAAGACATACAAAGTATATCAACTCTGAGTTGAAATTGGAACCCCATCTGCGTGCAGATGGCATGACCCCATTTGGAGTCCTAACCCAGAGTTTGGGAATCTCTGTCTTACAGAGATCCTGACAGCCAGAGCATGCTTTAGGGAAGCTAACTGGAAGCACTCTTTGCTGCTCTGCAACAGGGGTGGCATGCTCTCCCAACTAACACTTTTCACTGTACAAGTTTTAAAGCACTCATTCCTTTTCACAAGCAGATTTGCACGGTAAGCGTTGTTTTTTTTTTATTTCTCTGGATTAATTTTCACAACAGTGTTGGAAGTTGCAATTGCTGTGGTTTTAGCTACTGGTTAAAACCAGTTTAGCCTCTCTACTTTAAAAAATGTTGTTGTTTTTTAAAAAAAACACTGGCTGGCTAAAATCAGTTTCAAGTAGGGCTGCAACCGGGCACCTACAAAAATGGGCACCCCAGCAAATCTGGGCTGCCTGACTCGACCCAGATGCGTTCAGGTACTGATTGGTGCCCAAATGCAACTCAACGGGCTACCCAATGTCCCAGAAAGCTGACTTTCCCGGACTTTCTGGGTGCTGATCCCAAGCCCTGCTTGGGTTCTGCCTGTACCCACGCTCCCCAGGGTGACTCACCCCCTCTCCTGCCAAGTCCCATCCAGCTTCCAGATGGAAAATCAATAGGTATGTGGCGCGCCACAATCCCTACAGGGTGTGTGCGCGCGGGTCATGCGGGCAATGTCTTCAGTCAGGGGGTCACACCAAGAGAGGCCCTCCTCACTCTCCACCCTGCTCAGAAAGCCGAGTACAAAGAACCTGGCTCAGCTGAGCAGTGGCCAGGAGGAGCAGCCGGGTATGTGAGTCAGCCCAGAGAGCATGGATTCAGGCAGGAGCCAAGCAGGGCTTGGGATCAATGTCCTGCAGCATTCTGGAAAGTCCCCCCAAATCCAGGGAAGTGCACTTCCAGGTTGGATTTTTTGGGGAGGGGGGACACATCCAAGCACTCGATGGGTGACCCGGTAACCTGTCAGGTGCCTGACAGGGTGCCCCAAAATGTGGGTATTACCTGCAAGTACTGATTGTAGTAGTCGCTGCATCCCTAGTTTCAACGAGTTTAAACCCAAACAAAAGTTGTTTTTTGCTAATCCTATTTCAGAGGCACTGATTATTTATTTATTTATTTATTTTTTAATTGGGCAATATACCCCCAAAGCACAAAACTTTTATTTCAAGTGAGCACGTAACCAACTGGACACAAATAAAAATCTCTTGTCAAGGGCAGGTGCATCCAAAGCAGCAATCTATGCATACTGTGTGTGTACACAAGCTCACTCACTATTAGAAGGAATCAGTTCATGGAACAGAATGTGTAAAGCATTTGAAAGCAACACTGAAAACAGAAGCTACAAAAATGCTCAACAGAGCAGCAAAGGCCTCCAAAGCTGACATCTTTTGTTGCTGTTTATGCAGAATCTACTGCAAAGCAAAAATTTGCCAAGGGCATGTAAGAGCACTTGAAAAAAAATAATCAACTATACTGTCTGTGTAGTGTCGAATGAATTTACATTGCTGAAGCTCACACACTTTAATCAGCGTATGAGTAGGAATTAAACTCGAGTCAAGTGATCTGAAAACATGCAAATGCTCACAAGCCACCATAGTGGCTTGTGGAACGCAAATCTAACTCAAGACAAATCCAGGGGGCTGGGAGCAGGACTGGAACAAAGCATGAGCAAGAGCTGAAGTACCGGCTACACACAGGACTAGCCTAAAGCAGGAAGTGACATCTTGCTCCATCCAGATTCCTATGATAGCTGGGTGGCCTTATATACAGGCAGGAGTCAATCTTGGGCTAGTGTGGTGTGACCTCAGACGACATCAAGGGCCCTGAAGGGAAAGAGCCAGGACAAAGCCCTGCTGTGGCACGGTAAGACAAGCCAGCACCTCAGAGTCACTAGTTCAATCCCATGATCCTCGCTGAAGACAAACTGAAACATTTTTGAGGTGCCATCCTCACCTATGGGAGTTTTGCCATCAACTTCAACGGGTTCAGGACTACTGCTTTGGTTATCAGTTTGTCCAAGAGATAAAAGGATTTTAGTTTGGGGGATGGGGGTGGGGGACTGTTTCAAGTGAAGTTCATCTAACGAATAGGCATTAGTATGGGCCAGTTGTATCAGAAAAGGAGAAGAAAGTATCAGTTCTCTACATTTGCCTAATGTCTCCAGCAATACTTTACATTTCATTTTCCACAAAGAAAACAAAGTGATTTTCATTTCCCTGGTATAATATCCAAAGCCATTTTTATACTTCTTTTGAACAAGGAAAGTCAATGAATCTTGAGAGCATAGCACCTGGATTTATGAGAACCCATGTAGCGGCAGGTCTGATTTATTACACTCTGTTCTACTAGGGGGAAATCTCTCCCCATAATCAAATTAATACTAAAATCTGACAGACTATTTCACCTTCCCCACACCTCCTTCATCTGTTTGGAACCGAGCAGCTTTGCCATAAGCAAAAACAATATAATGTCTTGCCAGCTCAAAGATAGCTTTGCCCTTCCCTCCCCTCAGATGGAAAACTGTTATCAAAGCCTTTGATGAATTATCCCCATTTTGGAAATCTCAGCTTCAAATGTATTTTTGTGAGGGTCAGATTAAAGGATGCCAGTTTATCTCTTTTTATTTCTTTCCCCCTCTGTTCTCTCCCTTTCCATCCAGTCTCACATCACTAGAGTCGTTTTTAAATGAGCAGCCAATCGATCGGCTTTAAAAAAGTCGTTTTTAGAAACCTTGCGCCAGGGGAGGGGCGGCGTTTAGACGTGCCTCCCCGCACCAAAAGTCACATATTCTTTTTAAAGCTGGATTTATAAAACCCAATATCAAGGTTTTATAAATCCAGCTTTAAAAAGAATATGCAAGTCGCCCAGCGCCGCTGTTTCCAATGGCGGCCAGGAGACTTCCGGTGTGGGGAGGTGCATCTAAACGCCGCTCCCTGAGAAGTTTCTAAAAGCGGCTTTTTAAAAGCTGCTAGATTGGCCATTCATTTAAAAACGGTCTCACGTCTTGTTGACATTTCTACTTGGATGTCTCACCGTCAGCTCAAGCTTAATGCGTCCAAGACAGCTCCTCATCTTTCCCCATAAACGTTCCTCTTCTGCTTCTCTCTCCATTTCCACTAAGGGTGTCATCATCCAGCCTGGCTCCCAGACATGTAGCCTGGGGGTTCATCTTTGGATCCTCCCTCTCCCTTAGACCACAGATCCATTCTGTTGCCAAGACCCATCACTTCTCTTGGTATAACATTGCTAAAATATGACCATTTCTTACTGTGTTCACTGCCAAAACTGTAGTCCATGCTCTAGTCATCTCTCGCCTTGACTGCTGCAACCTCCTTCTCACTGGCCTTCCCCCTCTCATTTCAGTTCAACACTCTGCTGCCAAAGTCATCTACCTTGCCCATCACTTTGATCATGTTCAGCCTTTCCTCACCTCTCTTCACTGGCTCCCTCTTCCAGAACACATTCAGTACAAGCTCCTTGTCTTTACCTTTAAGGCTCTAGACAGTCTTGTTTCCCTTTTCTTTCAGCACTTGTTTCCCACTATATTCCCACCTGGAGGCTTTGCCCCTCCTCTTCTAGAATCCTGTCATGCCTCAGTGTCCCCCGCTTTCAGAAACGTCTTCACCCCTACTCCCACGCTGCCCCTCATGCCTGGAACTCCCTTTTTGAACACATTCGCTCTGCTCTCTCCCTCCCAACCTTTAAATCCCTCCTAAAAACCTACCTCTTCCACCAGGTTACTTGTCCCCCTGGACTGCTCACTGAAGCTGTCCTTTCTCTAAGCATCTCTTCTCCTCTGTAACTAAGCTAAGCACATGCACCTGTGACTTCTCAACTTCATGAATGTATCTCTGTCTCTCCTTATGTTCCCCTCACCCTTGACTCCCCTAGATTGTAAGCCCCTTGGGATAGGGATTTGTCTCTAATTAGGATTGTATAGCACCAGGTACATTGCTTGTGCTATATAAATAATATTAATTATTATTAATAGTAATAAATAATAATAATACATATCTACTGCTTGGGTGCACAGGGGCCTCTGGCCCTGCCCCACCTTCTGAATCCATTGCACAGGACACCTTTTTTCCATGCCCATATAGAGAGATTCTCCCCAACAATACGATGCAGATCAAGTCTGGGTCAAGTCAAGTTCTACATCAGCAGTGTAGCACTGGGAAAATACAATGCTTACTGCACTGTTACATTTGGTCTAAAAACAGGGTTTTACTAGACAGAACAATAAACATGTGCAAGTCCAATATGTGTTGAATTCAATGACATCCTGGGTGTGTAGCACATGAACAGACATTTATGTCGCTGTGTGTTTGTAGCTATTCAATAGCCTACCCAGAATAGAAACTGCTGGGTCTGTGAGCAAAGCCTCATTCACCTATGAAAGCCTCTCTCCCTAGTCAGTCCCTTCGGCCACTGGTTTGTCATTCTCCTTTTCCACGCTGCCACCCCTCCTTCCAGAAAACATCATGGAGAGGCACAGAAATTGGACCTTAACAAAAATCCAGGTCTCTATAATCCCTGCGTCGGTAGCAGGGAGGTGCACATCTCTAGACGTAACAACTGCTACGTGTTAGCTGCAAATGCATGCTGTCTGCAACCATGATTTTTCAGATCCTAATTAAGCATGTGTGTTTGCAGACACAATGACCGAATACATGTTTATAGCAGTAGCTAGCATTGCATCCGGTAACACCCACAAACTTACACCAAAACAAATACATGATTTCAAACCAGTTTGAGTGCAAGCCTTAGGGTGACATTCTTATTTTGGAGATAAAGTGTCTCCACACACAGAACAGCACCCAAAATAGCTGTGTAATTAATTCTTTTTGTCATTTCAATGCAAAGTTTGTGAGCAGACCAGTCTTTAGATAAAGGTTGTCCTTCAGAGAACACATTAAATCAAGAATCCTTCTGTGGTCACTGTCCAAATTTAGAAACTAGGACAGATTCAAGAAGAGTTAGGGGATAACCTTGGTATCCTAGCAAATGCACTCATCCCACTTTCATACAAGAATAGCTATTTTCATTTCCAGAGTCATTTAAGCTATTCCTGAAAATATGATGATTTCAAATGTTCCACACCTTCTCAGCACTATCACTAACTTACTATGTAACATAAATCTACATAAACGTGATACAGAATGTGGCGGCCCGTCTCCTTACAGGGACAGGTCACCGTAAGCATATTACACTAGTGCTTCGTTCGTTGCACTGGCTGCCCATAGTCTTCCGGGCTCAATTCAAGGTGTTGGTATTAACCTTTAAACCCCTAAACAGCATGGGCCCTACTTATCTGTGGGACTGCCTCACCCCACCCCCCACCCCAGTTCTTGGATTGGCCCCTGCGGTCATCAGAGGGCACCCCTCTTGATGTCCCCCGTGTCCATCAGACGGGGACGATGGAGAGGGCGTTCTCGGGGCTGCTCCAAGGCTGTGGAACTCCCTCTTGGTAGAGGTTCGTCTGTCCCCGGATCTTTCCTCCTTCCAAAGACAGTCTAAGACCTGGCTGTTTCACCGGGCATTTTGCAAGGGAGAGGGTGTGGGTAGGGTAATGGGGAGGATGGGACTTACTTATTGATTTTTATGGGATACCTATTTATTTTTATTTATTTATAGTAGCATTTGTATGCTGCCCCCTCCTGCTACAAGCATCTTGGGGCAGCTCACATTTAAAAACGTATAATAAAATTAATTAAAATCAAAATTTCCCAGAATCCCCCCCCAAAACAATAAAACTCCACCCTAACTCAACCCACCCACCCCATCTCCCTCGGCAAAGGCCCAGAGGAACAGTCAAGTCTTAAACCTTTTACGCAAAAAAGGGGAGGTAATCAGTCAGGCAGACCTCCAACGGGAGGGAGTTCCACAGCCGCGGTGCAACCACCGAGAACACCCTCCTCATGGTCGACACCCGGGAAACCCGGTGACCTCAAGAAGGGCATTCCCAGCTGACCGCAGAGGCTGATCCAGAGGATGAGGCTGTCCTGCAGGTAGATGGGGTCTAGGCCATTTAGGGCTTTAAAGGTCAACACCAACACTTTGCATTGGGCCCGGAGGACTATCAGCAGCCAGTGCACAGAACAGCACTGGAGTAATGTGCTTATTGTCCTATGAATGTTGGTTTTTTATATTATATTGTGTTTTATATTCTGTTTTATTGTATTTTATATATTAAATGAAAATTGTAAGCGGCCCCGAGCCGCTGTTAGGTAGGAGGGGGTGGAATAAAAACTTTGTATGTATGCATGTATAAATAAATAAAATAAAATCTCGCTTCTTTTTTTAAATTATTGCTGGCACACACAAGTCCACAATACAGTTTATGTTCAGGATTGTATGCCGTTATTGATAAATGCTAAGTTTCCTCATGGAGATGAACAAATTGATTTAAGAGAAGATAAACTGTAGAAGTTTTATGGTTTCTCTGTGCTCTGTCCAACAACCTGTACCAAAGTCTTTGTGCACCGTGACAGCTAGGGTTAGGAATTCTGAGTCAGACTGTCTTTTCAGGTCACTGTCAGTGTCTACAATCCCAAGTGAGATCTGCGTGGGTCCTACGCGGGTTCCACAAGGCACAGTGTGCTCTCAATGGAGACGCGTTTGCTGGGCATTGGATTGACCCCACTGTCCGTAGTGTTTAATGCAAGGATAATTTGCAGACAAACTATACCATGTATCTGTACAATATATGCACACCATTCTAAGTGGAAGATCCTAAACTCTGTTCCTCAAACTATAGTTCTTGGGAACTAGGGCTGCTTTGATTTAGGATATAAATACAGATAGACATTTGGGTTTGAAATTATTGATCTCTGTCTTTAAACAGCAGCACATTTAAAAACACATGTACTCATGTTTTATAACCTACCTCACAGGGTTGTTGTAAGGAATACTCATTGAGTTAATTAGTTTACTGTTAATGGTTAGACTGCATTAATTGTTAACGTGAATAAGTGGAAATGAGTGGGTGGCTCATATTTAAACTTCAGACCGCATTTGTCTCATCGCTGCTATAGTAAGTGAAATGCACTTTCAAAGTATTAAGAATCAGTGTTCTGTATTTCCACCCTAAAAATTACATAGACGGTTTTGGTTATTTTGAGATCAGAAGCATCTGAAATGTCATTACTGGTTCTGGCTGCAGTGTGTCTGTTCAGAACAATACAGTGGTGCAAGCTTCCCAGAATAATCCCATATATCATTGCAATTCATATTCACCCCAGACACTGTCTAGAAACAGCCTAATTTTAGGCACTTGTGAGCACCTTTGTTTGAAGAATTGGCCAATGGAGCAATCTCAGTCCCAATGGAGCTTTGCTGAATTTTGTAACGCTCTCAGAGATCCCCAAGATGAAAGGTGCTATATAAATGCAAGTCTAATTACTAATAAAATCATTATCAACTGCATACACATCTGCTCCATAGAGATTACTCTATCTGTAAAAACAACTTGGTATTTTACAGACAGTCAGTGATTTAAATTGAAGTTTAACTTATAGAATCCATGTTTTTCCACTACTAAATACTTTAATACATGTTACTAGCACATTTTCACAATTAGTGCAACAAGATGCTACTGTCTTAGGACAATAGTTCCCACATGACCCCACGTTGAGACGCACATAATTCTGCGATTCCAGACAGCAACAATGCCATGCAAAGTGTATGAAATATCAATTGGGATCACGACTACACACAGATGGTATGGCCCCACTTGAGGTCCTAATCCAGAATTTGAGAGCCTCTGCTTTTGGAGCAAAAAGGGAAGTTTGTGGCACTCCTTTGCTGAACTTCCTCTATCATTCTTCAGCTAGTTCTCTGAACAGGTGCCAGTAATAATACTTTACATAATTCTACTAATTTCCCATCAAAAACAGCATCAATTAACAAATACCTTTTATCAACTCTGATGTGTAGTTAATTATTTACTCCCATTTTCCCAGCCTTATAGCCAAGGTCTCCCAATACCTATCCTGAAACCACTAGCTCACATTGCTGTATGTTTTTGTACTCAAGCCAGGAACACTGATATATAAGAGATGGAGACAAAGTAGTTCAGATGATATCGGACCAACTTTTGTTAGGGAAAGTATGCACATTTTCGGGCCACACAGCATTTGGTCCAATAAAAGATCTCCCTATTTATTTTTTCCAAACTGTTCATGATTTTATAAACTTCTATCATCCTTTCAGTCATCTCTTCTCCAAGCTGAGGAACCCCAAAGCCGTTCCATAACCTTGATCATTTTTGTTGATCTTCTCTGTCCCTTTGTGACGTGAAAAAGAATGAGGGGTGAAAGATTTCAACTCCACCTCTTCTCAGCTGTTCTGTGGGACTGGTAGCAATCCCAGGCAGCTATAGATCCCTGTGCACCCTCTCTTCTTTCAAGGTTTTGTGTGGTTTATCTTCCTCTCTTGCCCACCTATGCTTTGGGTAAGGTTGTCACCTTCCTTGAGACTTTGACCCAAAGAGGGTGGGGCAAAGGGACTCTCTTCAGAGCATTGTGATGTCACAATGCTCTCTAAGAGTTAGGACTGCGCCAGAAAGGGAACAGGAGAGTCTCATGGATATGGTCATGCTGATCTCAAAGCTCCAGTTTCTCCAGGTTATCCAAGCTTCCCTAGATAACTTGGAGAAATTTGAGCCTTCACCCAGAGATAACCATGGGAACTAGGTAGCCACAGGCAGTACTAGGGTTGCAAGGTGTCGCTTGGGAACACTCTGCATTTCGGGGAACACTCAGCATTTCAGAACCCCGCAGCTCCAAAGTGCTCTTTATTTTTGAAATTTTGATCTGGCAGCCTTAGGGTAACAGGGCCAGAGGGAGCTGTGTTCAGCCAAGTCCTTCAGAGGGTCTTTTTATTCCTGCAAGGCCCCTGTGCGATCCAGGGAGAGACTGGTATAAATACTAACAGCTTGATACTGATCCTACTGCACAAATCTTGCAGAGTTACTCCTAATGCTGATTCCAGTGGCATTAAGCCAGAATAAGCAAGGAGAAGCATCAGCCTGCAAAGGAAAAGAATGCAGATTTTACTTATTTACTTGAACGTATATGCTGCCCTTCCCAGAGACTTAAGGTGGTTTACAGTACATAAAAACATTTAAAACTCATACAAAAATCCTAAAACCCCTGCAAACCCCACCCAATACCACCTCTCCACCCAACCTCCTCTCATCCCCCTACCCACCTCACCCCAATCCCTGCCTGCCAAACGCCTTTTCAAATTTGGGGTGTTTTTACACGAGGCGCTACCACGCAGGTCCACTCAGTGGACAGTTGTGGTAGCACCTGTGTAAAAGTGGGGGTGGGGGGGCAAGCGCTCTCGCAACCCCTCCCACACCTTCATCCATCTCCCCTCACAGAGCAACCCAAAAATTCCAGGTTGCACCATGTGGGGGCATGGGGCGGGTGGATGAGTGTGCACACCGAGCTCACACCCATCCACCACCGTCTAAACCCTCCCCCACCCACCAGAAGTGCGTGTCTGTTCCACTGAGCACACACAGATCTGGCCCACTGCCCTACCTATTAAAAAATGGTCAAAAAGGTCTTACACCACCTCCAGACGATGCTTAGGCTCAAACAAATCTCCGGGGGAAGGAAGTTCCAAAGCACTGGGGCAGCAACCAAGAATGCCCCCCTGTGGGCCCGTGTCATATGAGCAAAGCTAACAGATGGGACCCACACGGAGACCTTCCAGGCTAATCGTAGAGGCTGCAATGGGGCATGGAAGGACAGGCAGTCGCTTCAGATGTGGGAATAAATACTTGTATTTTGATCTGCTCAGAAGAACAGATTTCCTACTCCACACGCGCCAGAAGTAGATGGGGAGATCCCTTTCCCAACCAAATTGAGATTAAATTGAGCCACCCTGAGCCTTAGGGGAAAAGGTGGAGTATGAATTTAAATAAATAAAATAAATAAATAAATACATTTTAAAAATCCCCTTGTCTTTCTGGAATGGCACGGTTTTGCAGTAATGTGTATTAGCTATGGGATAAACCTGCTCTCTGTATCCTACCCACCAGCCTAGATTATGTTTCAATAAACAGTGCAGCCAGTTTTATCCAAACTGCCATCTCCATGTCTCCTTTCGGGGTGTGCTGACAAGGCACGGTTTTGCAGTAATGTGTATTAGCTGTGGGATAAACCTGCTCTCTGTATCCTAATCCTCAGAATGGAAAGACAGAAGCCAAAGAGTGAGACATCCAATGAGTAAGTAAATCAGAACTGTCCAATTTCTCTCTTTCATACAATGCGGGGATATTCTGTTGCTAAAAGATCCCCACAGGAAATGAAATAGATCACCCTAATAGGAGCATCTTGGAAAGTCTCCACTGCTACTGTCCAACAGTGGAGACTTTCCAAGTGAAAACTGAGACTTATTTACAAGCTGCTTACAGAGTAAGATGAGAAGCCACTAAGCATCAACAAGATACTTCTCAACATGCTTGTGCGTTGGCCCTCACTCCCCTACTCCAAACCAATCAAGAATTGGAATAAGAAATCCCCACCCCACCGCACCCACCCCACCACCAAAAAACAGACACTTGGATACCAAAACAAGTTGAACAGCAGAAACTCCCACCCCGAAGAACAGGGAACAGAAGGTTTCAGGGCCACAACAAACCTGAGGAAGACAGGTACCATGCGCTACAGAATGCATTTCTTGGAAAGCACCTGGTACCAGAGAGGACTACAATGCTTCAGACACCCCCAAGGACAACTGCAGAAACAGCTTTCTATGTACAAAACTGGACACATGCCAGGGCAACAGTCAGGCACCCAAAATCACAACCAGACAAGAGAGTGAATTACTGGAGCTTGTCCTGAAGGCAGGCGAGAAACTTCCCATGCTCTCCTTTGAGGTGTGGTGGGGATATAGGAGGGAAGGGGGAACCTTTCTCCTCCTGCAAGGAATTTTGAAAATTAGTACAAGATCTGCAGGATAGGCGTTGAAGAGGGAGGTAATTAAGGGGTGTTCTGAGGATGGAGGAAAAAAGAAAAAGGTCTGGATTTTGGATATATGCCATGGATCCAACCCCCTATTCTTGAGAGCATGCCCTCATCTCTGCTTCCATACCCACTGCTCTCTCTTTCAGTGCTTGACAATAAGGACTGGATCAGTGGACCAGATTCAGGAAGTAAAATCGGGCAAAATAAATAGCTGTAGGATGGATTTGGTCCACAGTCCACAGGTTCCCCATCTCTGAAGTGGAAGGAACTAGTACAAGAAAATCAGGTGTCAAACACTCTCAGAATCATTCCCCAAACCCACAGAGTTATTAAGAGACTTGGTATCCCAAAGAGTACCTGTTATAACAGGAACTGATTATTCTTTCGCTTACTAGTTTAAGAATTAGTCTACCAAGGACAGAAGAGTTACGCTGATGTATGCAGGAAGAGAATCAAAACTACCGCATATCAAGGAAGAGTGCAGATCACTGCCATGGACCTTAACTTGGTCAACATTTCACAGTAGGGACCTTCTGATTTTATGAAAAATGAAGGGCAATTTTTAAAGAAACTGTCAGAATAGTTATTCTACAGATGAAAGAATGTGGCTGAAAGTAAGGCGCCCACATGTTGTTGTTTTTATTTTGGTTACTGAAAGAAAATGTAAGTACAAAAAGAGTAGAGCTTATTTGGGAGTGTTATTTTCATTTTCTGATAGCATACCAAATATCCAAATAATTACTTGCTACTGAAACAATATTCATATACCCATTTATTTGGATCTCTCCATTCCTTCTGTTATTTCAGTTATTTGATTTAAGCACAATAGTGCCCGCCTGCAGCAGCACTGGCGTCAGTGGCCAA
>QEPC01005247.1:1290045-1319793 GCA_003113815.1 Sphenodon punctatus
ATTGCATTGGTTTCAATGGGGACACAGCGCCCCATTGAAACCAATGCAATAAATCCGGCACCGGTATACCGGATTTAATCCGGGAATCCGGTTTTTGTGAAACCGGTAACCGGTAAATCCGGTACCCGGTAATGGGTCCGGTGTCCCGCCCCTACTACCTACACACTGACAACACTCAACTCTATCTCTCCACCCCTTCTCTCTCCCCCTCTGTTCAAGCTCGTCTCACCAACTGTCTCTCCAATATTTCCACCTGGATGTCTCAATGCCAACTCAAACTGAACATGGCAAAAACCGAACTCCTTATCTTTCCTCCCAGTCCTTCCTCTCCCTCTTCCCCGTCAACTGCCATTGACGGGGTCTCCATCCTCCCTGTCCCCCAAGCTCGCAGCTTAGGCTTCATCTTCGACTCGTACCTCACCTTCAAACCCTACTTTGACTCCATTGCCAAATCCTGCCTCTTCTCCCTCCACAACATTGCTAAGATCCACCCTTTTCTGTCTGTGTCCTCTGCCAAAACTCTCATCCATGCCCTACTCATCTCAAGCCTTGACTATTGTAACCTCCTCCTCACTGGCCTTCCTCGCTCCCACCTTTCTTCCCTTATCTCTGTTCAAAACTCTGCTGCCAGCATCATCCACCTAGCCCGTCACTCTGACCACATGAAACCTCTCCTCTCCCCACTGGCTCCCTCTTCCTGAGCGTATTCTGCACAAGCGCCTCTTTTTCACCTACGAAGCCCTTCACAACCTCGCTCCCCCTACCTCTCTGCCCTGATCTTCCTCCAAACCCCTACTCAAGCACTCTGCTCCTCCTCCATCCCCACCCTCACCCTCCCACACCTCCCCTGCTCCGCCAACTGCCTTTGTCCCTTCTCCCTTGCTGCCCCGCACACCTGAAACACCCTCCCTGCCCTCATCTGCCTTGCCCCCACCCTCCACACCTTCAAGTCCCTCCTCAAAACCCACCTCTCCGCACTTCCAAACTCCTGCTAAGCATCCCCACCTAGGATTATCCCCTACCTGTTATCTGCAAACACCCAATTTACTGTAACCAAGCCAAGAACATGTACCTGAGCTCTCGCATCCTCATGAACGTCACATCCCTTGTCTCTCCCTCTGTTTTCCCCTTCCCTGTCTCCCCTCCCCCTATCTTTAGATTGTAAGCTCTCGAGCAGGGACCATGTCTATCTCGTTCTTTGTAAGCGCCAGGTACATCGCTGGGGCTAAATAAATAATAATAATAATAATAATAATAATAATAATAATAATGATGAACAAGCTGTAAACAACGCAGCAGTGCTGCCAGAAGCCTATAGAAGAAGGAATTACAAAAAAATCAAGCTTCATGGTCACCAGGGCATGCATAAAGCCAAGAAGTTGCAAGTGCATGTGCTTAGCTACATAGAGAGGTGCAGGATTCTGGAGGATAAGACAGTATAAGGAGAAGTGTCAGTGAGTAAGCTGTGGGATGGGGAGCTGGGGAGAGTCTGATAAAAGAGGTAGGGTTTTTAAAGGAGGAACTTGAAGGTTGGGAGCAAGGATGATGTCAGAGAATTTCTGTTGGAGTCTAGCACAGGCTACGGTCTGTGAACAGTCTGATGGCATTTCCTTTCCAGTGAAATCATTGCTAGTCATACCCATCACCTATATAGCTCATATCCCAATGATTTTGTAAAAGGGCTAAGTCAGACACTGGCCCCTTCGACCTAAGCACAGCATGTGCTCCAATTCATCCACCTATTGAATTTCTCCTCAACGCACAACACATGGTGTAGCAATCTCATCCTGCACGACCGTGCGCAAACAGCCACTACTACACTGGCTCTGCGTCACCCAATATGCTTGTATTTACATGGTGCCTAATCACCACATAGGTGAAAACAGACATAACTCTAACCCAACATTAACATTTCTTATGCATGTTGCAGGGCTGCATTGGGCATACAGCCCTGCAACATGCATAAGAAATGTTAAAGCAGTGTTAAAGTGGAGTTAGCGTTGTGTCTGTTTTCACCCATAGATACAGGTTCCTAAACAATTCTACAAATGGAGTGAGTCCTCCATTAACAGAGGCAGCTTTAGAGAAAAGTGACACAGACAACCACCTAGAGAATCAGCACCAAGCTGCTCTTAAAGAAATTTTTTTTAAAAAGAAAAGAAATAATACACACATGTGCCTCCCTCACATTCATTCTTGGGGAAAGCATTCATTCTCCTCTTTTCCTTCCTGACAAAAGAACGCTTCAGCCTTCTCCTTTCCAAGGTCCTTGTCGTGGCGCCTCAGCTCCTCCCACTGCACTAATGGAGGAAGAGGCGGGACTTATCACCTGACCAGTAAGAGGTGAGTTTAGCTCCACTCAGTCTCTTCTTATTCCAACCAGCTTGGAAGTGCGTAGGGCTAAGCTTGAATTTCAGCTTCAGCAGCTCAAGCTGACCTGGCTGTGTGCAACAGGGAACTGCTGCTAGTGTGTATGCTGAAAAAAATGTATGGACCCATTTTAAGTTTTTGCCTATGACCTTGTCCAACCTATAACTCCCACTCTTCATTATTCTCCACTCCCAAGACCATGCTGCCACGGCCTCCAGCAGCCAGTTCAAGGAAGCCTTCAGCAAATCAGGGCCCTGGGGTAAGCTGCCTGGCCTCTTCCCTTACTTGGGGCTCTCTTGCAGAAGGTTCTAGCCCCCGAGGCAGGCCATTTGTCTCCAAGACTACAGTTGACCCTCATTATAATGTGATAGTTGGGATCCATGGTTGTGATCATGTTATAATGAAAGATGCGAAGTCTCCCATTCATTTGTGCACCCTGATGGATCACACATGAATTGTGCATAAAAGCATGGGGTTTTCTCCCCCAACCTCTAAGGGCAACAAAAGCATTTCGGGAGCCATGGTTGCAACTGTACGATCACCGAATTTGCACTATAACAACGTTTAACTGTATTTGCATTTCCTTAGCATAGGCCCCACTTAAACAAATAATCACTCCCGAAAGGAGGATCAAAGGGGAAAAAGAAACAAAGAAAGCAACTAGGTATGGACGATAATAACTAATACAAAAAAGTGTGGGGGGGGGGAATGCTGGTCAAAGGCTCAAAACTAGGGATCCAGATGGAAACACTAGGGAGAGCGCTCTGGTCAGCACCTATCGGCCCACCTTTAGCTCTAAGACTTGCCTCTCCCTCTTCTGAGCCTTTTTCTTCCTCCCAGCTGGGAGCCACCCTTTACTGACTGACCAGCAGTACCCTGCCAAAGCTTACCCAGGGCCTCACCCTGAAGGGATTTAGGGTGTCCCTGTTACACACGGCTAGTTCTCATATTGGCATCTGCATCCTGTGGGGTCTCATTATTTGAAGTAGTTTCAATTGTTTTAAAACCTTCAGGCATAAAAGTACGTTCTACAAGGCATAAATGTATACTCTACAAGGGATGTTATCAGTGCCCACCCCAGCCACCCTGTATTTTACTGTGTTTGTCTCATTCTCGGTGTCAGCGGTATTCCACCGATATTATTTCTGTACATCTCATCAAATATTTTAACACGAACCTATGGTAAGAATCCTGGGAAGCAAACTCTTCTATTATTGCTACTGGCACAGCATGGAAAACATTAAAAGTCACAAGTTTAATTTTAGCGTTACCATTGAGCAAGGTTTGTTTTATACTGCAATGGATTTTTTGGCTAGTCCCGGAAAGTGCCAGAGAATATGAGCCTATTAATTGAAAAAACCTGTTCCTATGTAGAAGGAGAAGCCCTTGTGTATTACTGAAGACAAATCAGCCGAACACTCAGTTTCACTTAGATTGAATTTAAAATCAATTGCGGGTTGAAATCTGTCAGCCTGAACACACACTCGGGGTACAATCTTCAATCCTATGAAGTCAGTGGGAGTTTGGCCATTACTTCAAGAAGCGAGGATCGCACCCACATGTAGCATTTCTGCACTTTGTAAAATTGAATGCTCACTTTATATATTATGGATCACAAGATTCTGAAAGCAGAAATCATTTTATTCATTACATTTTGGTCCCTTTAATTCCTATTCATTTTTCATCACAATCTCCTCCTTCCTTCTCCATGAAACCTGCTCCTGAAAAGACTTAGAACATGCTTCTCTTCTTCATCCACTGAGTAGTATCATTGACATTAATAATATTGCCCTTTGTGTAAACCTTTATAGGATCAAACTGAGATTATGGTACAAGCTATTACCCAAAACACGAGAGGTAGGGCCAAGGCTAATAGCACTGCAGTCAGGAGTGGCTCGCAAGCAAAGTCCCCTCCGCGATTAAAGCGGCGGGGGTTTGGCGGCGCCCCCTTTCCTCCCTCCGGCCAAGGGAGGCGAGGAAGGAGCGGCCGCGGCAGGGAAGCGGGAGGCAGAGCAGGCCTGGTTGCCACGGCAACCTTTTGAGGAGCACGCCCGGGACTCTCGCGAGAGCGGAAGTCCCGGGCGCCATTTTAGAGCTCCCCGCTCAACCGCCTCACTCGGCCAGGCGGGAGCGGGGAGAAGGACGTGCAAAATATGGAGTGGTGAATACATTGACATATTCGCACTCCTCTTTAGCGACCCTATACCAGACCCGAATGATAAGGAAGAGAGGAAGGAAAAGGAGAAGTTCAAAAGGCCAAAGGCCGAACGCACCTGGTCTAACTGGACAGCTGCTTATACTATTTATATGGGGGTGACGCTGGTAAGGTTTCCGGAACGAGGGCTGGAGATGATCAAATACTCGGACATTGTTCGCCGAGCGTTTGATACAGGAGGACCGGGCGCTTGGCTACGCTACGACGAATCCTTCCGGCGTAGGGCGGCCAACAACCCGAGACTGCGTTGGGATCTCCATGCCCACGATATCTGGCTGGAGTGCATCAGCTGCTCCAGGTATGCCCCCCGATCAGATAGTGGCCACGTCCTCTCGCGTATGGGGGGCACGCAGCAGGGTGAAGGCGGACAGAAGAACAGACCGCGGCAGACCTCAGGGGGGCCTACGTGTTGGGATTTCAATGATGGGGGAAGGTGTTTTCGGACCCAATGTAAGTTTAAACACGTATGCACCCAGTGTGCGGGTGACCATGCCGCCTCAACGTGTAACAGATTTAGACAGTACGGAGCCAGGAGCAGGGGGCGGGGAGGTAACAGGCAGCCCCCCGCCAGCCAGGGAGGCGCCAGTCAACCAGTGGGCAAGGGCGCCAACTCCGGTGCAGCATGAGGCACTACGACTGGCGACTCGGCACTATCCCGACCGCGAAACCGCCGAGTACGTCATAGAGGGTTTCAGGATTGGTTTTAGGATCCCCACCCAAGGCCCCCGTTATCATCTGGGGGCAAAAAATTTGAGATCAGTGACCGGTAACGAACAATTAGTCCAACAAAAGATTGATAAAGAAGTAAAAGAAGGAAGGATACAGGGCCCTTTTGTAGATTTGCCTATTCCTACACTCCGGATATCCCCCCTGGGCATAGTCCCAAAAAAGGCCCCGGGGGAATATCGCATGATTCACCACTTGTCCCACCCAAAAGGGGAATCGGTGAACGATGCGATCCCTCCGGAACTTTGCTCAGTAAGGTACGCATCATTTGACTCGGCAGTCGAAATGGTGCGCTCCTGCGGCAAGGGTGCCCTTCTTGCGAAATGCGACATCAAGTCGGCGTTCCGTCTCCTGCCAGTGCATCCTGAGGACTTTGAGCTTCTCGGCATGCAGTTCCAGGAAAAATTTTACTTTGACAAGGCAATGCCCATGGGATGCTCCATCTCATGCGCAGCCTTCGAAAAGTTCAGCACCATTTTGGAATGGATCGCGCGCCAACGTGGAGGGCGGGGATTGATAACGCACTATTTAGACGATTTCCTCTTCGCGGGAAGGGCAGGGACAGCGGAATGTGCATATGGGATGCGCACATTCCAGAGAGTGGCTGCAGAGCTGGGGGTACCATTGGCGCCGGAGAAAACCGAAGGCCCAACGACCAAATTGACATATCTGGGCATAGAGCTCGACACAGTGAGCTCACTATCTAGATTGCCAGCCGACAAGCTCCAAACCCTCAAGGAATTGATAGCAACAACCAAGGCGGCCAACAAGATAACAATCAGGCAGCTGCAGTCCCTCATGGGTAGCCTTAATTTTGCTTGCCGAGTCATCGCACCAGGAAGAGCCTTCATGTCCCGATTGTATGCCCTTATAGGGAGCGACCGTCCCCCGCATCATCATGTCCGGGTGACAAGGGTGATGCGGGACGATTTGGCAACCTGGGAGGCTTTCCTCCAGGGCTATAACGGGGTGAGCTTTTGGCGGCAACGACTCCTTTTGGAGTCGGAGCTCCAAATACAATCTGACGCGGCAGGCGGCCACGGGTTCGGGGTGTACTTTAGGCGGAAGTGGTGTGCAGCCCCATGGCCAGCAGAGTGGGAAGAACAGGGATTAACCCGTGATCTAACATTCCTCGAGTTCTTCCCCATTGTGGTGGCAGTAGAATTATGGGAAGCAGAATTTTCCAACAAGCGGGTTCTCTTCTGGTGCGACAATATGGCGGTCGTTCATGTCATCAATAAACTGTCGTCGAAGTCGGAAAGGGTTATGCGGCTGGTACGGCATTTTGTACTTAAATGCTTGCGGGCAAACATTTTGTTCGTGGCCAAGCACGTGCCCGGAATAGATAACGGCATAGCCGATGCCCTTTCTCGATTTCAGACAGACCGTTTTCGCCAACTCGCACCAGATGCCATGGAGTACCCAGAGCCGTTGCCAGGGGACATGTGGAACCTTGGATTCTAGCCCTAAATCAGGCAGTGCAGGGATCCCTCGCGCCCAGAACCAGGCGGGCGTACGGAACGGCTTTTGGAGAGTTCCAGGAATACAGGTCAGGGAAGGGTTGGGATCTAGGATTCCCCATCCCTGAGGGCCAGATGCTTCAATTTGCCCTCCAGTTGAAACAACGAGGTTTGGCGCCGGGTACGATTGGGGGAAAAATAGCTGCCATTTCCTTTATGAGCCGCTTAGCGGGACACCCATCCCCTGATAACGGCTTTTTTATGAGCCGTCTTAAGGAGAGTTGGGCACGTAGCACCCCGCGTACACCAGACGCGAGGGCCCCCATTACCCCCCAGCTCCTCACAATGATTACCCAGGCATTACATAAAGTGTGTCACTCGGACAGTGAGATAGTTCTTTTCACTGCCGCGTTCCGCGTTGCATTGTTTGGAGCTTTCAGGATCGGTGAGATCGTCCCCCAATCCAGGAAAGACAGGTCGGGTGCGGCCCTGCAAATACATGACGTGGGTTGGCAGGGAGACTCCCTCCTGTTACATATAAAAAGATCAAAGACGGACCAAAGGGCAAAAGGTAGGGTCGTGAGGCTGCGCCCTTCGGGCGATACCCTTACATGCCCGGTTGAAGCAATAACGCAGTACCTGACATCCCGCCCGAAAGCAGAGGGCCCGTTATTTATTCACGAGGACGGGAATCCGCTGACGCGATACCAGTTTGGGGCAGTCCTTAACATGTGCGTGAGGGAAGCAGGCCTAGACCCAGGTTGTTACACGGCACATTCCTTTCGCATAGGGGCGGCATCGGTGGCCGCTAGCATGGGTTTACCTGCAGAACGGATACAAAATATAGGGAGATGGCGGTCCGCTGCTTACCGTGTTTACATAAGGGACACAGAGCCAAGAATGTCGGGGCAGTTGGGCACCCGTCAGCAACCGGTTAACTATGGTTTCTTTTCTAGACGCGGATCCCCCGAGGGGACGGAAGGTGGTGTGGATCGTCGGCCACAGCATCGTCCATTGGGCTGGAAAGATGGCCGCACGCAGTGGATGGGGTACCCAGCTGGGTTTAGGCGATAGGGCAAAAATAATGTGGCTGGGTCGACGCGGAATGCGGTGGGAGCAATTGCTCCCGGCGCTGTCTGCGGCAGCAGAAAAATTCCCCGCACCGGAAATAATGATAATACATTTGGGAGAAAATGACCTGCCCAAGGTCACGGGGCTTTGGCTTACAAAGAGGGCGAAGGCAGATCTGCAAAAGGTGCAGGATCGGTTTCAGGGTTGCACCCTTATTTGGTCGGAAATGTTGCAAAGGAGGGTATGGGCTAACGCCCATCACCCGGGTAGAGTGGATCGGGCAAGAAGAAGAGCAAATTCGGAAATTGGTAACTGGTTGCAGCGAACAGGGGGTTTCGCAATTTCTCATACGGAAATTAGGCACGATAAGGACGAGTTGTATCGGAGCGATGGGGTCCACTTATCGGATGCTGGATGCAGTATATATCTAGGTGTCCTGAAACGAAGCCTATATAAAATCCTCTAAGGTTGAATTTTGGCGGCGAACCAGCCAAGCAGAGCTGGCGGTTCTGGTGGCGGTAGGCTGAGTTCAGGCCAACGGTTAAAAGTTGAAACGGTTAGGATAGCATAGGGTAGCAACATCTCCTTAAGAGATGGGTATTGGCCAGACATAGCCGCTCAGTGCGGCCCACTGCATGGCCAGCCCAAGGGTGAGAGACGAGCGGCCGAGCCTGCTGGGCGGACCATGCACCAAACAGGAGGTTACGGTGTCCTCATCCTTGTTGTTTAAACCCCCCGCCTCGGTGGGCGAGGGGATAGGTGCGAACAACCCGCCCTGGCCCGGTTAAACCGGTAGTAGGGGTAGGGTGTAAGTTGGAAAAGTTGGTTAAGATAGGGCACAGGAGGATTCCCCTCGGGCTTAACCCGAAGACGGTAGAGGATGGCACCAGGCAAACAGGACAACGCCTGGCACAATAGGGGAACCTCCTGTTGGGAAGGTTAACAGTTAGGGATAAGAGATTGATAGGACCCCAGTTCAAAGGGGGAAGTGGGAGGGTTACCTCTTCCCCCTTTTGGCTAAATAATAAAGAGTGCGGCCGTTCAAACCCATATACTGTGTCCTCGTCTTCTTTGGGGGGAGGGGGTGCGTCGACAAGCAACTATTGCCACAATCTCATCTCAGCCAGTTAAAAGCCCTTGCTCTTACTGTTTTATTTGCTGTTTCCTAATGTCAGCTGTTTCACTTCACATTCCTTAACTGATCTTGCTTTGCAAGCCATCACCTCAGAAACAGCTCTTGGGAACTGATGGAACTATACTGTGCTAGAATTTCTGCAGCATTAGCAACAATGGCAAACTTTGTCAAGGAGTAAATGGCTTCCGTTTAAATTAGGCAAAGTCATGGGAAGAAAATCTTAGGATTAAAGACTTCAAATGTTTTCATGTCCTTCAATCAAGCCCCATTTTGGTGAATATTAACTTAAGAAATATTTAATCCACGTGGATCACTCACTCATAACCTCATACAGAACAGCAGCTAATGACCTATAACGGATGTGGTCAAACTGTGGCTCGAAAACCACATGCAGGTCTTGGGCAGTTCAAGTACAACTCTCAGTCAGGGCCTGTCCCAAGACCCACGCTGCCCTAATGGTTGAGTGTCTTATTTCATTGTGCCCAAGCTACAGCAACACCTACTGAGAGATAGCCTGAGTCATGGCTGTTCCTCAGCAGCAAGGACTATAGAGCACCATCTCTGCCAGTCAATCACAAAGCAGGAGAGGTGGAGAGAGGGCAGGGCTCAGCCAGGATATGCTTTATTGGAACTAGCACTCCTGCGTGTACATGTGTCTCTTGTAGCTCCTGGCCATATGAACATTTTAGAGCTATTGGAGTTAGAAACTTTGTCCACTCCTGGCATATAACACAGCCATTTACTTTGAGGTAATTAACAAGTTTGAATACAGATGGAGAGGAAGGACACCGCCACCTACTTACCATATCAAACAAACTGCCTGGGAAAGGAACATATTTGTCCGTGAGTAGTTTGCCAATTATGTTTTAAGTTGTAAATTTATACCCATGCCTGTCTATCATTGAGAAAAATCCAAACAAAAGTAAAATCTATTTTTAATTAACAAAAATGGTTCTATTTAATAATGGCATCAAGGCACAGCCTTACACAATTTTGTGAATTAGCAAGTTTTCTACTAAGCTACAAGACTTGCATTTTGTGCCAGACCAGGTTTTATTATTCATATAGCGCAAGCAATGTGCGTGCTGCTGAACAGCTGTGACTAGATGGGACCCTGCCTTCCAATCTGGGATTGATAAGGGAAGGAAACATAGGGAGAGGCAGGAATACATTCCTTAAGTATTAAAATTTTGAAAATGGTTTGCAAAAATCTCTTTACATAAGAACATAAGTAGTGCCATACTGGGTCAGACCAATGGTCCACTGAGCCCAGCACCTGTCTCCGACAGTGGCCAATCTCAGTCGCTTGGAAGAGGTACCCAACAGGTCTCAATGCGGCAATCCAATCCCTGTTGTTCACTCCCAGCTCCCAACAGTTAGAGATTACATTCCCCAAACCTACCTGGCTAATGGATCTCTCCTCCAGATACTTTCCCAACCCTTTCTTAAGCCCAGCTGTACTACTGGCCTTGGCCACATCTTCTTGCAACAAATTCCACAACTGAATTGTGCGCTGAGTGAAAAAATACTTTGTTTTAAATCTGCTACCTGTTAGTTTCATGGGGTGTCCCTTAGTTCTAGTACTGTTTGAGAGGGTAAATAACCGTTCCCTATTAACTTGTTCCACACCACTCATGTTTTTATAAACTTCTATCATATTGCCTCTCAGTTGTCAATTCTCCAATCTGTGATATCATCTTTTGCCTCACTAGCATTGTCTCTGCAGGACATGCCTACATTTCAGATAATCATTCCCTATTAACTTGAAGCTCATGGGAATTTTATTGAAACCCAGAATATTTATTTTTATTTATTTTATTTTATAAATTTCTACCCCGCCCCTCCTGTGAACAGCTCGGGGCGGCTTCCAACAGTAAAAAATACAATACATAAAAACAATTTAAAACCATCAATAATAATAAAAAATCATATATAAACACATTATACAGCAAGGCCTGGGCTCCATTTCAAAATAAATAAGGTAGGGGAGCTAAAAATCTTACCCCACCTTCCCACCCTCCCCAAAGGCCTGGGCGAACAGCCAGGTTTTGCAACTTCGCTGGAATGTCAACAGATTTGGGGCCAGGCGGGCTTCCTCCGGAAGGGTGTTCCAAAGGCGCAGCCTGGCCACCAAGAATGCCCTCTCCATTGTGGCCCCCGCTTAACATGGGGGACCTCCAAGAAGGCACCCCCAGCGAACCGAAGGAGCCGCTCTGGGGCTCGGAGGGCGAGGCGGTCCCTGAGGTATGAGAATACATACAAGGGCAAGCAAAAAGGTGTATAAAGGAGAAGAGGTGGGAGAAGGAAATCATTTCTGCAAACTACGCTCTGTTATAGCTCAGTCTCCCCATTTCTGCTTAGGACACAGGAGCCTGCCTGACATTTGTGGGGGCAGATTAATCTCTCAGCTGCGGGAAGCTATTTAACCAGGAACAATGGAGTGGCTTACAAAAATGCAGCACAAGCCATAGAGAGTAATTACCCTGAAGACATCCACAACCAGTTGGGGAGAAAACAGATGCTCTGTTTTTAATTACGCTTGTTGAGTGGGTGTCCTTGCTTACAAAACTTTGCCTTTTCTTGGCATACACTGCATAATGCCCCCATGAGCAGAGATAGCAATTCCTAAAAACCTCACCCGTTCATTCTGCCTCTATTCTTGGGTGTCAAATTTTCAGTGCATGAAAGCAGATTCCACTACAGAAAGGGGCTTTTGAGTTTCATACTAGCAAGAATGTAAAATGTTATGAGCAGAAAGTGGCCTAATTATTGATCCTTCCTTGCCTCCCACACTACCTCCCCCAAAGTAGGCATCCGACACCCCAATCAGACCCCCGTTGATCCACACTCCCCATGGGACAGATGTAGATGGGAAGCACTACGGCATGAGGATCAAGAAACATAGGGTCTGAAGATCTAGACTTTGCTGATGACACTGTCATGAATGGTATGCCCGCATGAGGAAAACATGCAAAAACCAACGTAATAGACAATGTTGGTCTATTAGATAATAGACAATGTTAGACAAGACCACAGGTCTTAAGTAAGCCAAAAGAAAACAAAGAAAACAGACACTGTCAGCAAGGGATGTGAAACTGAGCGACAAAGTAGAAAAACGTTGAAATTTCTACCTATTTTGGCAGTTAAATATCTTGTACTAGAGAACTAAAGCATGGACTAGATGAGAGGATTCGGATAGCAGGAATGGCGTTTGCATTAATGAGCAAGAGGTGACATGGTGACAACATCAAGTGATAACATCAATTGAGCTAAACAAGAATATTATTAATTAATTATTATTATTATTATTTTATTTATATAGTGCAAGCAATGTACCTGGCACTGTACAGTCAGACAGGTCCCTAGTCCAAAGGGCTTACATTCTAAACGACAAGGAAGGGGGAGACGAGGGAGAGGTGAACATCAGGAGAGGCAAGGATACATTCACCAGTGTGAGAAGATGCAGGTACATGTGCTTAACTTAGGAAGAGGTAGTTTTCAACAGATATTTGAAAGTTGGGAGGGAGCAGAACAAATGTATCCAGGGAGGGAGTTCCAGGCCTGGGGGCAGCAAGAGAGAAGGGGTAAAGACGCTTAGAGGAGCAGGGGAGTCGCAAGCAGGTAAGGGTGGGGGCAGAGGAGGAGAGAAGCTCCCAAGCAGGATTGTGGCAGGATACAAGAGCAGAGAGATATGGGTGAGCAAGACCATGAAGAGCCTTGAAAGTGAAGAACTTGTGATGAGTGCGTTCCCATAGAAGGAGCCAGTGCAGGGTGAACATGGTCAAAACGACGAGCAAAGTGCAGACTTTCACAGCAGAGCATTGAACGGAGATGAGGGGGGCAAATCAGAGCAGGGGAGACCAGTAAGGAGGAAGTTACAGTAGTCAAGGTGGGAGATGACTAGAGCGTGGACTAGGGTTTTTGCAGTGGCAACAGTAAGGCAGGGCTGGATTTTATCAATATTATACAGGGCAAAGCAGCAGGATTTGGCAACAGCCTGGATTCAAGGTGTAAAGGAGAGGAAGGAGTCAAACATGAATCCCAGGCTATGTGCCTGAGAGACAAGCTAGATGGTGACACCCTCAATGGAAACTGAGAGGAAAGTAGGAGGGGAAAGTTTTGGGGAGGAAGATGAGGGGTTCAGTCTTGGCCATATTAAGCTTGAGTTGGTAACAAGACATCCAAGCAGAGATGTCAGAGAGACAGTGATACAAAACTGGATGGAGGAGGATAGTGTGGGAGTGGAGAGACAGAGTTGCGTGTCACCAGCATAAGGGTGGTACGGGAAGCCATGAGATTCAATGAGTTTACCCAGAAAAACTGCATAGAGGGAAAAGAGATGAGGGCCCAGGACAGAACGTTGGGAAACTCCAACTGAGAGGGGGAGTGACATAGAAGAGGTAACAGCAAGAAAAATGTTGAAGGAGCGATTTGAGAGATGCGAAGAGAACCAGTCAAGAACAGAACCCCGGAAATGAAGGGAGCGCAGCGAGTCCAGGAGGCAGCCACAGTCGACAGTGTCAAAGATGGCAGTGTAATAGCTATGTAGTAGTCACTTAAATTTACGGTTTCAAAACACTGTCCACAAGAGTAAAATATAGGAGAAGGCTTGACCAGTTTGATTTTAAGAGTGGAAACAGATGAAACATTATCCGCTGAGGAGGCTTTGTGTATTAGCACACAAAACCATTTTCAGAGGGCAGTGTTTAGACATCCCAAGTTGTTGGGTGGGCAATGGTCAAACACTGTTTGGGAAGCCCCCATAGTGGTTAGGAAAGTCCCTTCCCACCACTGGCTGCTTGCGATTTATTTATTTAGACTTCTATCCCATCCTTCCCCTAAGGCTCAGGGCAGCTTACATAAAACACACAGAATAGAAATACAATAAAGCTCCCATAAAAAACTTTATTAAAAGAAAAACCCACCTTCACCCTTAACCCCCCAACTCTGCTTGCCAACCGCTTTACCGAAAAGAAAAGTTTTATACTGCTCTCAGATTATGCTCGGGCTCTGATGGGCCGCCAGGGGAAGGGCGTTCTATAATACTGGGGCAGCAACCAAGAACGCCTCTCTGCAGGCCCTTGTCATACTGACACGATTGGCTCATGGCACCTGCGAAAGCACGCTCCCAGCTGGCCGCAGGGGCTGAAGTGGAGCATGCCGGACAGGCTGTCTCTCAGGTATATGGGGCCCAGGCTATTTAGGGCTTTAAAAGGTCAAAACCAGCATCCTGAATTGTGCCTGGAAGGCTATAGGAAGCCGGTGCAAATTATATACAGCATAGGTGTAATGTGCTCACAACAGCCCACCCCAGAGAGGAGCTAGGCCGCCACATTCTGGACCAGCTACAGCTCCCAAACAGTCAATGTATTACAGTAGTCTAGCCTCAAGATAATGAAAACATGAATGATGGTGGCCAGATCTGAGTCAGAAAGAAAAGGCCACAGTCTTCTCACCAGATGTAATTGATGAAATGCACTCCCAGTCACTGCTGCAACCTGACAATCCAGGTGCAGCAGAGGGTCCAAAGCACACCAAGGCTACAAACCTGAGTAACCAGAGGGGGGTTGGAACCTCTGAATAATGAGGGTCCCAATCCACTCCAAGTCACAACATTGGCCAACCATAATCACTTCAGTCTTATCTGAATTCAGCTTCAAATTGACTCATCCTCATCCAGTTCCCAACAGCAGCCAGGCACCAGGAAAGCACCGAGACCAGGATCTGCGTTAAATGAAAAAGAGAAGTAGATCTGGGTGTCATCAGCATAGTGATGGCACGGCACCTGACTCCAAACCTCTGGATGATCTCACCCAGCGGCTTCAAAAACACATTGGACAATAGGGGAAACAAGATGGAACCCTGCGGGACACCACAAGGGAGGTCCCGAAAAGACAACGAGCAATCTCCCACCACCAGCCACTGGGCCCTCTCCAACAGGAAAAAACATAACCCACTCAAGAGAAGTCCCACGCACCCCTGCCACGACCCACGGATGTGTCAACACTACCTCATGATCAACTGTATCAAAAGACGCTGAAAGATCTAACATGATCAGCAGGGCACAATTCCCTCTGTCAATCTCCAGGCATAGATCATCGACTAAGGCCACAAACACAGTCTCCATGCTATACCCCGGACAAAAACCGGACTGAAATGGGTCCAGGAATCTGAAAGCATCGAGATGAGCCTGAAGCTGCTGGGCAGCCACTCGTTCAATAACCTTCCCTAAAATGGGAAGGTTAGAGACAGGGCAATAGCTGGCCAGGAGTTCAGCAGCCAAAGATAGTTTCTTAGGCAGGGGCCAGACCACCACAACTTTAAGGTTGTCCAACAACCTACTCACCCAAAAGAGAGATGTTGAAAGCCCCAGACAGCAAAGCCCCCAATATCTGCCAGCTGGCTTTCACCAGCCAGGAGGGGCAAGGATCTAATTCACAGTTGGTTGCCCGTACTGCTCCAAACACATCCCCCACATCAGTGGGTGACACTAATTGAAACTGATCCAACCAAATGGGACAAGGCTGAGCTTCCACAGCCTCAAACTCTGACTCTGCAGTCAAAGTGGCAGCACCCAAGTCTGGTGAATACGAGCAATTTTATCTGCAAAGTAATTAATAAAAGCATCACAGTGGGCAATATAATAGATGACTCAGGGTCATGGCGAAGACAAACTGGATTAACTAGGCCATTCACCACCTGAAAAAGCTCAGCAGGATGAGACTTCGCAGATGCTATGAGAGCAGAGAAGAAAGCTTTCTTTGCCACCATCACAACCATGTCATAGTCCTTTAAAAATTATCTATGCCGCAATCGGTTGGCTTCAGCACAGCCATCTGTGCTCTAACTGCCTACCCTCCCACTTCAAACACTACAAAGGTCTTCCATATACCAGGGGACTTATGCTGGTGCAGCAGTGGGAGTGGACACCTGGTGTAACCGTGTCAAAGGCCCTAGTCAAGATGTCATTCCATAGAATGACCAGGTCATTAACAGAGTAGCCGTCAAGAGAGTTCTGGAAACCAATTGGATCCATAAGTCTCCAGGGGTGGACCAAACTAACTCGTCCACCACTTCGATGGGGGCATAGGAGGGTGGGGATCTGGGCCTTCAAAAGGTAACGGTCCAACCATGACAACAGTGTTATAATCACACTCCCAATAATCAGAACCCCTGTCTCCAGGCCAGTGCAAAACATCAAATCCAACATGCGTCCCACCTCATACGTTGGGTTAGATATGATCTGGGATAGATCCATGGTTGTCATGGAGGTCATGAAGTCCCACTCCAGTCCCAAAAGGTTGGTGCCAGCTAAGTCTGGGTGGCCTCAAGACCACCTCGGAGACCAACTCAGCCAGCTCAGTCAGGAAGTCTGCTGTGCAGCAGTGTGGTCAGTACACCAGCAGAATCCCCAATCTATCCCCAGCCAATTCCAACACAAAGTGGACACACTCAAAATTGGAAGAGTCAGACACTGGATACCTTTGAAGGACCATTGTGTCCTTACAGATCACCGCCACAGCACACACATCCCTGGCCCCCAATCCTAGGATGATGCTGCACAGAGTACATGGCTGGCACCATCTGGGACAATATAGGCCCAGATGTCTTATCCAGCCAGGTCTCTGTAATGCATATGAGGTCAGTGGCCTCATCCTGGATAAGATCAAAGACGTTTGATATTTTGTTTGCCACTGACCTTGGATTCATTCATTCATTCATTCAAACTTTATTGTTTGGCTATGGGCCATAACAAAGTCAATACACAAAATACAAAACACAATAAAACAACTTCAGGATAAACAGTGTAGGCTACAGAGCAGTACCTAAACCGGGATACCCCAACTGTGCCCAAGTACCCTTAAATATCAATATCCCTTGCCCTTCCCGGGACTTGTGGCGGTAACATTTAACCCCAACGTCTAGTACGGTCACTGCCAGCCGGGCATATGATAGAGCAAAAAGCCGCAATAGGAAATTAAATGGGCCCACTGTTTTAGGTGGTTAGGAGGACTTACCATCCCACAGCACGGACTAAGCATCTGGGGGGCGTGAGTCTAGATTCCAAGACTGGGGCCAACCTCCCAGCACTGGCACTAGTAAATTACGTTAGGAGTATTTTGTTGTGCTATCTAGTAGCAGAGGTTGGGCAATAGGATTCCCTTGTGCTATCCAAGCTGGGGATTAACCGGCAGTCCCCAAGCCCGTCAAGTCTCATTTGTAACCCTCATCCAGCTCTGTGCGGGGCTCCGAGGGGTCAAACAATCACCCAGTATCTGTCACAGGTTAAAAACTCCTTATTGGCAAGGCGTCCTGTAATTTAAACTTCTTAACCACAACTTCCCTATAACTACTGCATAAATTCTATATGATATCATGCCATTCCTTTCACAGATTTGGGAGGGGGGGTGTCAAGCAGTTGCTTCCTAAAGATTTCCAGCTTGAAAATCCCTAAAGCAGCCCGCCGCACTACTGCCTTGTCCTGGTTGACAAGAATAAATGAGATCCGCTTTTGCTGGTCCCAGTGATCCCTGCCCTCAAACCAGGGGCTGAAGAACTCATTACAAATCTCAGTCGTCTTGGGGCAGTACAAGAGATAGTGCGGCAGATCTTTTACGGCTGTTTGACCGCAGTAGCAAAATCTTAGGTTGGGTGGAAAACCCCTGCATCTACCCTCGGCAACCTTAGTGACCATCATATTAAGTCTCATCTTCTGACTTTATAGTTCTTGATGTCAGTGAGGTAATTCTCATACCCCGCTCCCTGCTTAAGCAGCGGATACCAGGGGGCAATCTGTTGGTCTCGGATTGCTGCACTATCGTTCTACATACTTAAATCCCTGACCCAGCTTTGGATTTGTAAATTGGCCTGTGTTAAGGTGGTATTCTGTAAAATGGATCTCGAGAAGCCCAAGTTTGCCAAATTTTGGTCTATAGAATTATGCCACCTATAGGATGCCAAAAAATTATTCTGTTCCCCCAGACAGAGACTGAGGAGATGGTTACTTGGCATTATACGTATCCTCAGCCAATACCTCAAATGGGCCAGCTTTATTTTATCCCCAAGGGGAGCTATCCTGCACTCTGCTCTTAGCAGGACAATTGGGGTCTCGGATTAAGCAGCATCAGCTTTAGATCAGGGGCCCCACTGGCCTCAACCGCCAAATATCCCAAGACAGAAGGGGAACAGGACATGGGAACAGACCCACGGTGTCTCTCCCGATGCCCCTGATAATATCGCTTCCCCACACTGCTATACCTCCCCATGCCCATCATGATCCCAGTAGGTACAATAGACACCCCACTTTCCACTTCCCGAAAGGAGGCGCCCCTCTCGGGCTCCTGATAGCTAGTCCCCACTAGGACTGATGTGGCAGCAGCTTTTACCGTGCCGCGATTCCATTCTGCCATTTCGGAATTGCCCGTGCCACACTGCGGCTTTTCTGTGGACATTCCGCTAATTCCACTGGCATTCTGCAAATTGCGGAATTGCGGAAAAATTGCGGAAGCTGTCGGAAAACCGCTGTTCTGCTATTTTGTGTCGTTGGCAGAATGGTGGAAGTAGCGAAAATGTCATGTTTCCGCTATTTTGCGAAGCCTGTGGAAGTAGCGGAATGAAATTAGCGGAACTGCGGAAGTAGTGGAATGAAACTAGCGGAATGTAAGCCTCTGCCACGCCATACCACTAATTGCAGAAACGCTGTTTCCGGCGGAAATAGCTACCGCTGCGACATTCTGCTACAGCCCTAGTCCCCACCCACGCAGCATAGACACCAAGAGGGCCAATAAGATCCTTGGGGGGAAGGGTGGCTGGAGAATATGCCTCAAGCCCAGCATCCCTGGAGAAAGAATGGCAGTAGAGGCAGGCAGGAACCCCCTTCCTATTCCCACAACCCAACCCCACCCATGCCAAGAAAAAACACTTCCCTCCTACCCGAACCTCAACTCCACTAGAACCATACTCCTCATCCTCTTCTCCCAATCCATTCCAACCTCCATTTCCTCTCCTATACCAAAAAATCCCCCACCTGTGTCCCCCTCACTGGGGGGCCATGTCATCACCCTTCTCCACCCCAGATACTCATGCTTGTACCTCATCTCTCACTCGGGGGATGGTATCACTCCTCTCCACCTCAAATCCCCCATGCCTATACCCTCCCCCCTCTCACCAGCGGACCATAGCACAACCCCCCACATCTCCACCCCTGCCTGTGCCCCCAACTCTCACTGGGCCCCCATATCCATTCCCACCTATCAAATCTAACCCAATTGTCACCCTTCTAAAAACCATTAAAATATTAAATAAAGGTGGCCCAGCCCCAACCTCTGTCTGCTGAACAGCGGCTAGCCTTTGGCACCTGCCTTTGGCAGCCGCTTGCAGGTAGCTGGAAACTTTTATCTCCTGGATGGCAGAGGGGAGGTCAAGTCCCGATGGTTCATTCCATATCCACACACCCAGCCCCTGATCAGTTAATCCTGGATCAGTCAGTCGATTTCATGTGTATTACAGAGACCTGGCTGGACACTAAGTCAGGGCCTATTTTGACTGACCTTGTTCTGTTTGGGTACTCTGTGCAGCATCAGCCCCGACCAGAGGGGAGGGGGGGCAGTGTAGTTGTTATTTTTAGGGAGACTTGGTCGGTGAGGAGATATCCAGTGCAAATATCTTGAGTATAGAGGACATCCATCTAGTGATCGATTTGGCTGGAGACAGATTAGGGCTGCTGGTGGTAAGCCACACACCTCCCTGTACACGCTCTAGCAGAATTGGTGTCTGAGGTGACCTTGCAGTCCCCGAGGACCTTGGTCCTGGGGGACTTCAATATCTACACGGACGCCGATCTTGGGGAAGCAGAGCATGAGTTCATGGCTGTCATGACAACCATGGGACTGTCTCAGAGTGTTGTCATCCTGACACATGATGGGGGACATACCCTTGACCTGATATTTTGCACTGGCCTTGAGGTAGGGGATCTGATGGTGGGGGAAGTGTCATTAATGCCCTTGTCATAGTCAGATCATTAACTCCTCCGGGCCAATCTCCTGGCGCATGCCTGCCCCCGGAGAGGTGCTGAGTCAGTTTGGATGGTTCATCCCTGGAGACTTATGGAACCAGAAAGGTTCCGGATTGCTCTTGGGGAAATACCCCCCAAACATGATGACTGTTCATTCAACAACCTCGCAGTTTTTTGGAACACTCTTCTGACTGAGGCCATTTATTGAACGGTTCCTAGGCATCCGCTTCCTGAACGCCAACAATGTAGGTCTCCCTGGTTTTCAGGAGATCTGTGATGGATGAAGCAGGAGGGACGGCGGTTAGAGCAACCGTGGTGTCATACGCGTGCTGAAGCCGACCAACTGCAGCATAGAGCTAGTTTGAGAGCCTATGCTGTGGCTGTGAGGGCAGCAAAGAAGACATTCTTTGCTGCCCTCATAGCATCCGCGAAGTCGCATCCAGCGAAGCTTTTCTGGGTGGTGCAGTCCGACCTCCCTCTGCCTGGAACTGAAATCTTCCAGTACTTGCTGTGACATGTTTGTCAACTTTTTTGTGGATAAAATCACCCGGATTCACCACATCTTTGACGCTGCACTTGTAGCAATGGAAGAACCTGAGGTAATGGAGGCTCCGCCTTGTCTGGTTTCCTGGGGTCAGTTTCAGTGGGTGTCGCCCACTGAGGCAGCAGATATCCTTGGAACAGTCAGGGCCACATGTTGTGAATTAGTTCCATGCCCGTCCTGGCTGGTTAAAGCATGCTGGGAGACATTAGGGCCATTGCTGGCTGGGATTGTCAATGCCTCCTTTAAGGAGGGCAGAGTGCCGGGCCACCTCAAAGAGGCGATGGTGCGGCCTCTGCTCAAGAAACCATCTCTTGACATTGATTCCTTTGCTAGCTATCGGCCAGTCTCTAACCTTCCCTTTTTAGGGAAGGTTGTTGAATGGGTGGTAGCCTGGCAGCTGCAGGGACATCTGGATCAGGTCAGTTTTCTTGATCCTTTGCAGTCTGGCTTTTGCCCTGGGTTTGGCACTGAGACTGCACTTGTGGCTTTGGTCAACGACCTACGCCATGAATTGGATCAGGACAGATCATCTCTTTTGATTTGATTAGATCTATCGGCAGCATTTGAGACCGTTGACCATGAGATGTTGGTGGCTCATCTGTGGGACCGAGCTGGGGTGGGCAGAGTTGTTCTTGAATGATTCCGCTCCTTCCTGGCCGGGAGAACTCAGCAGGTGGTACTTGGGGAGTGCTCTTCATCTCCCCGAAACCTCACATGTGGAGTCCCGCAGGGTTCTAATCTGTCCCCACTCTTGTTCAACATGTATATGTAGCCCTTGGGCGAGGTCATGAGAAGGTTTGGCGTGTGTTGTCATCAGTACTCCGATGATACACAGCTTTACCTCTCTTTTTCAGCAGACTCAGACCCGGCAGTCTTGGTGCTTACATGGTGTTTGGTGGCTGTGGAGGACTGGAGGAGGGCAAGCCGTCTGGGGCTGAATCCTGACAAAACGGAGGTGATGCTGGTGGGTAGGGCTGAGGGGATGGTGGCCCCCATTGTTGATGGGGTTTGCCCCCCGTTGGCCTCCCAGCTCTGCAGTCTGGGGGTACTTCTCGATTCACAGTTCCGCCTGGATCTCCAGGTGGCAGCTGTGGTGAGGAGTGCCTTTTGCCAATTACATCTGGTGCGATGACTGCAGTCGTATGTCTCGGACACTGACCTGGCCACCATCGTTCATGCTTTCATCACCTCTAGACTGGACTATTGGAACGCACTCTACGTGGGGTTACCCTTGGTGACAGTCCAGAAGTTCAGCTAGTGCAGAATGCGGCGGCCCATCTCCTTATGGGGATGGGCCATCGTGAGCACATTACACCGGTGCTCCATTCTCTGCACTGGCAGCCATGGTGCGGCCCCTGCGGTTGGCTGGGGGTGCCCGACTCCAAGTTCTCCGGATATCCCGGGTGGCGATGATGGGGAGGGTGTTCTCAGTGGCTGTTCCTAGGCTGTGGAATTCCCTCCCGATGGAGGCCTGCCTGGCCCCGGATCTTCCCTCTTTCCAAAGACAGTGTAAGACCTGGCTGTTCTGCCAGGCCGAGGGGGAGGGTGGGAAGGACTGGGGGATTTGATTCTGGTCTTTGGTTTTATGAGGTTTTATATATTTATTTTTATAATTCTTTGAATTGTTTTTATTGAAATGTAGTGTGGTTGTAAGCCGCCTCGAGCTGCCATGTGGACAGGAGGGAGCGGGGTAGAAGCACCACAAATAAATAAATAGCCATGATACTAGTGCAAAAAAGCAACAATCAATTGATGTATTTCGAGTTCTATCTGGGAGAACGCAAGTGTTCAAAATCGCTTCAGTACAGAACAGATCTCTTGGGAGGTAAGCCTTTTGTTCTTTATATTCATAATAGTGAGAGATCAAAATGCCAAGGAGGGAGATGGCAGCAGGTTCAACTAGAGGGAAAGGCTATACACTAAAGGTGAACTGTGTGGCCAGGTACTATTGAATGTAATAAGCATGACCTATCTATCAGCAAAAGGTGTTTTCTCAGAGATCCCACTGCATCCATGGATACAGTTCCCATGCTGATATTTGCTTTTGCCTATTAGTTCCCATGATCGCCTTAAACGATCTGCGGTTCTGAGCATAATTGGAAACTCTACAATTGCACTGGAGTTGTCAAGGACACAGGTTGTCATAGTTACAAATAAAGCCTGAGTTTTTGTTCTGCACAGACCCAGTCATTTATTCCCTTTCAATTTATCGACATTCCTGGGATCAAATACTCCTCTCGCCTCCACCCTACAAGATGTTTACTGTTCAGAAAAAATAACTGGGCTTGTTTTGCCTTTCCCAGCCTTGGCCACAAAGAGCAACAGACGGCAAAGGGGCATGCGAGCCCTGTCTAGCAGGTGGATGTTTTGCAAAGCTACCTCCTATTATCATGAAGCCATTTATCATTAAAAATCAATCAATCATGGTTTTGGAAAACAGCATCAACAAAAGCCAGAGTATGGACCCATGCAAAAGGGCATTTCCATTAGAAATGAAATGTGCAGCGGGTTTACTATTCACAGTATTATTCACATTTTCTCAGAGCTCTTTGGGCTCCTGAATAATATCTGTGATCAAAATGGACACTTGCATACCCAGTTTTTCAGGAATTCTGTTTCAGGTTTTTTGTTTGTAGATTTTTCATTTCTGATATTTTGGTCATTTTGGTATTTGGGCTGCATTGTTTTTGGCAAATACACATCCACAACAGAGTAGACATTGCCAAAATTATGTAACTGAAATACCAAAATAACCAAAAAGCCAAATATGAAATAACCGAAATGGAGACTCACCAGAGCACAAACAGTTGTTTTATCCAAACCACCATTTTGGTTTGAGTAGTATAGATTCAACAGATTTATCAGTAGTCTCAGCAGAACCCATCGATTTAATTTTTTGGAAGCTTCAGCTGGGCTTCTGTTCATGTACCTGTTCTGTAGATATACTTCAACAGCAGTAATTCCCTTAAAGATATAAATATTGTAACATCTGGGGGATACATTTTTATTCTGCACTTTCTGATTATTCTATATTGGAAGGGCACAGGAACTGACTGTATGACTGTTATATTTTTGTTTTTTCTGTTCCACTTCTTTGGCAAACATATCTGTAATTTACAAAAACGAATGAACTTGGCACAAAGTAGGAAAATCCTTGGGCTCCTGGTGGTTAGTTTGCAATGCAAAGGGAAAGTCATGAGATACAACCCACCTGAAGGTTTATACTCAGGCCCTTTTTACATGAGATGGACCCACGCATGCACCGCAGATCTGCTGCATGCACATGCGTGGGTGCCGTCCATGTGACTGCCATGGTGAGTGTACAGGCTTGTGTGAGTGCTCCCAGGACCCACCCATCTCCACCCATCACCCACACAACGAGCAGCTAGAAGGCAGGTTGCTCTGTGTAGATGGGTGGAAATGGGTGAGCACCCGTCTGCACCCTCCCCCCACCCATCACCCCCGCAGTGGTGCTCCACCTACCGCACACCGATCCCCCAGCCCATTTAAAAAGGGCCTCCGTTTGCTACTTTTCTACTTATACCCCCTCCTTTCACAAGAATACAGCATACATATTTCTCACCAAATTGAAGAGATTAGAATAAATAAGATCCTATATCTGGGCCAAGTAATTTCTCCTGGAATAAGGAAAACATCTCACTCTTAGAGTTGCACCTTTCCTGACTTCTTGGAAGCCATTATATCATACAAGTCAATGGTGTCTGCTCATGAATGAGCTAGAGGGAGAAAGAGGATCACGAGGAGGTGCTGGAAGAGAGCAAAGGTTAACTGAAATCTAGTAGCCAAAGCAGAAAAAGAGAAGGCTACAGACTCACACAGAATACACTCAATGTGGTTACATAATAGAACACCAAATAATGTATCCAACATGCAAAGTACCAGGTCAATACTTCCCTACTCAAGAAAAAACAATGACAGTTTTACTTGTTTAAGGAGTACTGTATGGGGGCATTAAAAGGTGGAAAGAAAAGCATGCACTGGCTTCCCGAGTAGTACAGCCATGTCCATGGAGCTTCATAGACATTAAAGATGACAACAAAATTCCTGCCCCAAAGAACTGTCTGTTGAAGGGGCTTACAAACTAGGAGTGTGCACCCTGAAATTTTAAAGATCCGAAAATAGCAATTTCAAGGTTAAAAAAAGACACACACACACACAAAGGACCTATTTTGTGTTTGTTTGTTTTTTCCATCCAGACCACCATTGGGAATGGATCCACTAAAGGGCCGCTTTTAGACGATCGCACTGTGTGCTTGCGCGGGGTTTCAAAAACCCTGCGAAGAGAGATTACACGTGAAGCCGCCGGCAATCGTGCGCCTGATACGGCGCCGCACATTCTTTTCAAGCCACGAATGACCAACCTCGATCAGGCTCCTGGTCAGTTCGCAGCTTGAAAAGAATGTGTGGTGCTGTATCAGGCATGCAATTGCCGGTGGCATCACGTGTAACTGTTTAGAGAACAACTGACACCTATACTATGTAGAGTATACAATGATGTAATAATCACTGGTAGTATGCCACCTTCTTTCTATAATGCTAGTGTGGCAATCTGTCTCAAAGGCGGGCGACCGGCTGCTGAGTGCTCAAGTTATCGACCGACATCCCTATTTTGAAACCTCACGCGAGCACACAGCGCGATCATCTAAAAGCGGCCTACGTTTACTGGGGAAAGCTTTCCTCTGCAACTCAGTGGGAGTGCTAGTGGCAGTAAGGCTGGGTGGGGGAAGGAATTCTTTTGAAATCCTGCACAACAAAGGAGGAGTTTAAACCCAAACGGCAGAGCAGCGGGGTAGGAGAAGCCATTACTCAGAAGCCAAGCCAGTGAGATTGCCCCAGTCTTGCTTTTCTTGCTGCTACCAAAATGATCTTGATTCTCTCCTCCTGCCCATACAGCCTGGTTCCACCCCTCCACCATCCTCCTGGAGGTATTGGGACACATGGGGTGTGATGGGGATGAAAGGCTGCAAAAGGTTGCCGGAGCTGACGGGTGGGGGGGCGGGGGGCGGAGTAAGTTGTGACTGTGACCTGGGTCCTGTTATCTAACTTGTTGGACTGTGCAACAGTCACAAGTAAAAGTCCATTGCAAGCCCTGCAAGCTTAATATGGGGCTTGTCCAGTAGGGGGAGGGTTAGGGGATGAAACGGGTTTTTTTCCCGTCCTTGTCTCCTCTCTTCTCCTCTCTCTGTCCTCCATCTTGTCCCATGCAGTCTGTACAGTATGAAGCATGTCTTCTGAGTTCTTAATAAAGTTCTGTTTTGAAGAAACTTCTGCTGTGTGTTACTCAACAGAAAGCTAACTCTACAACAGGTTATGGGCCCAGGATATCGTCAAGGTAATTTTGAAGACTCGAAGCAGCCCAGAAGGAGTGCAGACTATGAAAGAAAACTCCCAGACAGAGAGGCCTACTGACTGTGAATTAGAAGGCCTAAATCCCAGAAGGGGAAATGGAGGGAAGCAAGTATGGCAAACAGCTCAGAGCTCAGACTTTCAGTAGGAAAGCTGAACAATGTAAATTACTAATTGTGGAAGTTTAAAGTAGAAATGTTGCTGTTTAAAGATGATCTATGGGAGGTGATTACCATGAACAGACCAGCAGCAAATCACGAGGAATGGGATAACAAGGACAGGTTAGCAAAGGCTACAATAAGTTTATTGGTAGAAGATGACCAGCTAATCCATATAAGAAGTGCAAGAGGCATGTGGATTGCATTGCAAAACTTGCATGAGAGAACTAGCCTGAATAACAAACTGTTTCTACTGAGGAAACTATATAAAATGAGGCTTGGCAAAGAAAGTGAAATGCAGGAGCATATAAATGCCATGTTGGAAGTAGTGGCACATCTGTGCGACATTGGAGAAGATATAAAGGACAGTCATGTAGCCCTACTCCTCTGCAGCCTGCTTGAATCTTACAGTGCCCTCATCAATGCCCTGGAGACAAGGCCAGAGGCTGAACTGAAGCTGGAATTTGTTAAAGGTAGACTTGGGGATGAATTCCAGCGCAGAAAGGAGAACCTGCAGAATGATCTAAATCAGGGTAATGAGACTGCACTGAAAACCTCAGACAAAGCTCCTAAGAGGGAAACCAGAGTATGTTTCAGATGCAAAAAGGAGGGACATTTAAAGAAAGACTGCTATATATGGAAAGCAGAACAGCAGAAACTGTCTCCACGAACACCTAAGCAGAGGGCTAAAGTCACAAACAGCAACACAGTCGCTCAACAATGGAGTGGGTGCTTCAGAGCAATGCAAGACAGCTCATCCCAAAATTGGTGTGTAGACTCCGGGGCAACGAGCCACATGACTAGCGATAAAGGATTCTTCACAGGACTGGATCTGAGCAGTAAAGAAAGGATCTACCTTGCAGATGGGAGAAGCATCAACGCGGAAGGAATTGGACAAGGATTCCTGTACTGCAACCAGTCACAGGGAGGCACACTGACCATACCCATGAAAGATGTGCTCTATGTGCCCAACTTAGAAGGGGGACTCCTGTCCGTGAGGCGCCTGGCAGCGAGGGGGCTCACCATCCGTTTCCAGGGAGACGAATGCACAATTCAAAGTGGGACAAAAGTACTGGCCAGAGCCACTGCAGATGAGCACCTGTACCGTCTGAGCACAGCGAAAGAACAGGCGAAGCTCACTGCGCACAAGCCACACGATGACTGCATCCACCTGTGGCATAGACGCATGGGACATAGACACCCAGACAGCATCAAGGAAATGCACAGACAGCAGTTGACCAAAGACCTTAAGGTATCAACGTGTCCCGTGATCATGAAATGCGACTGTTGCATCAAAGCCAAAGCCACGAGGGCTACGCTTCCTAAGAAGAGTCAGAATAGAGCCACGAAACCGCTTGATCTTGTACACAGCGACGTCTGCGGCCCAATGAAGGTTCCCACGCCAGGAGGCAACCGGTATATGGTAACTTTCATTGACGACTATTCAAGGTACACGATCACGTACGTCATGAAGAGTAAAGATGAAGTATTCGACAAACTTCAGGACTATGTGACCATGACGAGCAACAAGTTCCAGCGCAGACCAAAGACACTGCGGACTGACAATGGAGGTGAGTTCACAGGAAAGGAAGTAGAGGACTTCCTGAGACTCCATGGAATTGAGCACCAAAAGACAGTGCCATATACACCCGAGCAGAACGGAACAGCTGAAAGGAAAAACAGAACGCTAACCGAAATGGTTAGATGCATGTTAACAGACTCTGGACTACCAGAAAGATACTGGGGCAAAGCAGCAGTTGCTGCTACCTACCTACAAAATCGGCTGTATTCTAGAACAGTGAGGAAAACTCCATATGAACTGTGGCATGGTCAAAAACCTAGTGTGGGCCACATCAGAGTATTTGGAAGTAAGACTTACGTATATATCCCAGAGGAGAAACGTACCAAGCTGCAAAACAGAGCAGTGGAAGGCATCCTCGTAGGATACAGTGAGCATTCCAAAGGCTACAGGATCCTGGATCCACGCACAGACAGAATAACCATTAGTAACAGTGTGACCTTTGTGGAAAACTCAAGCGACAGTGTGATGACTCTCCAAGGTCCAGGCGAAGGAGAACAATCAACCACGGACGAAACCACTGAAAGGGAGCAATCCTCTGAACAAATAGTCGAAATCGGCACAAAGGTAACAGAAGTGCAGGAACAGACACAGCCGGCTGCTGATGCTGAGCCAAGGCAGTCGACGAGGTCTAACAAAGGCATTCCCCCCACTCGTCTGTCCTACAAAGTCAGCACCAGTAAATTGTCAGAGCCAGCATCCTGGGAGGACATCTCGCAGATGTCAGAAGGGGAAGCAGAAAAATGGGTAAGAGCGGCTGAAGAAGAAGTAAAGTCCATGCAGGACAACGCGACGTGGACACTTACTCCACTGCCCGCAGGGAGAAAGACTATAGGTTGTAAATGGACATTTAAAATAAAGTACAATGCGCAGGGAAATATTGAACGGTACAAGGCCCGACTTGTCGCGAAAGGATACTCCCAGAAGTACGGAGAAGACTACGATGAAACATTTGCACCTGTAGTTAAGCACACTACAATCAGAACATTGTTAAGTATAGCTGCCGGAAGAGGAATGCAAGTCAAGCATATGGACGTGAAAACAGCGTTCCTAAATGGTGAGTTGAAGGAAGATATTTACATGGACCAACCACCGGGGTTTGCAGACGTTGAAAGGCTGGATCTTGTATGCAAACTGCACAAAAGCATATATGGGCTTAAGCAGGCTGCCAGAGCGTGGAACACTAAAATAAACAAGGGGCTCATGAGGGAAAATGTTACCACAGGTGGATCTTTGTATTAATTTATGTCGATGACCTTATCGTATGCTTTGAGCAAGAAGGGGATGAGCATAAAACAATGAGAGCTCTAAATCAGGACTTTGAAACTAAGGACCTGGGTAACATAACACACTACCTTGGAAAACAGAAAACGACGGAAGCTTTCTTCTCAACCAAAGACAGGCAATAGAAGAGATGATAGAAAGTTTTGGCATAGGGGGTGTGAAGGCAGCAAATACCCCTATGGAAACCAGCTACCCAAAGGAGATCAAAGAACCGAGCTTATTGCTGCCAGACAATAAGCAATACGGAAAGGCAATAGGAATGCTCTTGTACATTGCCACAATCACAAGGCCTGATATTGCGGTGGCAATAGGTATACTGTGTAGACAAGTCTCAGCCCCAACCCAAAGGGATTGGAACGCAGTAAAGAGGGTCTTACAGTTCCTGAAAGGGACTGTGAACCTCAAGCTACGGCTCCCAGAAACTTCCGTGTCAGACCTGATAGGGTACGTGGACACAGATTGGGCTGGAGACCATTTGGACCAAAAATCTACCAGTGGGTACCTATTTTTGCTTGGTGGAGGACCCATCAGCTGGTGCAGTAGGAAACAAGCCTCTGACACTTTCCTCAACGGAGGCAGAGTACATGGCAGTGGCACACGCCAGCCAAGAAGTTATCTTGTTGCGACAGCTTCTGAATGATCTGGAGCAAAAATTGGACAGACCCACGCTGATCCTGGAAGACAACCAAGGATGTATAGCGCTGGCGCAAACAGAAAGAATCAACCCCAGAACCAAGCACATTGATGTAAAATACCATTTCCTGAAAGACTCACAGGAACAAGGACTCATAGATCTGCAATACTGTCCTACAGAGGATATGACAG
>QEPC01005247.1:1320597-1336854 GCA_003113815.1 Sphenodon punctatus
CCCTCCGTGGGTGGAGGTGGGTGTTCAACACCCGAGCGTCCGTGTAAAAGCCAAAACACCCACACCCACGTGGAAAGGACCGGCGGAGCCCCACTGTGCCAGCACCATGGGGCACACACGCGCTGCCACACAGACACGCCCACAGGGTGGGGGGACACCGGACATCCGGCCCGAGAGCCCATAAAGGAGGGAGGAACCATGGCACACGCACGCGGGCTCCCACGATGGCGATCAGGAAGGCCCACAAGAAGGCCACGGGAGCCAATGCCGTCTCATGCGTGGGAAGGGGCCGGGTGAGCACGGGGACCCTGGGGTGCCCGAAGGGGGAGAAGCCCCGGCAAGGCAGTGCAGGGGGGAGGAAGCGCCCCAGGCCGAAGGCACAAGGGGGGGGTGACGGACCGCCGGCAGGGGGAGGCAGACCGGGAGGCACATGGGGCGGGCCCAACAGGGGGGAACAGGGGGGAAAGCACCAGGAACAGGAAGTAACACGGCGCACGTGTCCCGGCACAGACAGAGGGGCTGCACCGACGGCCCCCCCCGATGGACGACCCCCAGCCCAGCACCTCCCAAGGGCATGGACCAAGGAGCAGCAGCGAGAGCGAGGTGAGCGCAAGGGAACACACACACACCCAGGAGGGGAGGGCCGCGCCCCAGGCTCAACCACCAGGCCAGGGAACCCAGGGCAGTGGGAAGCAGTATAATCCAGTCCCCCGTCTCCGCAGGACAGCTTCCAGAGCAGTGCACCACCGGGACGATGGCCGAGGAGGGCCTCCCAGACAGGCAGGTGAGCAGAAGGTAACCCCAGGTGGGGAGAGGAGGTAGGCCCCACGGGTGGGCGGAGGGGGACAGTAGGAGTCGCAGTAACCCCTAATGCACTACCCCCAACAGGACACGACCACCACGGCGACCACATCCACAGGACAGGCCCCATGCCGGCAAGCCAGTCGCCCCCCCCCACGCGGGTCCCCAAAGGGCGAGCCCTGGTCAAGGCAGGAGGTCAGGGACTTTATACGCGTGTGGGGGTCTGAAAGGGTCCAGCACAACCTGGTGCACAGCTACAAGACCAGATAGGTCTATGAAGCCATCGCCCAGGAGTTGCAGCAGCAGGGGTACAATAGGGATGTCACCCAGTGAATGCAGCAGGCAAAGGACTTGAGGTCCAGATATAAACATATCAAGGACAACAATCTGAAGTCCGGCCGGGCCATGTGCACAGCCGAGTTCCAGGAGGAGCTGGACAAGTTCCTCTGCATTGACGGGGACATCGTGGCCTCCCGCACACACGGTAGCGCCTTCGGCAGGGGCAGGCGCAGGGCCACCACGCAGCCCCCCGACAGACCCCACAGACCAAGGGGGGGAGGTGCCCCTGGCGAGGCCAGCCAGGAACCGGGAGGGGACAGCCCCATCCCACAAGGGGTGGAGGTGTCCCGGGGTTCCGAGCGCCGGACCACCACACTCCGTGCGCGCCTCCAAGTCTCACAGGCCTGCCGGCCACAGGGACAGGGGGTGCGCGCAGAGCAAGTGGAGACCTGGGACAGCCCCCAGGATGTGGAGGAACTGGATCCAGGTATGAGCGCCCCAGCGGGGCCAGGGGTGGAGGAGTGTTGTGTGGAACAACCCAGACAGAGCTGCAGCGGCCGGGGCCTGGGGCCGGCAAACACTAACAGTACCCCATCCCATTGCAGCTCAAGGCAGCCTGGAGGTGCACAAGGTGGAGGTCATGGAGGAGGTTGTGGGGGGCCTGGCAGCACCCGCACTGCCAGGTGAGCCACCCTCCACGGCAGGGCACACCAGCCAGCGGGGTCCGGGGGTGGAGGGGGGAGGAGGGACAAGGGGGGCCACCCGGGGGCGGGCAACCACAAATAGCAGGGCCCCGGGGTGGTGGGTGCAGGCAGGAGGGGCGGATGGGCCCACAGCGGCTCCCACAGCACACCACATGGTTAAGGGCCCCTCCTGCGGCGATCAGCTGCCGGGGGGTCATCCCACGACAGGGCAGGGCAGGGCTGGGGGACCCCACAGGGGAGGGATGAGGGGAGCAGCCACACTGGGAGGGCCGCCCCACCAGGCACCCCAGGTAAGGCGGTAGTGGCCAGCAGGGCACACAGGTCGGATGCACTAATGATGTGTCCTAAATCTCGTTCACAGACCAGGCACCCACACGCGTGAGGGGAGCAGCTGCCAGCAACGTGGAGTGGAACCAGGAGATGTGGGCCAGGAACCGGCACCGGAGGGAGGACCTCGGAAGGGAGCTGCTGGAGGAATTGTAACGGTTAGCCAAGGTGCACTCCCGGGAGCTCGTGCTCACCAGGGAGCTCATCAGAGGGGAGGGGGAAAGGGACTGGGAGATCCTGGTCCCCCACCGAGCACCTCTGGGACAGGCGCAGGCTGCCACCCTCTAACGCGAGCAGCGCCGCGCCTGTGACGGGCTGGAGGGTCAGGCCGCACGGCTCATGGACCTCATGGGGGAGGCCATGGAGGCCCTGTGGCGTGCCCCCCAGTGCGACAGGCCACACCATGCCATGGAAGGAAGGTTGGCAGTCAACCAACACCATGAAGGCTTCCCACTGGTGCACCTTGGCCACCTGTGGTTCCCCCAGCAGCAACCCTACCCGGGCCTGCTCCACGGGGTCTCCCTCCCCCACATAGGGCAACCAGACCCACTTGCGGGGCCACCCTTCCAGCCCGCACCCCCCTGCTGCCAACCTGATCCCTCGACCGGGAGACAACCCCCCCACCACAGGACCTTGGGTGTACCCCCAGGACGACTAACCCCCTCAGGTAAGGGGGCCGGCCCATCCCCTCAGGTAAGGCCGCAGCACCCCAGGCCCCTGGGGGTAGGGTGTGCCACACGGGGGGAGGGGGGCACTGGGAATCCAGGCACCTGTGCGACACCAGACCCCGGTAGGGGGCTCATCGTAGAACACTCTCCAAGCACACGCAGTACACGAGCTGGGGAGCAATAGCCAGTGCCAGAGGCACGGGTAACTGCTCTGTGTCAGTGTACTGGACGGGGCATGTGCCATGCCACCCAGGGCGGCCCGACCAGGGGCCCGCACCAACGGGGATCGCCCTATGGCACGTGTGATGCTCAGGTGGGGGGTAGGGGGCTCCCTGGATGACCATGGGGCACCCAGTGGCCTGGGCCCCCACATGGGGCAAAGATGAGTGCACGTGAGGATCTCTTACCCCATTCTTGTTTCTCCACGCAGGGACCGTCAGCGGGTGCCAGTGTGGAGCGGCCAGTGGATGACAGGGAGGGTTGGCTGCAGTCAGGGCACGCTGGCCTGCGAGCCCCGGTGGTGTGGCCAGGAGGGGGAGAGGGCGCCCAAGATGTTAACCCCCACCACCTTCAATTGTACATATCCCCCCCACCCCCAATAAATGTGTTGTACCTAGACCTTGTAGTCGCTTCATCTGTCCCCAGACATGTGGTCGGGGTGTGTGTGTGCTGCGGTGTGCAGGGGAGCAGCGGCATGTTGGGGGCTCCGTACAGTCCCTGCCTTGCTGACAGGGCTGGGGGCTAACCCAGTGAAACCCCATGCAGTGGAGGTGGCTGGAACAGGTGTACACTGAACCTGCTCAGACGAGTCGGCGAGTGTTGGCCGGTAGGGCTTTCTGGGGGCCACGCACCCCATGGCCAACAGCAAGGGGAGGGAAATCGCACCCAGGCTACCCACGGGACCCGTTCCCAGGAACCCCCAGCCCACACATTGAATAGAGGCACAGTTGCAGGTAAAGGGTAGTACCCAGTTTTATTGAAGGGGTTCACAAGCCTATGGACATAGGTGTGGGTCGGGTGCTGCCCGGCGTTCGGCTGCCTGTGCAACGATGTGGCAGCAGATGGCATCCCTGTTCTCTTCTGAGAAGCACCGGAACGCCCCTCCCTGGGCATGTTGGTACAGGGTCAAGGGGCTGGCCCTGTGCACCAGTGGTGGGTTGTCCAGGGCAGCACCCCGTCTTGCACACATTGTGCAGAATGCACGCTGCCAGGACGAGGATGGGGGTGTGGTCCAGGTCGAATTGGCTCCTGTTCATCAGGAGGCGCCAGCGTGTCTTGAGGAGCCCGAAAGCCCGCTCCATTACACTACAGGCGGATGACAGGTGCTCATTGAACAGGCGGTGGTCCGGGTTGCGCGCCACGAGATAGCCCCACATGAGCCATGGCCTGAGCAGGTAGGCGGAGTCCCCTATCACAACAGGGGCCATGGGAACCCCCTCTATCCCACGGTACAGGTTCGGGGCGATCTCCCCATCGAACATGCGTGCATAGAAAGGGGAGACATGCAGAATACGAGCATTGTGGCTCTGCCCCGACTGGCCTGTGTACACATCTATGAACAGACCCCCTATGATCCACTATGGCCTGCAGATTGATGGAGGCCTGTTTCCGGTTCATGTAGTTGATCTTCACATGAGGGGGGCGTATGATGGGAATGTGGGTGCTGTCAATGGCCCCGATGCAATGGGGGAACCCCAGTTCCTCAAACCCATGTATCACCTCCTCGGGGTCACGGAGCTGGATGACCTGCTCCAAGAGGAGCTCCATGAGCAGGTCACACACATCATGCAGGGCCCTGTTCACGGTGGCAGTACCCACCCCGAACTGCTCCCCCACGCTCCTACAGGAATTGGGGGTGGCCAGCCACCACACCGCCATGGCCACGCGCATCCCGGGTGGCAGCAGGAAGTGCATGTTCGTCTCCCACCTCCGGAGATGGGGGGTTGAGGAGCTCCCCAAGGCAGGTCAGGAGGGAGTGGGACATCCGGAAGTAGTCCAACCATTCCCTGTCCATCCAGGTGGCCAACATGTTCTCCCACCAGTCGTTGGAGCGAGAGCACGACCAGTGCCGTCACAGGGGTCACGAGGCGGGCGTACACACTGAGGGTCCTCCGGGCCAGGATGAGCTGTCCTTGCTGGGACACCACGGTGTCCAAAAGGGCACAGCGTCAGACGACTGCCCGCCTCGCCCATCGCACGATCGTGGCCCTCCGGAGGTTCGCTGCCCTCCACCTCCATGCCCCCTGGAGGACGGACCTTCGACCTTGCAGTCGTAGCAGGGCTATCTGCTGTAGCAGCATGCGCAGCAGGAGGGTCACGCCCAGGAGGTGCAGCAGCACGTCCCTGGGCTGTGGGTCCTCATCCCTTAGCAGCAAAGGTTTACAGCTTCCCGCACCAAGCCTCCTTCCGCTGGCACGTGCCTGGGCCGCAGCACACTCGGCCCTATGGACTGTGCCCACACCCCGCTCTCCCCTGGTGGTGCGGGAGGTCCTCTGTGTCCACCCAGCCTGGGGTAGCCGTACTCTGTATGATGCTCACTCCCGTGCTACAGACCCTCTGCCCCACGCCCTACCGCCTGCAGTGGGTTCCTTATGTACTGTCTAGGGTGGTGTGGGCAGGGCACCAATAGGTGATGCACTGGGGGTGTGCTGGGGCAGCAACCAGGAGCTGGGTCCAGCTGTGCATCCTCGCGAGTGCGTGGGCCACCTACCTGCCGTGTTGGGATGGGGCCGCGCGCACCGCGGGGTACCCCTGCCCTCCGAACCATGCTGCCATTCCCCCAGTCAGGGCTGGCCTTTGCTTGCTGCAGCTGTGTGTGGTGTGGATACAATGCCTGGCTCGGTTTCTTGGCCTGGCGCGGTGCCCGGCCGTGGCCTCCTTCATATATCAGCACCTGTGCTGCCTCCCTTCTGCCCTGTGTGTGGGCTGTGGCGCCCTGTAACTGGAGGGCCGGGCTATCTCTGGCATGCAAGGCCGCCTGTGGGCAATGGTAGCCAAGCGTTCTGTGCTCGGCCCCGTCGCTGCATTCCTCCATCTCCCGCCTGCTGCTTCACTGGAGCGGGCCCCACTCCTGCCATGGCCGGTTGTTATGTGTGTCCCTCAGCCGGGGGTGTCAGGGAGGGGTGGTCGCCCTGTATGGACATGCTGTTGGGGGCCCTCTGGCTGAGCCACGATGTGCAGCTGTTGGTGGGCAACCCCCTGTCGGAGGGGGATGGCTTCCGGCTCCTGTCGCAGTACATGTGGACGATGGGTCACTAGGTCGGGGCCCCAGCATGCCGGGTCTGGTCCATCGAGCTCAGCTTCGCCACCCTGAGCCTGCCTCCGTGGGAGCCCCCGCCCGCTGTTGTCGTACCATGGACCGATGTGGACGTGATGACAGCTCGCCTGCTGACGGAGCTACCTGGTTTCAGCTTTGCCCTGCTGTCTGGGGGTCCCCCTGTTGCTGCCCTGTACACCGGCAGCCTCCTGCAAGCGCGCAGCATCCCTCGCGTGCCCTCAGACGTGGGGGCCCTCCTGTGTGACCTGGGCTTGCTGTCCCCCGATGTCGGAGGGCCGCTCCAGACCAGGGACCCCTCTGGTGAGGAGCTCGCCACCCTTTGAGCGGTGCAAGACCTTTCATCTGTGCGGGCTGCTGCCGCCGGAGGGAACTTCCTCCTGCCCCGCTTCTTGGTGGATGCTCATATGTGCTCCCGAGGCTTCCGACGGGACCTGTTCGCGTGAGAGGTTCTCGCGCTGGGGTTGCCTCCCTGGGAGCGCTCACCGAACAGTCCATGAGTGGCCCCTCGCCGCCAGCAACTCGCAGCCAACCTGGTGCCCTGGCCGGTCCAGGCCCCCCCCCCCCACATACCTCTGGGCAGGTTGTGCACTGCCTTCTGCATCACTGACAGCTGTTGCCTAGTTCCCAGGGCCTCTTCGCCCGCTCTGTGTGACCGCTGTTCCCTGCCGCTGGGGCTGCCCCAGTGCCCTCGCCCGCTCTGCACAGGTGCTCCTGTGCCTTCCTGTTGTTCATCTCTTGCCTGGCCGTGGGTCCAGCTATGCCCCCCTGCTCAGCCTCTCTGTGCTTGTGGGCCCCCTTTCCCCCGGCACCAATAAACTACTGTACTGTGATGGTCTGTCCTGCCTTGCTTCTGTTGCTGCTGTGGTGGCTGGGTGCCCCTTCCCCATGGCGGCCCTCCTGCCCCCATCTCTGTGGCTGTGTGCTGGGGGTGTGCGCGGTGTGTACTGGAGGGCTCCGGGCCTGTTGGGTGTACACCGGGTGTGTGGTGTGTGTTCCCCTGGCAGCGTTCCTGCTGGGCGCAGGTGCCTGTGATCGCTCCAGGGGAGGTATGGGCGGTGGGCGGTCGGCCGGGCACCCCCTGGCCTCGCCTGTGTGTTGGTGTGGCCCTGACCCTCCCCTCCGCTGTCGTCCCCTCTTGGTGCGGCCCATCAGTGGTGATGGCGATGGATGGACGATGGATGGGCGGTGGGACCATGGGCCCTGGGCGGCTGAGCATGAGATGGGGTTGTGCTGTCCCCGGGCTTTGGCTCACCCGATCTCCCTTGGTGCAGGGGTCAGGGTGGTGTTCCGGGTGGCGGCTCTTGTTGTGTGTGGGGTGGGGTCCTGGTGGTGTCGCTTCCCCCGGCCCTCCCGGGGCCCGTTGGTGCGGCGCTCCCCATTGCCCTGTCCCTTCTCTCCTGCAGCGACTGTTATCATGCTGCTGGCAATCTTGCGCCTGGGTGGGATGGTCCTGCAGCTCGAGCGGGCGGCATGGGACATGCGGGCGGCGGGGCAGCTGTTCGATGGCATCTGTGAGTGTGATGCCGCTTTGCTGGGGCCTATGCCTGTGTCCCTCCATGGAGTGTTCTGTTCCTTGGTGCCTGCGGCCCGCTCTGATGCCTGTCTCCCCTCCCTCTGTCCCCTTCAGTGCAAGCTATGATCGCGGACCGGACCCGGGAGCAGGGGGAGTTGCTGGAGCTCCTCCTGCTTGTCCTGGAGCGGCACCACTGGCGCCAGGCGCGGGGCCGCTGTCCATATTGACCGGGGTTCTCTCCTGGGCCTGGCTCTGCTGTTGCTGTTCCGCCCCTTCTGTTGCCCCATCCCCCTCCCTGCCCTGTTGTTGTTGTCCCCTGTTGCTGGTTACCCATATTTTAATAAAGGTTTTTGTGTTCCTTTCCTGGTGTGTCCGGTGTTGTGCTTTGCTGTGACCTCTCCCCTTGTGCAGGTGCATCTGCAGGAGGTGTGGGGGTGTTCCCTGTGTTGTGTGGATGCCTTCCCCCCCCCTTTCTTTGCCCCCCGTGGGCCCATCCCTGTGTGCTCCTGCTGCCTGCTGTGGGTGTGTGGCTCTGCTGTGGGTGTGTGTTGGGGAGGGGGGGCCTGGCGCCGGGCGGTCTGGGTTCTGTGCCGGGACTGTGTGGAGCCGGCTCCCGGGGCCCAGGGGACTCCACATCGGAGCTGGANTTCTTTGCCCCCCGTGGGCCCATCCCTGTGTGCTCCTGCTGCCTGCTGTGGGTGTGTGGCTCTGCTGTGGGTGTGTGTTGGGGAGGGGGGGCCTGGCGCCGGGCGGTCTGGGTTCTGTGCCGGGACTGTGTGGAGCCGGCTCCATTGTAGCGGCTGTCATCCCATCCCATCCCATCCCATCTCCTCCCGCCCTACCCGCGCGGTTCCTGGTGGCGCGGGGGCATGTTGCGCGGCTTCGTTTGCCCTCAGTTGGTCATGTTGTGCCATCACTGTGCCAGGCAGGGTTTCCCCACCGGTCCCAGCCGTCCGTGTAGTTGCATGGGTGTTTGCCGCGTGTCTCCCGGGCTGGGTGTTTGGCCGCTGGGTGTTTACCGGCCCCTCCCCTTTCCTTCCCACATCCCCCCGCGGCGCTGTCCGTGTAAATGTCTCCGTGCTCGGCACCGCCGGGTGTTCGCTGGGTGTGCTCACCCACCCATCCACACCCATCTCCACCCATCGGCGCTGCTGCGCCGTCCGTGTAAAAAAGGCCTATGTGGGAGCTGCTGATCAGTATAGAAGCAACATTTCAGAACATCTAAGTCTTGCAGTCTTATTGCGGGGGCAGATGAGCCTTTACCCAGAATTCTTACACCACTAGACCCACTGGAGTAGAGAGCTAGGGGAAACCAGGTTAATATATTTTGTTTGTTTCTAAAAATAGATATTGCATCTTGCAAAAATCCTTCTTTGGGGTGCTAAGTAGGTGGGAGCAAGTTCCAAGAACTGCACAGAAGTTGGGATGCATCCAAGAAAAGAGGGCCCAAATCATGGATTTGTACTATGCATCTGTCCCCTATCCATGTGCACATGCAGTCCCCTCTGCTCCCTTGCCCTGAGCTCAGTTTTTCAGTGGTTAGAGGTAGAAACTGGATCCACAAGCCAAATCCAGGAATTTGAGATGAGGCCACATAAAAACTTGTTATGGGCCACATTTGGCCCCCGAGCCTGAGGTTCCCCACCCCTGGCATAGAAGCAGAGTCTCACAGTACCTAGGTCCTGCACTCTGTCCTGAATTGTGATTGTCCATAGTAGAACCCCAAAAGGGTGGCAAATATCAATCAATCAGAATAGGTCTCCAAATTTTGACACACAAAAATTGCCACTGAAAACAGAATAGAAATCAGAGGCACAAAATTTCTCCTCCGCTATCCCACACCCAACCACACTTTGCATATCCCTGCTGCAAACCAGAAGGAAATGCAATGGGATTTCAGCAAAGCTGCATGACAGCTATAAAAATGAAAGGTATTTTCAAAATGACTTGGCTTAATTTTCTAGAGTTTTTAGGAACAAAACCTAAAATTAAATACTGAAACATTTCCATCTTTTTGGGGGGCCAGGCACATGAGTACACAAAGACACATCTTGAGGATCCTCTGATACAGATAACTTAGTTCCATATGATTTACCCCAAGCAAAGGCTGTTAAGATTATATAAATGCCTAGGACAGTGGTCCTTAGGACATCTGAAAACCCTTGGAAATTGGATAAAATTGTTGTTCTTAATGTGAAAATACAATGCAATTAATTTACATGAGCAATGGTCATGAGCGGTAGGAAACCGAGTATAAAACTTCTTGGGTTATATGTCACCACTTTAACTTTGTGCCTGCATATTAGCCACCAGGCATGCAAGGAATTTCCTACTTTGTTCCAAGTTTGTTAATTTTTTAACATTTTTAAATGACAGGTGTGTCAAGGAACTGGAACACAACAACTATGCAACAGTATAATAGAGCTAGATATATACAGTCAGTTCCTGTGCCTTTCCAATAAAGGGAAACCAGAAAGTACAGACTGAAAACTAGCAGGGCAATGATGTTTAGGTTGCCTTTCAGTTCACACTATCACCAAAAAGTATGGGAATGACTGCTGTTCAAGTTCCGTATCTACAGAACAGGCACATCATGGGCAGGACCAGTTAAAGGGTATTTTCAAATGTGACACTACCACGAGTGGCCACGCTTACCCCGGCATGGCCACCCATGGTGGTGTCACGTCTGTTCCCACCCACTAGATGTTTACTGCGGGTGGTAGCAGAGTACTTCCCGGACTGTGGTAGGGTAACTCTGGGTTGTGTGCTGGGCTCCCTGTCAGCGCACATCCCAGAGTTAGCCCTGTCATGGTCCGGGGAAGGCAACCCTGGACTATGGTAGAGTGGGTCATCATATCGGATGGCCCGCTCTACCTAATTCTGGCCAGTGGCTGAAGCTTTTCCAGGCAGGCATGACGGCCTCATAGGCCGCCGCACCAGCCCGTCAGAGAGGGGGGCTAAGCAGTGCGGGGGGTGGGGCCGTGCGGACCATGTCTGCATATCCCCTCCACCCCCTTCTTAGCCCCGGCCGCCGGCACATTTGTTCGGCGACGGGGCCAGATCCTGCCTATGGCGAGGGCTCTCACCATGGACAAGATCAAAGTGTGGTGGTGCTCAGCACTGTCACATGTAAAAATATCTAAGGCTTCCAAGCAAGCTAGTGCTACAAAGAAATTCAGCTGTTGGGCTCTTTGCTGAGACCGCTTATTACAGAGCCACGGTTGTGGCTCTATAGTTAAGGTGAGACAAAGATCTCATTGAATTCCCACCTATCTTTAACATGGAAGTTTGGGGGCACTTTACTTCCAAGTTTGTGACCAGATCTGTTGCAGGAGATTTCTTCGTTAATGAAATACTTTGAATGTGTTCAGAAATTAAATGACAGTGTCTACTAACTGCTGCTTGATGTTACAAAAAATCAATCAATCATGCTTTCAAAGAAAAGCTATATGCCACAGAAGATGTCATTATCTTCTCTGGAAGAAAAGGTATGTCACGCTTGCGTGTTCATTTCTCATTCTGGGTTGATGTTATTGATTGAACAACAGCACAATTGTACTCTGTGTTTGGCTGCCAAACATACACCACAACATAGTATGGGGGTCTGGGGAAGGTGCCAAACTACATACCCGCTATCGTGTACAGTCTTCAAACAAAGGAACAAATCCTGACAAAGATGTCGGGGAGATATGTATACCATCGTTCAATCGTCATACTTTGCTTGGACAACTACACATCTACATACTAAGGTGTTTACATGACTAAATGAACTCTCAGTTGCTGAGGGTTCTAGCCAGCTGTCTGGGGGAGGATTAAACCCCTGCCCCTCTTCCCTGCCCAAGCACATCCCAGCCGGGGTGCTCTGGGGCAGGGAAGAACCTTTAAATGTCCCCCAGGCAGCTGGATCCACCTGGGTGCCTACTACTGCTACTAATCATTTCTATAGCACTACTAGACGTATGCAGCGCTTTACAGTCACAGTTTTTTGGAGACAGGTCCCTGCCCAGTGGGCTTACAGTCTAAAGTAGGCAAGGGTGAGGGGAACACAGGGAGAGACAGACACACACATTCCCATTTTACAGACGGGGAACCAAGGCTAAGAGGTTGTGACTTTTCCAAGGCCACCCAGTGAGTTCATGGCTAGGGCAGGATTTGAACCCTAGCTTCCCAAGTCCAAGTCCAGCACCTTATCCACTACACTGGGGGAGGATTAAACCCCTGCCCCTGCTTTCCTGCCCAAGTGCATTTCAGCCAGGGTGCTCTGGGGAAGGAAAGCCCCTTCAAACATCCCCTAGGCAGCTGGACCTACGGGGTGCATCCAACCACCTGGAGGAGGACCACTCCGGGTCGCCAGAGGTGAGAGGGGCAGCCTAACAAAGGAAATAAATAAATACAATGAAACCCTACCCCCCTTTCTCTGCCCTAGTCGGGGTGCACTGGGTCACGGAAGCTCCTGTAAACAGAGTGCATCCAGCCACCTGAGGGAGGTGTAAACCCCTGATGCCACTTTCCTTCCCCAGTGCATCCCAGCCCACAGTGCACTGGGGTTGGGAAACGCCTTGAAATGTCCCCCAGGCAGCTGGAGCCATCCAGCTACCCAGGCCTGGAGAGATTTAAACCCCTGCCCCAGCCCATCTCAGCTACAGTGCACGCTGGGGCAGGGAAGCCCCTTTAAAATAAATGTCCCTCAGGCGCCTGGGCCCACTAGGGTGCATGCAGTCACCTGGGGAGGGTTTGGAAAAGCCAGAAAGGCCTGAACTTCCACTTTATCAAAAGAAAAAGAAATTCTAATATCAAAGGGGGATTCATATTTATTCAAACTTTTACACAACAGGAAATTGTATGTTAAGGCATCTTTCTTATACACTTCTCTTATTACAAAATAATTTGAATACTAAATTCATAATAAATTGAATACTATACTTTCATATCTTTTGAAATCTGATTTACCAAAATGAAATTTATTGCAACTCAAAATTGTAATTAATTTCAAATACACCTTTTATAAAACACCACATCTACATTGACTTACTTCCTTTCTCATTTATAGCTATGTCAGTATTGGTGACTTAACAGAAATTAAGATTAACGTATCTATTACAAATCCTGTAAAAGAGGTTCACATCTTTAAAATGTTTTCTACTTCTTAATTTCAGTTAAGTCATTAATACGACCTGACAGAAATAGATATAAATGGGAAAGGAAGTAAGACAATGTGGATGTGTTTTATACCATTTCTAATTACAGTAAATTTCATTTTTGGTAAACTGAATTTTGAAAGATATGGAAAGTATAGTGTTCAATTTAAATTCTTTTGTAATAAGAAAAGTGAATAATAATTTTATTATTTTTCTTATAATTGGGGTTGTAATTTTTTGTTGTACTGATTTGGTATTTCTTGCTCTTGTAAACTGTCTGTATATGCTCATGTTTGTTTTTCTACAAATAAAGGACGATGCCTTAATACAATCTCTTGTGTTAAAATTTGAATAAATGTGACTCTACCTTAACCACATATTAAAGCCAAAGGTTTTTTTGATATTAGAATAAGGACACACATCAGTGCCACCTGTGGTCCGATTGGACTTAGGCTGAACAGAACCTGTATTCACCACTATGCTTGTTTTCTGTAGGGTTGGAAGGACAAATCTGTCCATGAGTTCTAAAACATCCCCAGAGATGAGGCAGTTAGTTCAAATCCAGTTCAGTTGCTATCTGAAACTAAATATGTGCTAGAACCCTACCTATGGCACTGCTTTTGTCTCATAGCTATGTCTGGGGTTTCCCCCTCTGATCTCAGTGCCCACCATCCAAGGAAACTTGCTTAGTTTTATCATTCCTAATTTCTATAGCAGTGTTCAAAAAACGTTACAATCCTTATCTACTACCCCCTTGCAACAACCATGAGGAGTAGGTCATTATTCCCATTTTATAAATGGAGAACCAAAGCTGAGAGATAGTAAATTGCCTAAGGCTACTTAAGTTCATGGGTAAGCCAGGATTTGAACCATGCAATTTTAATTTTTTTTTACCCCTCCCTTCTCCTGAAGACTTGGGGCATCTCACAAAACTGAAATTAAAAAACAAAATATAAAATACAAAACTGCATTAAAATTCCTTAAAAACCATCACCTGACCCACTCCATCCTTCATCCCCACCTACCACCCACCAATCCTCCTCCCTAACCCTGCTACCCAATCCCACCAAACCCTATTCCTGCCTGTCAAATGCCTGCAAAACAAAAAGGTCTTACATCTCCTCCAGAAGACAAACAGGCTCAGACTTAGGTGGACCTCCAAGGAGGAGTTCCATAATTGTGGCATGAACACCTCCATGTAGCAACTTCATAGACAGAGGGCATTCAAAGGAGGGTGCCTTCGGCTGACCTCGTACCTGGAGACTGGGGACCAGGCCACTGAAGGCTTTTATAGGTTAAAACCAGCACCTTGAATTGTGCCTGGAAAGTTATTGCCAGCCAGTGCAGACTCCAGAGCACTGGTGTAATGTGCTCCCGGTGACCCATCCCCAACAAAAAATGGACCGCTGCATCCTGCACCAACTGCAGCTTTCAAACAGTCTTCAAAGTCAGCTCCACGTATAGCACATTGAAGTCTAGTCTCGAGGTTACAAAAGATGACAGTGGCCACTCCAGATGTGAATCTGATAAAAGGGTTGCAGCCTTCTCACCAGATTAAGTTGGTAAAAAGCACTCCTGGCCACTGCCGCAACTTGACAATCCAGGCACAGAAGTGGATCAAGGAGCACCCCAAGGCTGTGAACCTGAGTGACCAAGGGAGGCCGGACCCTGCCAATGACAGAGTTCCCACATTCCTCAGGTCACAGGTCATCCGCATATTGATGGCACCTCACTCCAAATCTCCGAATGATCTTGCCCAGGGGCCTCAGATACACACTGAACAGGAGTGGAGACAAGATGGAACCCTGAGCTGACTGAAGCTGAATCCTGGCAATGGTAATGTTGGTGGAGAGAGTGGTGGGTGTGACTTCCCCCATCATTGATGGAGTTTGTCCCCCACTGGTCTCCCAGGTGCGGAGTCTAGGGGTGCTCCTGGATTCCCGGCTCCCCTTGGATGTGGAGACGGTGGCGAAGGGGACTTTCCGCCAGTTACATCTGATTCGGTGGTTTCAGCCTTATATCTCGGACTACGACCTAGTCACCATCATTCATGCTTTTACTACCTCGAGACTGGACTACTGCAACGTGCTCTATGTGGGGCTACCCCTGATGATGGTCTGGAGGCTGAAGTGGCTGCCTATTTCTTCCGGGCCTGATTCAAGGTGTTAGTTCTCACCTTTAAAGCCCTACACAGCCTCAGCCCGACCTATCTGCGGGACCACCTCCCTCCCAGGGTCCTCAATCGGTCCCTGCAGTCTGCTGGGTGTGCCTTTTTGGAGGTCCCCCAAGTAAATTGGGGAACCACTTTGGAGAGGGCGTTCTCGGTGGCCACACCTCGGCTGTGGAACTCCCTCCCGGAGAAGGTTCACCTGACCCTGAACCTGCTGACTTTTCATCGGGCTTGTAAAACCTGGCTGTTCCCCCTGGCATTTGGTGGAGGGGACGGGTAAGGGAGGGAGGGATGGAATGGGGGTGTGGGCTCTTCCGCCAGGCATTTGGTGTGGGGGTGGGATGGGTTAGGGATTTGGGTGGAGTTCTTTTTGTATAAACTGGTGGATTGTAATATGTTTTTATTTATATATTTATACTATATTGTATTTGTATTTTATTTATTTATTTTTATATATTTTTATTTTGAGTCACCTTTGGGTGAGAGGGGCGGAATAAAAATGCCATAAATAAATAAATAAATAAAATAAATGCCAACACTCCCCCACCCATTGGTCAATGGTATCAAAGGCCACCAAACAATCAAACAGAATCAGCAATTTCCAAGCGGAGATCATCAACCAAGGCCACAAGCGCAGTCTCAGTGCCATGCTCAGGATGAAAACCTGACTGACGTGGGTCCAGAAAATAGATAGCATCAAGATGTGCCCAGAGCTGCAAGGCAACCACCCATTCAACAAGCTTCCAAAAAAGGGGAGGTTAGAGACAGGGTGATAGCTAGCAGGGGAGTCAACATCAAGAGATGGTTGTTTGAGCAGGGGGCAGATGACTGCAACCGTGAGGCCATCAGGCACTTTACCCTCCCTAAGGGATGCACTGACAACCCCCACCAGCAACGCCCCCAGTGTCTCCCGGCTGGCTTTCACCAGTCAGGACGGGAATGGATCTAGTTCACAACTGGTTGCCTACACCCCTCCAAGCACATCCTCCACATCGTTAGGTGAGATTAACTGAAGCTGATCCAAGGAAACCAGACAAGACCAGGCCTCCTCAACCCCAAACTGCAGTTCTGCAACAAAATCTGCAACAAGACTAGGGTGAGGAGGAAGGATGTTCTAGTTTCACCAGTAACTGCTTCTGGCAAACAAACATGCACTCTGGAAAATGGTTCTCCCCCCTTCACCAGCCCCTTTCCCAGACCTCATGGTGACCTTTATTTCACTAGAGGGGACAGCTAAGTAGGTATTGTCAAAATAATACAACAACATGCAGTGTCATCAGTATGCTGATGACACTCAGCTCTACCTCTCCTTTTCCATCGACCCAGGCCATGCAGTCTCCTTATTTTCCCAGTGCCTGTCAGCTGTGGGGGCTTGGATGA
>QEPC01005247.1:1337509-1352382 GCA_003113815.1 Sphenodon punctatus
TCCCCACATATTGTATTTTTAAATTGTTTTAAAATTTTTGTATTGTTTTTATTGAATGCTGTTCACCACCCCGGGCTGCCCTGAAGGCAGGAGGGGCGGAATATAAACTTTAAATAAATAAATAAACCAACATTAAGATATCTCTATACACAGACTTGGTACAAATGTACATACTTAAATAACCATTCTGAGGAATCAGATCCTGGCTTTATCATTATTAACAAAGCATTCAAATTCATTTTTTGAATGCTCATACCTCAAGGACCTCATACCTCAGGGACCGCCTCGCCCTCTGCGCCCCAGAGCGGCTCCTTTGGTCCGCCGGGGGTGCCTTCTTGGAGGTTCCCCGTGTTAAACGGGGGGGCCACAATGGAGAGGGCATTCTCGGTGGCCGGGCCACACCTTTGCAACTCCCTTCCGGAGGAAACTCGGCTGGCCCCCAGCCTGTTGACATTCTGGCAAAGTTGCAAAACCTGGCTGTTCGCCCAGGCCTTTGGGAAGGGTGGGAGGGTAGGGTGAGGGTTTTTGTTTTTTTTAGCTCCTCCACCTGTTCTATTATTGATAATATTTATTGCTGAAAAAGGCATTGAGCCCTGTTTTAATATTTTGATTGTTATGAATATTTTAAATTGTATTTTATCATTTTATATTGTATATTGTTTTATTGTTGGAAGCTGCCCCGGGCTGCTTTTGCAGGCGGGGCGGGGTATAAATCTATGAAATAAATAAATAAATAAATAAATAAATACTTTAAAAAAAAGTCTTACCGTAATGATATGATTATCCGTTGAATGTGGAGTCCAAGACACTTACATAGCTGGAAATTTCTAACACGTCAGCTGGTCAATCTAAAAGACCTTCTGGTTTATTCCCCACAAGGCAGGCTGGTGTTGACTGCATTACCGAGAGACATTACTGATACCAGCCTTCTTCAGAAATGGCTTGTGATTGTCAGTCATAAGAATAGGAATCAATCAGGGGGAAAAGTCTAAGAGAAACCCTGCTGTTCAGTCAAGGAGGGAAGAAAAAAAAACCTGTAACCTATTTTAAATAAGACCAGCTCCTGCAAACGGCTTGTGCTCAATCTAAATCAAAAGAGGAAAAAGTCAGTCAGCCTGACTTACTGTAGATTGCTCTTGTAGGTGTTGCACAGTAGCTCAGATCCATATAGCGCCAGCAATGTACCTGGTGCTTTACAAAGCAATGGAATAGACACGGTCCCTGCCCTAGGGCTTACAATCTGAGAGACCGGGGGGGGGGGGGGGGGGGGGGGGGGGGGGGGGGGAGGAAAGGGAACAGAGGGAAAGACAAGAAGTTCAAAGCTCATCTTAGTGCAACCTTTATGTATCAGTCACCAGAAATAAAGTGATGTTGGAGCCAGAATGCAGATGAACAAGTTTCAAATGCTGCTCCCTTTCAAACTCTGTATTCCTCTGTCTGTAGGATTACATAAATCAGCATTTGCGTTTAGAACTCAGCTCTGTAATACACCATTTGTACTCTAGATTCTAAACACTTGTATCAGGGAACAAAATCAAGCCCAATATTCTATTGTTCCCCAGAAATTCTGCAGAGCGTGTACAACAAAAAGCAGCCATTAAGGTGCAGTCTAGTATCATTTTTGCGTCAATATTCATGATGCATTCACTCACTGAAGCATGGGAGGGCTTAATATTATATATTCAGATACACCTTCACTGTTGTTTGCTCTGTGTGTAAGTCACAAAAACAGTTTGTTGATCTGAAAGTTGTACTGAGAAAGACAGCAGAGCAAGTGCCTCTGATGGAGTGCCTCCGATGGTGTCTGCAAAGGGGTGGGACAGAAGAGGAGAGGAAAGGACGAACCAATGTGCTGTAAAAGGCTGAGCTATTTCAGCTTTAAATCACTGTGACAGAACTTCAGCAGAGCTATTACATGGTTGCTGTGGTAACCAATGGGAGAAATCACAGAGGAAATCTATAATTATTAGAAATGAGATAGTGGCTTAGCCAGCTCAGTAATCAGCATATTACAATGATTTGAGCTGCCACGAATCCTTGACTGCAGGAGGAACTCAGAAATGCTAGGGGATAATGCAGGAAAGGGCAAACACTGAGCTGTGTCCTCAATGGTGCAGAATGAAACCCCGGGAGAGTTCCTGGCATTGTAGCTACATCTCAGCAGGATGCTTTTCTAAGCTACATTTTGAACAGCTCTAGGTAGTGGAATCCTGCTGCTTTGCATTAACGGGCTTGGAGGCACACAATGTTAAACCAGAAGAAAAGCAAGGAACTTGATTCCAAGGACAAAAATAATCTGGAGCCAATTCCACTTTACCAGTTGATTAATCCGAGAGGAGATTTTTGGGACATAGGGCTGGCTGGGAAGGAGCTATTGGAAGAGAGAACGGCAGAAGATGGTGTAGTGTAATGCTATGAGCAAAGGTCTAGGAACCAAGAATGTCCTAGTTCTAACACTAACTTGTTTTGTGACCCTGGGCAATTCTCGTATGTGTTTTTCTTTAGATTCCCCATCTGAACCAAGTGGAAGGGGAGGGGTAATAATACTAGGAATCTCCTAGCACAGAGGGGTGTATTCTGATGAATAATTAGCATCTACTCAGCCAGATACTATAGGAAAGATGACCAGATGTCCTCTTTAGGCAAGCAGTCAAGCTTGAAGCCGCTACATTACACTGCCCCCTGGAGGCTAAGTGGGACTATTTAAATGTCCTGTCTGGATAACACAATGGAACTTGGCCACCAGGCCCTTGGCCATGCAGCAGCTGGGCTTGGGCTCCTGCCTGTCACCTCTCTGCCATCTGCCTCCTACACTGCCAGGAGTTTGACTCCACATGTCTGTGAATTAGCTTTCTTAAGAATAAAACTGCAACTTTCTAGGACCCAGATTAAATGATGGGACAGGTTTTGCAACAATTTATACTAGCATTGATTTTGGAGAATATATGACTCAGTTGGCCCTATTTGTTACTGACTTTGTGCAATTAAAATGAAATTGTTTGCATGTCAAACATCCTTTTGACTGTTGAAGATCACCATGGAAAAGTCGACACCTGCATAGACTATGGCTGTAGTGATGAATGGAGAAATATTTATATATTTCCTGAAAATGGTTTTGATTTAATCTTGACAGTGCAGGTTAATGGACATGATGATCCATCAGCCCTTTAATTTCACGGATCAGATTGAAATGTGAATCCTAAAACCTCCTAGGTTAACTACTGAACACACATGGCTGAGTTGCAGACATGTGGCAAAGAGAGCCTATTTCTCAGGTTCCAGTTTCAAGGCTAGAGAATTATGGCTTTTGTTCGAGGTACTCTAAACTGGCACTGTACAGAATCTGCAAAAGATACAGCATAAGGCCCAATTCTACAGAAGGATTTTGCATGAATAAAGCCTGAGATCTAGGCCAATACATTGCATATGTGCTACACTGCTGAAAAGTGAGTTTTGCCAAGGCAATGTGAAAGGAAAATTCTGATGTTTTGAGTTTTATTCTCAGAACACTGCAGCAAAGAGGAAAAAATATTACTCTCCTCATATTGCAGATGAAGACCTGACAATACAGAGAAATTGAGCATCTTGCCTAAGATCACTCAGTAAACAGAGCTGGAAAATGGACCTTATACCTCCCAAGACCTGCTCTCAAGTCTTAACACTGCTATTGTTTCTCCCATTACAAATATATGCTTTTTCTAATGTACCAACAGTAGGATGGGTCACTACACAGACAAGGACTTCACAGGAATCAGATCAGCACCAGTACTGGGGATGTGACCTGTCACAATACTGTGATGTAGGAAAGGATGGCTAACCAATCACTACAGCAGAGCAGTCTCAAGACGGAGGAGACTATTATATATAACTTAAAGGACAGGAGTGCACATTTCTGCTCTTATGGATCCCCATGATTATTACCAATGTCTTTATTCAAGAGCATACATTGACATTCCCATATCAGTTCTTATCATCATAGGTATTTGAATACTAAATCGAGCTCATGATATACCAGTGCTAAACAGAACGCACAGGTGAGAGAATCAGGATTGAGAACAGGGGAAGTCAGACTTAACCATGCACAGATCTACTGGGCCTATGTGTCAGCCTAGGCAAGGGAGTCTACATCTGCAGGTCAAGACCCCAGTTGGGATCCCTCCATCTTTCTGCCCCAGGATGGAACCCCTTCAGACAGAGGTGCCAGGGTGCAGTGGGGGCACAGCCAGATCAGAAAAGGGTGGCAAAGCCCTTTCACCACGCCCCTTTCTAAGCATCATGGTGCTTGGAAAGGGTTTGGGAGCCCCTTTGTCCCCTCACCTCATGGTCCAATGATCATTGATCACTATCTACTACAAATTAACTTGGGGTCAATCAGCCTACTGTGATCAATGTCCTGGCTGCCCTGATCAAGAGACATTAGTACACAGTAGCAAATAAAAGCAAAGCATTCACTGCTTTTAAAGTAAGAAAGAAGGTAGGCTGTTTTGACCCACCCTCCAATGACAGTCAAATCATGCTACTGACTGCTGCCATCCTTAGAGCCACAGGATTTTACTTTAAGAAGCCAGCAATTCCTAGCAAGTATTACGATAAGTTATTTCACAAGCTTCCCATACCAATGGCTCAAATACATTAGGAAGCATGAGCCAGCTTGTGCAAGGAAGACAAAACATTTCTTAAAATGCACAGGGCTTCTCTCGCACTTAACTAAAGCTCCCAACCCAGAAAAAGCAGCTCCCAGGAGGTAGAGACAAAATGTCACAAACGTGCACATCATATATGCTTGCAAGGAATAAAGAGAGAACGCATTCAAATCAAATAGTAGAGGGCGACACAAGTGAGGACATCTGCCGCCACACTTGGTTTATCATTTCAAACATTAACTTGCTAAGGAACTAAGCAGTCAGGCCTAGGATCCCCAAACTTTTTTGTGGGGAAGAGGTAGAGTATTGCCCTATTTCCCAGGCAACTATTTGCAGTCCTTGAAAGGAATGAGTCATTTCACTACATGATCAAATCAACCTTGATACAGTAGAACTACTGTATAGAGCAATATGATTACAACTCATTAAAGCTCACTGCCCCACAGGTGTTTTGTCACAATACTGAAGAAAGGCACAGTTCTCACCCAAAGAGCAAAGAGACATTCATTTCAATATAGGATTCCTCTTTGCACAGGAAAACCAAACTCCCACAATTTCCCAGGCAGCAGGGTTATAAGTAGTAGATAGCCCATACCACAGTAATGCCCACAGCATTCTCTTTCAGACACTGGATTCCTTGAGCAGATGTACAGAGGAATGCCTCTGAATGACTTGTACATTTAGGAGACTCTGACACTACTATAAGTGATGCTCCTGTCCCATGATGCTCTGAGGATCATGGGTGGGGGGAAAGGGGAGGGAATGTCTTCCCTGAGCTTAGGAAGAAAGGATCTCTTGCATTTTTGGAAAATGTTCAGCACACTGAGGTGCATTCAGTTATGAGTCTGAACCTTCATTCCATTTGGAGCTGGATGACAGCAACCATTGATGGTGCTTTTGATACACCTGTGCCTTTCTCCTTACAGTTAACATCCTGCTCTGCAAGGTAAGGAACCAGAAGCTATTCCCTAGTTTTCTAACTACGCTAACAAAGAAGTGAACCAAGGATCCCATGAGGAATACAACCCCCAGAATCTTAGCATGGTTGCCCCCAGGCCTGCTGAGAGATGTTTGGGGCAACAGTACATCCTAGTACCTACCTAGTAGCCTCCTATTTCCTCTCTCCTCCCCGCTCCATTCCCATTGCCTAGTGGCTGGCCACACCAATTTCTGGACACACCAGTACTTTATGCACACAGATATAGACTCATAAAATATTAGGGTTGGAAGGTCACCTAAGGGTCATCTAGTCCAAACTTTTACTTTCTTTTTTACTTCCTTGCCCAAGAGGGAGGCTGGGTTTGGAGGGCCAGCCAATTGTACCCCCATCCCCCTTTCATCATACCTAATGGTCCCAAATCACAGCTACCCAGCCACACTGCTAATACATCCTAACAAACTTACTAGGGCAATGTGCAAAATCCCTAACTAAGGCACTAGAGAAAAGAGACAGGCAGCTGTTGCTTCTGTAGTTCAAGCACAGAGCTCTGAAAAGGAATCTGGAAGGTCAGGTGTTAGAATCCTGACTTATGTGAAGGGGATGTTCAATGTGGCTGATTGGTTTAACTTTTAAAGTTGTTTTTAAAAAACAAATATTTGTGGGTATGTTTCACTCTCTGGGTAAAAACAGATGTGACTGGCCTGATTTGACCCACTGTAGACCAGAACCCAACTGCATGTGTGCAGGTGCCGCCAGAGGTTGGCCCAGGATTATTCTGGGCTGTGTTAGCGGCTAGCCCAGGATATGACCGTAGCAAATCTCTGAGGTGACAGCCAGGGCTAATGCCTATCCAACCAGGCCACAGTGGGCCAAAGCAAGCCAGAGTAGGCTAGCACGTCTGTTGTGCTACGACCTCAACAGCCAATCGCTCGATGACCTTGTTGCTCTTTGGAACAAAACGTGTTAGCCAAGGTCATTCACCGGATGGCTCCCAGGCATCTGCTCCCTGAGCATAGGCAACACAGGGTCCCATGGTTCACAGAAGACCTGCGTTGGCTGAAGCAGGAGGGGAGACTGTTAGAGCGATGGTAGCACCATACATGTACTTAAGTCAACCGGTTGTGACACAGAGCTGCTTTAAAAACCTATGCTGTGGCTATGCAGGCAGCAAAGAAGAGTTTCTTTGCTACCATCATATCATCCACAAAGTCTCATCCAGCTGAACATTTCAGAATGGTGAAAGGGCTGGTCAGTCTAGCTTCTCTCCGCCTGACTATTTTTCAGATAAAATCACTCGTATCCACCACGATTTCTACGCTGCACTTGATGCAGTAGGCATACCTGAGGTTATGGATGCCCCATCTTGTCCAGTTCTGTGGAACTGATTTCAGCAGGTACTGTCCACTGATGTGGTGGAGGTGCTGAGGGCTGTGAGGGCCACAACTTGTGAACTCAATCCATGCCTGTCCTGGCTGATCAAGGCCAGCTGGAAGACACTGGGGCCATTGCTGGCGGGGGTTGTCAATACCTCCCTTGGGGAAGGCAAGGTCTTGGGGTGCCTTAAGGAGGTTGTGGTGTGACCTTTGCTCAAGAAACCATCTCTTGATGTTGACCCCCTGGCCAGTTATAGGCCAGCCTCTAACCGTCCCTTTTAGGGAAGGTTATTGAATGGGTGGTGGCCCAGCAGTTCCAGGGGCATCTGGACCGCATCAGTTTCCATGATCCCGCACAGTCCAGCTTTCAATGGGGTTATGGTAACGAGACTGCCCTTGTGCCCTTCATCAATGATCTATGCCATGAGTTGGACCGAGGTTGGTCCACTCTCTTGATTTTATTAGATCTATCAGCGGCTTTTGACACAGTTGACCATGAGATGCTGGTGGACCATGCTGGGGTGGGCAGAATTGTTCTGCTCTTTCCTGGCCGGAAGAACTCAACATGTGATACTGGGAGACTTTTCATCATCGCCTCAGGATCCCATGTGTGGAGTTCTGCAGGGATCCATTCTGTCCCCTCTCCTGTTCAACGTGTACACGCAGCCTTTGGGTGAGATCATGAGAGGATCTGAGGTTCAATGCCATCAGTATGCTGATGACATTGAGCTTTACCTCTCATTTTCATCTGACCCAGGCCCTGCAGTCTCGGTGTTTACCTGGTGTCTGGCTGTGGTGGGGGATTGGATGAGGGCAAGCCATCTGAAGCCAATCTCAAGACAGAGGTGACATTGGTGGGAAGGGGTGAGAGGGTGGAGGAGCCCCCATCATTGATGGGGTACGTCCCTCCTTGATCCCTCAGGTTTGGAGTTTGGGTATACTCCTCGATTCACAGCTACACCTCGATGCCCAGGTGGTGGCTGTGGTGAGGAGTGCGTTTTGTAAATTACATCTGGCTCATCGTCTTCGGCCTTATATCTCAGGCTCCGATCTTGTCACCGTCATCCATGCATTCATCACCTCAAGACTGGACTACTGCAACACACTCTATATGGGGCTACCCCCGGTGACAACCCGAAGACTGCAGCTGGTGCAGAATGTGGCAGTCCACCTCCTGGTGGGGGCGGGCTTCCGTGAGCACATAACACCGGTGCTCCATTCTCTGCACTGGCTGTCTGTAGTCTTCCAGGCCTGTTTCAAGGTGTTGGTTATTACCTTTAAAGCACTACGCAGCCTGGGCCCCGCTTACCTGTGGGACTGCCTTATCCCTCGTGTCCTGGATCGACCCCTGTGGTCGACTGGGAGTGCACTCTTGGAGATCCTCTGGGTATCCCTGGTGTCAACATCTGAGAGGGCATTTTCGGTGGCCACGCCTTGGCTGTGGAACTCTCTCCTGGAGGAGGTCCACCTTTTTCTGGACCTCCCCTCCTACCGTAGACAATGTAAAACCTGGCTGTTTCACCAGGCGTTTGGTGAGGGGGGTGGGTGGGTAGATATTTATTTGGGCCGCATTTGTTGAGATTCCAGTGGTTCAGGGCCACCTGCAAATTTACTTATATACATTATATTGTATTTTATATTTTTGTATTTATGTTTTTACTGTTTATTGTTCACTGCCCTGAGCAGCCATTGAGCAGGTTATAAATAATGAAAATAAATAAATAAATATATACCTGGTCTGGAGGTCATCATGGCCAGCCACCATGGCTGAGTCTCACTGGCTGTCTATCATGGTGCGGCACTGGAAGCACTGCATGGGCAGGACCAGCCGGTTGCACATTTGTTGTGCTTCCAGCCCTACTCATTGCTGTGCAGCTGGCTGGCTGGCTCCAGCCGCAGGTATGTCAGGTTGATGCCCTGACCTGACCCAGGCTGTTTTGCCCACATGCACAAGACATGTATGGAGGCCCTAATTTAGAAGTTTCCATATTGTGGGTCAGGGCCTTAAATGAGGTCATGACATTTGATTCGCCAGTAGAGATTCACCTCTCTCCGGATCTCCCCTCATTCTGTAGACAATGTTCCACCAGGCATTTGGGAAGGGGGACGGGTAATGGGTGAGCGGGGTTCTTTTGGAGTAAGGGGTTATTTATTCTCTCTGACCTCTGTTGTTTTATGGTTTTAATGGCAATTTTTACATCATGTAGTGTATTTTATATTTTTGTATTATGTTTTTATTATGTTGTTCATTGCCCTGGGATGTCATTGGGCAGGATGGGGTGGTATAAAAATGCTTGAATAAGTAAAATAAATAAATAAATAAACTTGTTGATGGAGCCACGAACACAAATGATATTATTTCATGCCTCCTTTTGCCAGTTAATTTCTTTAGCATGGGAGGCCAGACATACCTGGGCAGAGATCTCTCCCCAGCCCAGGTATCTCCCAGTGGTTCAGGGCCACCTGCAAATTTACTTTGGGGCAGGCAAGGGGAACTTTGCCCCTTCCCTATCTGGTGTAGCTGCACTGGAAAGGGATGTGAGAGCCCATTTATCCCACCTTGTTCCTGTGTGGCTCTGCCCTCGCACATCCAAGGATCAGGGTCCCCACAGGAGGTGCTCATGGTCAACCAGTCAACTATAAGTGATGTCTTGGCCATCCTGACTTTAAGAGGTTATCCTGGCTGCTTCCAGACTAACATAGCTACTGTCCCTAAATATATTCCGATACTGTGCACTCTGTTTACCTTTATTTTGTCATTGACTCCTTCAACTGTATGGAGTCATAGGCTTTAAGTCTCAAAAGGGGGTCATGAGAGCAAAAGGTTTATGAACCTCTGTCCGGATTAATTTAATCATAGTGTTTAGCAGGTGGAGATATGGTTTGGGGGGTGGTTTGGGGGGATTTTTATACTTTTTTATGCATTCTATTTTTATGTGATTTTAATGGGTGAAAACAGACATGATGCTAACCACCCTTTAACCACCCTTGGTGGTCATTTATGCATGTTTCAGGGCTGCATAGGGCACCAATACAGCCCTGCAACATGCATAAATAACCACCAAGGGTGGTTAAAGGGTGGTTAGCGTCATGTCTGTTTTCACCCAATGATGCAACATGATCAAAGTGTTGGGAGATGGGTGGGGTAGAAGTTTAAATAAATAAAAATAAGTCACATTCATTAAGAAATCTCTCTCTGCAGCTGGCAGCCAATTTATGAGGCAATACAAATATTGACTAAAAATGAAAAGCTGAAAATAGTATTTTATACTTCCCTGGTTTAGGTCAAGAGCAGGGAACCTGCAGGCCCCATAGGCCAAATCCAGTCCATGACTGTCTTTTATTTGGCCCTTTTCTAATCCTTGGATCTGGCCCTGTGTCTCCAGTCTCTACCCTCAACATGGAAGGAGAGAGTTCAGGGTGAGGAGTGGAGATGAAGAACAGGGGATGGATTTATTGCACAAATTCATGATGTGATCCTGAATCTTCCCCCCTACGGAACAGATCTCTTAAGCACCCCCAACTTCTATGCAGTCCATGGAGCTTGGACTAATATTCAACGTGGCCTGAAGGAGAGGAAAGCTCCCCCACCCCTGGGTTAGCTTAGCTGGAGGTTTGCTTTTCCATTTTACTTGCTTATGTGTTGTAAGCGCTAAAAGCCACAAAATGTAGTGCTGCAATCCAAGAGTAAGAATTACTGATGAAAACAGTGTGCAATTTTCTAGCAAGTTCATAAAAGCAGGAGAGAGAATTAGGTCTCTCTTTGTAGAGAAATGATGCAATATCACAAAATGGAGAAACAGAAAGAACTGGTTGCTCAGACCGCCTGGCCAAATAATCAGAGCTGTGAAAAAAAATGTCTTCTCTATCTCTGGCTGTCTAAAAGCCTCACTTCCTATTGAACTCAGGTCAATGAACGTAGTGACCCGTGTTCATGTGAACTCCCAAGTTCATGAACCTTTTAACTAGCGGTGACATCACAGCTGGAACAGAATATAACAGCCAGCTTGTTTAGGCAACAGCCCACCAAGAGTACATCAGCTTTATGTTCCTCTCTCCTGAAACAGCTTTCTTAAATGTAGTGTCAAATTCAGGGCATCTGTTTTGAATGGTGTTGCTCCTGTGGTCTGTAACTATTGCTGGAGGTTCTCAGGAACAATGTCATTGTCTGCTGCTAGGGTTAGTTTCAGACATTACGTTTCCTTTTCCACATGCAACTCAGAGTCAACTGATACACTGTGTTCCTGTGATATTACACAGTTACCAGAGTCAGTTGTTCAGACATTATTTGTGATGCCACCAAAAGTTATTAAATTACATAAGCCTACCAGGCTAAAAATGCAAGGCAGCAGCATCATTGTTCGGTTATTTGACAAGCGTAGCTTAGCACCAATTATTGATCACATTGTAACTAAATTAGAAGTCATCTGTAGAACACTGAACAAACTCAAGAAGGCTTTATAAACACTAGATCTCTACAGCTTTGCTATTAAATCTTGGATGAGAAATGAGAAGCCGTTTATAGGAGGGAGAATATAGGATGAATAGATTAAGTAAGTGAACATGAATGAGTAGGTTAGTTTTCTCTAATCGCTTCATAAAAAGTGTATTCCTATTTTCTATAATCTGGACATTGGTTTCAATTTAATCTTCCTCCTGACTTTCGAAACAGTCACAATATGTAGGCACAAAGATAATCCCTGAAAGAGGCCGCGCAAGAGGTTATTGATGCTCCTCTCCTTTATTTCCTCTTGTGGCTTCAATATCAACATCTCTCATAAACACCAGCATGATTGTTTTAAACTGGTGGGTGTGATTAGCTCATTAATAAGTCACATTAAAACTGATTTAAAAGATTGGTTTAAGCTCTTCCCATAGTCAAGCCTGTCATAGCAAAACTCAAATCTTCAATGTCAATGACAACATATTGCATTTTACTAAGCCTCTCTTTGTTTTCAGAAACTGCTTTGAGCTAAAAAAAACAAAAAAAAACAACACAACAATATGCAGGTGGGTTTTTAAAATGTATACAACAGGAGTGGGTCCTAACCAGGGCCTATACACCCAATGATTTTGGTAGCTATTCATTGCTATAAAGACTATTCCAGTTTGCCAAGAAATACATCAAGCTGCTCTTTGAGGCTAAAAGAATAATGTGTCCAGTGTATTACATATCTTCTCTGCCCAGATGTCTATAGGGAGAAGCTATTGAGCATTTCTGAACAGAAAAACACTCTTTCATCAGCAGTCACAGCACTACAAATTGTACATTCTGTGACTGGACAAATCTGTGCCCTTTCCAATGGCAGTCCCATGTCACCCAGTAACACCAGAGATCTTGAAACAAAGTATTATACCTAAAATAAGAAGAAAGAGCATGTGTGATATGCAATTCTCATGGATTCATATAAAGGCAGGAGTGGGGAATTCTTTCAGGCCCGGAGGCTGCATGGCATTGAACAATGGGCCACAAAGCCTATCTTCCTTCCCCCTTCAAGCCCCCTTCCTCCGCAGGCAGTATGGCTCCTCCTCTGCCCCTCCTCCCCAGTTCCCAAGGTGGGGGCAACACAGGTTCATCCTCTACCCCCAGCTCTTGGGGGCGGGGGGGGGAAGCACAGGTCATTCACCCCCCCTCACCCCCCCCCCACTCTATCCCAGGCAGTGCAGTTCTTTTTCTCTTTCATTTCCCCAGCTCCCACGGTTTTGGGGGATGGCTTCGAAAGCAGTGTGGGTCACTCCAATCTGGGAGCTGGGGAAAGGGGGCAGTCATTGGGGAGCCTTGAAAGAAGGGTGGCAGTTGGCACTGGGCCACAAAGCCCCAGAGGATGGAGAACCAAGCTTGTATCCTCTCTCACACAGAGGATACATCTCCAGGGGTGGGGGTGCCCAGAAGGGTGGAAATAGAATAACCATGGTAGTTGGTTATTTGAATGTTAGATATCGAGATAACGTTGCTGGTGGTTGTGAGGACTGCATGGTAAATGGCCTGCCTGGTGCGAAGGCAGCAGACCTCACATGTCACCTAGGGTGTTTTAAACGAGACGGGGTGGGGATCCATGATTGGTGCGGGGCGTGGGTGCGTGGACACCGTGCATGTGGGAGTGGTTCAAGCAGGTGGCCCCATGCACAGCCACCTCGCCCACGCACCGTCCACCCCATCCCTGCAATGCAAACTCCAACTTTTCCCCACGTGCCCTGTGCATGGGTGGGTGGTGCATGGGTCACAGGAGCTCACACCCCACACACCCGTAGTCAAACAAGACTTCCCCTTGTGGACAGCGAGTGTCTATGCAGGGGGGTGTCTCATTTAAAAACACCCTAGACAGAATTCTAGAGAGAGCTAAGGAGGAGTCAGTTGTCATGGTACATGTGGGTACTAGTGACCTAGGAAAATGTAGGAGGGAAGTTCTGGAGGCCACATTTAGGCTTCTAGGTAGGAGACTGAAATCCAAAACCTCCAGGGTAGCATTCCCAGAAATACTCCCAGTTCCATGCACAGAACCCCAGAGGCAGGCTGAGCTCCAGAATCTCAATGCATGGACTGAGATGATGGTGCAGGGATGAGGGCTTTAGATTCATTTGGAACTGGGGAACCTTTGGGGGAAGGGGAAGCCCATGCCAATGGGATGGGCTCCACCTTAGCCAGAACAAAACCCAGATGCTGGTCCTAAAAATTAAAAAGGAGATAGAGTAGTTTTTAAACTAGAATCGGGGGTGAGCTGACAGGCACCGACGAGCACATGGTTTGGACCGACACATCTCCAAAGAATGGATGTTGTTAATCTGGGGAAATTAGTTTCCTAAATAGAGGATATGAAAAAAGCCAAAGGAGTCCAGGTGGAAATCAGTGGAGATAAGACAAAACAATTCCCCCCGCCCCCAAATACTTGCTACAATTACTTATAATGAACAGATTAAGTATAAGAATAAAAAGAATACATTTAAGCATCTATATGCAAATGCTAGAAGTCTAATAGATAAGAAGGGAGAAGTGAATATATGGCACTAAATGAAGATCTAGAAATAATAGGCATCTCAGAGACCTGGTGGAAGGAGGATAACCAATGTGACGCTGTAATACCAGGGTGCAAAATATATTGTAATGGCAGCTTAGATCGACCTGGTGGTGAGGTGGTGTTATATGTTAAAGACAACATTTAGTCAAGTAGGATTAACATTTTACAGGAAATGAACTGTACTCTGGAATCTCTATGAATAAAAATTCCACGTGTAATGGGGAAGTGTATAGCAGTGGGGCTGTACTATCGTTCCTCCTAACCAGGATTTTGAGACCAATTATGAAATGCTAACAGAGATTAGACAGGCTACTAAAGTTGGAAACATATAATGGGAGATTTCAGTTACCCTAATATTGACTGAGTGACCAGATGGTATTCACCCCAGAGTTCTGAAGGAACTCAATTATGAAACTGCAGACCCATAACTAGTAATTTGTAATCTATCACTAAAATCTGCCACTGTACCAGAGGACTAGAGGTTATAGAATGTAACACTGATATTTCAAAAGGGCTCAAGAGGTGATCCTAGAAACTAGGGGCAGGAAACCGGTAAAATCCGGTATCCGATAATGCCGGTACCGGACGTACCGGCATTATCGGATTCGACCCGGTAATCCGGACTGGGTACCGGATTCCGGGGTACTGGATTTTTTTTACATTGCAGCCATTTAAAAATGGCTGCAATGTAAAAACTTAAAGCCCCAGCAAAAAAGTTTTTTTTAAAAAAAACCCTCCCCGAGTCCAGGCTGCGCGGGTGGAAGGGGGGACACCCCCCACCCACCCTGCCCAGCCTGGATTTTTGTTTTAAAAAAGACCCAGAGGCGAGCCCACCCCCCAGCACCAGCGGCTGCGGCGTCCCCGCAGCCGCCGGTAAGTATGACCCGATCCCTGGGGGGGG
>QEPC01005247.1:1365113-1380621 GCA_003113815.1 Sphenodon punctatus
ATTCTCACAACTGTCTTACTTATACTATCTTAGGTAGGAATTTAGGATGTAAAGCAATATCTATTCTGTCTTGGAAAATAAATCTGCAAATATGGTTCTGAGATTATTATGGCTGCTACTTCATTAACTCTTCTTAATGAAGTTATTGCCAATAGAAATACTGTCTTTAAACCCATACCCCATAACCAGTTCATTTGCGCCCCCATATAATCAATTCACGCTGCCCCGTGGGCAAAAATTAAATGGTTATGGGTGGGGGCTGCGTGAATTGATTATATGGGGGCGAGGGCGCAAATGAACTGGTTATGGGGTGGGGGTAGCATGAACTGATTATGGGGGCACAACTGAACTGGTTATATGTCTCTTTTCATGGAATAATGTGCTTAATAAGCTAGCTGCATTTTGGGTGTCTTGTGCGTGTGATAGCAGCACCTCTGGACTGGTCGCACTGCATGCGTGCACAAGGCACAGGCAGCACCGGCAGCAAGAAGCAACAGGCCCTGGAGGCCAGACTAGCTAAGCGCACTCCCTCCTCCAGTAAGGCAGTGGACGCAGTCAGTCTCTCTGTGCCTGCCTCACTGCCCGCCCGGCTGCCCCTGCAGTGGAACCACTCCTGGGGAGTTGTGGTAGACACTCGGTTGGGGAGGGGGAGGGAAGCATTAGGAGGCCATGCTTCTCCATGGTTGCTCAGAGCGGTGGAGAATGGGAATCCTTCCTGTCCAGAGGGAGTAAGTTTTATGTAAATATATACATTTGCATAATTAGGTGGTGCCTAATTATGCAAATTAGACCCCACACCAAGACTTCGCACATGGCCTCACAAACCTTGGGGCCAGCCCTGTCCCCAGACTCCGGACCTGAGAGACCAGTGGGGGACAAACCCCATCAATGATGGGGGACATCACACCCACCGCCTTCCCCACCAACATCACCTCTGTCTTGTCAGAATTTAGTTTCAGACTGCTCGCCCTCATCCAATCCCCCACAGCCGTCAAATATTGGGTAAGCACCAAGACTGCCAGGTCTGGGTCAGATGAAAAGGAGAGGTACAGCTGGGTGTCATCAGTACGTACCCCATACCATCTCACGACCTCGCCAAGCGGCTGCATATACACATTGAACAAGAGACGAGTCAGAATAGAGCCTTGTTGGACTCCATGCTTGAGGTCCCGGGGAGAAGATGAACAATCCCTGATCACCACCTGCTGGGTTCTCCTAGTCAGGAAGGAGCAGAACCATTCAAGAATGGATCCACCCACTCCGGCATAGTCCTGCAGGGCCTTGTGTCCACTGCACTTATGGCCTTGGTTGATGATCTTCGCCGAAAATTGGATCAGGATCAATCGACCCTGTTGATTTTGTTAGATCTGTTTGCTGCGTTTGATACTGTTGACGATGGGATGTTGGTGATGTGCCTGTGGGATCGAGTTGGGGTGGGCGGGATAGTTCTTGAATGGCTCTGCTCCTTCCTGGTTGCAAGAACTCAGTGAGGGGTGCTTGGGGATTGTTCTTCTTCTCCCTGGGACCTCAGTGTGGAGTGCTGCAAGGTTCTTTTTTTGTCCCTTCTCCTGTTCAGCGTGTACATGCAGCCGTTTGGTGAGGTTGTGAGACGGTATGGGGTGCAGTGTTATCAATATGCTGATGACACCCAACTCTACCTCTTTCCATCGAACCCAGACCCAGCAGTTTCGGTGCTTACCCAGTATCTGGCGGCTGTCAGGGACTGGATGAGGGCGAGCCGACTGAAGTTGAATCCCGACAAGACAGAGGTTATGATGGTGGGTAGGACAGTGGGTGTAGCGGCTCCCATCACTGATGGGATTCACCCCTCACTGGTCCCCTAGGTTCTCAGTCTGAGTGTGCTTTTCGATTCTCAGCTCTGCTTAGATGTGCAGGTGGGGGCTGTGGCAAGGAATGTGTTTTGCCAACTACATCTGGTACATCGGCTTCGGCTGTATGTCTCGGATGGCGACCTGGCCACCATCATCCATGCTTTCATTACTTCAGGACTGGACTATTGTAACGTGCTCTACATGGGGCTACCCATGGTGACAGTTTGGAGACTGCAGCTAGTGCAGAATGCGGCGGCTCATCTCCTTATGGGGGTGGGACGCCGTGAGCACATTACACTGATGCTCCGGGCTCTGCACTGGCTACCTATAGTCTTCCAGGCCCGATTCAAGGTGTTGGTACTGACCTATAAAGCCCAGTACGGCCTGGGCCCCACGTATCTGCGAGACCCCTTTCCCCCCCTGTTCTGAACCAGCTCCTGCCGTCCGTCGGGAGCGCCCTTCTTGAAGTCCCCCAAGTTGTTTGGGGGGCGACTATGGAGAGGGTGTTCTCGGTGGCTGCTCCTCGGCTGTAGAACTCCCTTCCGGTAGAGGCCTGGGTGGCCCCGGACCTCCCCTCCTTCCATCGTCAGTGTAAGACTTGGCTGTTTCTCCAGGCTTTCAGTGAGGGAGATGGGTGAAGGGTGGGATTTTGGGGAGGGTGAAGGGTGCGGTTTTAGGGAGGGGATTAGGTTGGGGGGCGGTTGATTTGATTATTTTTACATCCCCCATTGAGGTTATGTTTGTTTTAAATATGTTATTTTTATATTTATACTGTTTTAACATTTTTATTGTAAGCCGCCCCAAGCTGCCTTGGGCAGGAGGGGCAGGGTAGAAGCTGTTAAATAAATAAATAAATAAATAAAATAATAAAATAAAAATCACCTGTGCTGCCAACAATCCTTTTGATCATTTGGCTTGTAAATTACATTCTCCCCCTTCCACAATGTATTTTGATTATTTATGAAGGAAGCTCTTTGAAGAGAGTGTCTCTCTCTTTGAAGAGTGTCCCTCCCTCTGCCAGGGTCTCTGAGGATTACAACAAACAATAATAAAAGGACACTTGAAAGGATTTTGGAAGTCTAGTTAACGTTTCATTATCTTTTATGCATTTCTCTCTAGCTGAACAATGAAAATAAAATCAGTCACTTTCACCTGTGAGGAGTTTCTAGTCAGGTTCTGGGTCACACGCACTAATCACAGACACCCTAGAACGTGCTTTGTTTTAGGAAAGGGAAAAAAAAATTCCACTTGAATACATTTACGATGTCATTCAAGCATTCCTATTGGTCATATGTATAAGAGATTGTGCTCACAACTAATCAAACCAAACATTTTGCTCTAAATGCAGCTTGCTCTTTTAAAGCCACCATCCTGTTAGTGAACCCTTGTATTTTGGTTTGTCTCTTTTGAAGGTAAAGGAGCCATGTTTGCCAACATGTTCTAAAGGCACTCCAGAGATTATCTTTGCCCTTAAATAAGTGTGAGAACTAGCCTTTTCAAAATGCCTCCACTGGTAGAACCTTTCCAGTTTACCAGTTGCACTAGTTTTGCAACTCAAATTCAGCCATATTCAAATAGGGTACTTCCTCTGGCTATCTGCAGACAGCAGAGAAAATAACATCCTACAGCACATTTAGTCATGTGGAGTTAAAAATAATTTAAAGAAGGAGAATAAGAGAGCCTATCCCAGCTAGGATAGAAAGATAAAAACTATCTTTTTTTTTCTTTTTTCTTTTTTCTTTTTTAAGTGCAGTAGAAATACATGGACATTCTGTCAAATGGAATAACTGGATATTCTGTCAAATAATTAGGCTGACAGGAAGAGTTTATTAAGGGGTTACTTCATGAAATTCATGGATGCAAGTCCAACCACCACATAGAAAATGTGTAAGATCTGACTCTACATAAATACCTCCCATACAAACACTGCACTGTAGAGATCTGTGGGTGTTAAACGTGACTGGTCCACGGGCCACCATCACGTTTGTGAAGGGCCATCCAGATGTTTGGCCCAGAGTTTCACCGGGCGTGGTGGCAGCTCACCTGGGCTGCAATTCCAGAGGTCTCCGAAATCACAGCCCAGGCTAGCCGTTACCACACCTGGGGGTCGGTCTGCTTGACCGGGCTACAGCAGGCTATCACGTATGGTAGCCTGCTGTTCACATATGGTAGCCCGCTGTTTCTGGCCCAGTCTGGAGTGACCCCCATAAAGTGGGGCAATGGCAGCCGTATTTGGCAGCCTGTCATGGGGAGTGGGGGTGGGGGGAGGAGGGAGGCAGGCCTGCCAGCCCCACATTCAAGCGGCTCTCCGCTCTTGCCCAGGTCCCGGCCGCCTGAACGTTGGTTCCTCAGCCAGACCAATTCTTATCAGGAAGCAAGTGGCTTTCCGGTCTGGATCGGTTCATAATGGCAGCCCTCTACCATCACATAGGTTATGTGTCTGGAAGGGTTGGGTCGCCAGAATGGTTTCTTAAAGCAGCACTTCTTCTCTACAATAACAAAGCATCAACTCCTGCAGTGATGCCGTCCTATTTCTTCTTTTTATGCCTCCCGTTTCCCATCTCTTCCCTTCTCCAATGTCACCAGGTCTTCTAGCCTGTGACACCTATCCCTCCAGACCCAGCAGGTGACTTTCTAGCCTCCGGGGGCCCTTGCACAGACAACACTTACCTGCAGCATATCCTTCTTCAGACTCCGATGAGCCCAGTCTAAGGATAGATTCTCATATGACAAAACAAGCAACAAAACGTCTTTCCCCCTATTTTTTTTTATTGTCTAAATAGATTCGGTCAAAGGATGCCCAAGCAAGTGACCCACAAGCATGAGGGTGCAAACCAAAGTTTTAAAACTGTTTTATTTTTATCTTGCACGTTTCTTGTAATGTGAGAACAGACACTCCACGCTTTCAGTCACCAGCCTCATAGAGACAAAAGTCAACTGCACAGCATCATGGTATTGTTAGCAGCAGCAGGGGCAATACCCAAGGCAAAACTGACAGAGAGGAAAGTGGGGGGGAAATATGTGGAAAATGGTATAGTACAATTGTTATCTCTCACAGGAAAATTGTGCATAAAAAGTCACACTTTCTCTTTCTCTCTTGCATAACATTAAAGGATCAGGATTTCTTTTCCAGCCTTGATTCAAAGTATACTAAACATATTTTCTGCTCAAAAATCTACCGTTTTGGCCGAGAACTGTGGAAAACTCCAGCTTAAAACAAGAATCTCTCAAAAGTGACTTACAGGAAAGTGAAAGCAAAGCTAATGGTTATAATTGAAAGTGTTGTGTAACTGGAATTACCCACCCGACTGCCCAAATAGCAATTTTTTGACTAACATGTTCAGTAGTAGTTGATAGCACTGTAACTGCAAGAAAGCAACTGGGTCACAGTCCTAGTCTGCATTATTAGGGAGGGTTTGGATATGGGTTATTTTAATCTGGGGATTTTAGGTTGTTTTTAATTGTATCTTAGTTGCTTTGTATTTTACAATGTTGTTAGCCGCCCCGAGATGTTTATGGCAGGAGGGGGCAGCATATACATTTGAATAATATTATAATAATTATTTATTATTTATTATTATTAATAATAATAATAATAATAATAGTCCCATTTTACAGACGGAGAACCAAAACCAAGACAGGATGTTTTTAGACATTGCCACTTTTTCTCCCGACTCCAAAAGTCCAGGTTCGGCAAACTCCTACGCGGGGAGATTTAGACACTCACCCTCAACTGGAAGTCACCTGGGTGTCGTTGTAAACAGCAGTGCTGTGCAACTCCCAGAGAACTAGACTTGTGAGACCTTGGCTATTGGGGTTTTACAAATCTAGGGCTCAAAACTTCCAGTAGTTGTGCGGTGCTGCTGTTTACAATGGCGCCCGGGTGACTTCCAGTCGGGGGAGGGGGATGAGCGTCTGAAACACACACACACACCGCGGAAGTCTGCCAAACCTGGACTTTTGAAGTCTGAGAAAAAGCAGCAACGCCCACAGTGACTTGGCCAACGACACTCAGTGAGTTCATGGCTAAAATGAGATTTGATCCCTGGCAATCCCCTCTTAGAATGAGTTTAGCTCTTTTATTCTTCCCTGTGGCCAGCTGACTTCTCCCCTTCAGCCATAGCGGACCATTATTTTATTTTATTTATAAAAACTTAAAACCCCACCCCTCCTGACAAAGCAGCTCGGGGCAGCTTACAAACAACATTATAATGTTTATAATAAATAAACATTAAAAATAGATAAAACAACTCACAACAGGAGGTTATACATACAAAAAAAACCTCCCACAACCCACTCCCCCCCAGAAATGAGCAGAACCATTCAAGAATAGTTCCGTCCACCCCAGCACAGTCTCACAGGCGAGTCACCAACATCTCATGGTCAATAGTATCAAAAGCAGCCAACAGATCAAATAGAATCAGCAGGGTCAAACAACCCTAATCCAATTCTCGACGGAGGTCGTTGACCAATGCCACAATCACAGTCTCAGTGCCATGGCCTGGACAAAAGCCAGACTGCGAGGGATTGAGAAAACTGACACAGTTCACAGAGTCCTGTAGCTGCCAAGCCACAACCCATTCAATAACCTTCCCTAAAGAGGGAACATTAGAGACCGGCCAATAGCTGGCAAGGGAGTCAACATCAAGTGATGGTTTCTTGAGCAGAGGCTGCACCACCGCCTAAGCCAGCTTGGCACTCTGTCCTTCTGAAGGGAGGCACTGACCACCCCAGCCAGCAACGACCCCAGAGTCTCCCGGCTGGCCTTAACCAGTCAAGACGAGCACGAGTCCAATTCACAAAACATGGCCCTGATTGTCCCAAGCACATCCCCCGCATTGGTGGGAGTCACCCACTGAAATTGGTCCCACAAAATCAGACAAGGTAGGACTTCCATAACTTCTGGTTCCCCTAATGTAGTAAGTGCGGCGGCTAAGCCGTCATGAATACGAGTGGTTTTATCCACAAAATAATCCATAAACATGTCACAGCGGGCACTAGATGATTTCACTTCCAGGTGGAGGGAGGCCGGACTGAACAGCCCCCACACCACACAGAAAAGCTCCGCTGGATGGGATTTTGCAGACGCTATGAGGGTAGTAAAAAACTCCTTTTTTGCTGCCGGCACAGTCACAGCATAAGTTCATAAACTAGCTCTATGATGCAAACTGCTGGTTTCAGCACGCAAATGGTGCCACCGTCGCTCCAACTGCCGCCCTTCTTGCTTCAGCAACCGCAGTTCCTCAGAAAACCAAGGAGGTCTGCGGTGCCATTGCTTAGGGAGCAGACGTCTAGGAGCCGTCTGATCAATAGCCTCAGTCAGCAGAGTATTCCAAAAGGCAACGAGGTCATCAATGAGACGGTCGTCAAGATCAGGGGGTATCTCGCCTGGAGCATTCTGGAACCACTCTGGTTCCATCAGTCTCCGGGGGCATATCACCCGAATCGGTTCTGGTCCTTTCCAGGGGCAGACATGCACTGGGAGATGGGTCTACAGGTGGTAATGATCTGTCCATGACAAGGTCACAGCTGATATCTCCCCCACTAACGGATCCACCGCCACAAGGCCGGTGCAAAATAAAAAGTCTGAGGTATGTTCCCCCTCATGTGTCAGGCCGATAACCATCTGGGATAGGCCCATGGTTGCCATGGCAGCCATGAACTCACACTCCACTCCTCCACAGCCGGCATCAGTGTTACTATTGAAATCTCCCAGGACTAATGTCTTTGGGGACCTCAATACCACCCCCGACACCAGCTCCACCAGAGCATGCAGAGAGGCTGCTGTACAGGTAGGTGCATGGTATACAAGCAGCACTCCCAATCTGTCTCCTGCCAAATCTATCACAAGATGGAGACCCTCAATATCTGATACTGATTGCACCGGATACATCTGAACAGACCATGATTCCCTAAAAACCATGGCTATACCGCCCCTCTGAATGTGGCTGATGCTGCACGGAGTACCCGGCTGGAACAAGGTCAGTCAGAATTATCAAGATAAAGCCCAGCAGACCAAACCAAACCTGATCGAACACAAGGGGCCCAGTTGAACTGTTCAGGAGCCCTTTCAACTCAAGCCCGCTCACTAAGCCAGGTTGGATTCTCTGGGCAACAGGCCCCACCCCCACAAAGCACAGTGACATCACAGCACTTCATGGAGACAGGAGGATGTCAAGTAAAGAGCAAGAGGAATGCCCTTTCCTGCTGTTTCTCTGCCCCGACAGAGTGCCATGATGTCATGGAGCTGTGTGGAGGCAGGGCCACACATGATAAAAATTGGGCCTCAGCAGGTCCCAATACAGTCACCTTAAGATCATGTCAGGTCTGATTTTCAAGGCTGTGCAGGGCTCTACATCAAACTGCCTCCATCCACTGCAGCTGGGGAGGGTTAGCTGGCCAAAAGTAGGTGAGTGGAGCCTACTAATCATTGCAGGTAGCTCACCCTGCTACAGCACCTAAGTTTGAAAGGTCCAGGCTTCGATTTCAACCAATTTTCCTACTCACTGTATCCGACCACAAGCAGTGGAGTAACTGGCAAGTATGGGACTAATGCTAGGAATATCAGCTGTTGCAAGAGAAGCAGACCTCTGAACTCCAGCCTTTGCAAGTCAAATGTCATTCAGAAACCTGTTAGCATTTGTAGACCTAACAGAATGACTGTGTCCTGGCTTTGATTTGTTAGCCCTGGTTTAATGAACTGGACCATGGACTTTACAGAACAGAAAAACAGCAGCCCAGTTCCCTCTTTCATGGATTTCAAAGGCCTGAAAAGGGCAGAACTTTTTTAGAAAAATGTAACTAAGTTTCTTCAGTGGAAAAACAAAGCTTTAATCAGTTAATCTTACCATGACATGGAATCAATACCCCTAGTCTGGAGTACCAGTTAGACCCTTTAAACCGCCAGCCATCACACCAAAGCATATAGGCTGAACTCCTTGGACTTTTGCATCTTAGACCCCGAGGCAAAAACTCAAATCTTCCACAGTACAATACAGTCACTCATCTGCACAAATGCTTCTTTCTAGCATTAATTCTCAGGCTCGTGTTTGAGACAGGTCCTTTGTAAGATCTTTGCAAGACAACCCAAAGGAAGGCAAGTTATTTGGGTTAGAGGGAAATTCTGTTTCAGTACAGAAACTCTACATCTGTTCAGATATTGTCTTTTTCTCTAACAACATGGTGTTAGCAGGCACTGTAACCTCATTGCTTTCACCTGCTCAACATTTCAACACACAACAGCTTTATGTTTTATAAAAGCCAGTCTCGCTAACTGTGAGTAAGATCTGTGTTTTTGACACTCCAGGTGGAAAGCTCCCAGCAGTGACCTCGAAGGGCTTTCACCAAGGCAACCAGAGAGAAATCCCCTGATCTGACGTAGCAGAATGAATAGATTTCTCAGCCTCTAGTGGAAGACCAACTGCACTAGCACAGTGTCACTGCAGAGCTTGTTGCTGTGAAAAGCTAGCATACACTGTTTGCACAGAAATACTAACATCCTGCAGGCAAAAGTAATTGACATTGCGTGCAGATGTGTTACACCGCAGGGAGTAATTTACTCAAAGGTGCTACAGCAGTCTGAGATGAGAACACCACCATTTTTCAAACTTAATGAAACAAGTTTTCATTACCCATCAAGTAAGCTTGCTCGGCATTCTGACAGACCATAAAAACTGTCAAACAGCGTCAAACCAATTGTCCATCTAGAGCAGGGGGTGGGGAACCTTTGGCTCTCAGCCAGATCCAGCCCACAGCTGCTTTTTATTCAACCCTTTCCCATTTCATGCATCCGGCCCATGGATCCAGTCCATACCCTCGGGCACTGAAAGTGTTAGCTCAGGGGCAGGAAGCAATGACGATGGCATGCACTCAAGATTATGGAAAGGATCCATGATCCGGACCCATCCCCCAACCACATTCTCCAGAGTAGTCCCATTGAAGCCCAGGCTGCTACTCCAGAGAATGTGGCTGGTGGATCATGGTTCTAATTTTTTGAACCACCCTTCACAGAATGCCCTTGATCAGCTTTGTTGCCCTTCTCTTGCATCTTTTACAGTTCTACTATATTGGGGGTGGGGGGAGCCAGAACTGCAGGCATTCAAAATATGGGCACATCATAGTTTCCATTTTAGTTCCTATCCCGTGCTCCCAAATTCCTAACTTTGTTGTTCATTTTGATTGCTGATGAACATTAAGCTAACTTTTTCAGTAAGCTCTCTTTCATTGCTCTAAGATCTCTTTCCTGAGCAGTAACAGTTAATTTAGAACCCAACACTCTGCATGGTAGTTAGGATTATAGGGTATTATAGAGGGAGTCTGTGTTATGTTGGTGGACTTCAAGAGATTTCTAGTGCAAACTAAGACCTTGTCTGTAATTTTAAAAGAATGCAGGACGTTTAATATAGCAGGTGCTAAAGATCATGCATTGTAAAGCTATGTCCATTCACAGCAACCAGAATGTTTCCATGGGGCAACACGGGCATAGTCCAATCTGCTCCACAGCCAAAGACAGTCAAGTAATTAATCACCACAAAACTGCGCACCTGCTCACTCTTCTAGGGGTATACAAATTCCTGGCACCCTAAGGGATGGGAAAAGAAAAGGGACAGGATGCCACTTCTCTAAGGAAAGGATCCTGGTGCTGAGGGACAACACAGATGCTAATTTTTCCATACTATACAAGAATTCAGGCTCCACAAAGGACTTTAAACACAAATATTTTGGCTGGGAGTCACCACATTTTGGCAAAACCCCAGACCTCTGTTGTTTTATCACAAACACCAGATGCCCTGATTAAAAACACTGCATTTTGCCCCCTTTTTATGTCCCATGGGAGATAGTCTCGGGCCACAAGACTGTGTTTTGGCTGCATGATTATGGCATGATAGCAGATTAAAAAACACATTTTAAAAATTTATTTATTTTTTAAAATCACACTGGGATAGTTGACTTGAACCCCCAAGCAATGTCAAAGTGCTGCAAGCCATAGGGCAGGGGTGGGGAACCTTTTCCCTTCCATGAACCTATTTGGAGAAGAGTTGTGGGGCAGGTTGCTTAAGGACATGCTCAGGATGGGAGTAGGAAACGGAAAGTCCAGATCATGGATCAATTCTCTATCCTTGAATTCATGCCCTCATCTCCACTCTCTTCCCATTACTTTACTATTTCAGTGCTCAACGGTAGGCACTGGATCCACAGGCCAGATCCAGAAACTGGAGGTGAGCCAAATAAACAACTGCAGGCCAAGTATGGGCTGGGGGTTCCCCATCCCTGCCACAGAAAGCAGGATCATAATCAGCTAATAGCATTCATTCAATGTGCACTCTAGTTCATGGGGAGAATGGAAATTTAAAAGTAAATCAGAGTTTGAAACAAGACTACGATAACCTGCTGTCTATGTAGGGATGTAGCCATTATATACGTTTTTCAATATACTCAGCCTCTCACACGCAACAGGCCCACCATATTATCCATGTGATGGATTAATAGCCTTGTAGATTGACGGACTCTAGGGACAATGCTTTACCATGCTTAAAGCATCATTCTCCCATCAAATACATGTAGTCTCCCAGGGGACGAGAACGAGCAGGAAGGGAGAGTCCCACGTCTGACTAATAGATGTCTCCCAAAATCCTTCTTCCAAAAATGGAAAGTACCTCAGCTTTTCTGCTGCTGACTGGAACCTAAAATAAGGCAGGTGGATTCCACTCAAGTTTTGCCCCTGTTTGCTTAAAAGAGGATCCCTATTTTTTTTAAAAAGAAAAGCATACTATTCAATGAGTCTCCTTGAAAGAAAAAGTGACAATTATAGTTGGACGTTGACAGCAGCCATATGCAACATTTAGTTGACTTCAGGGCATTTGCTAATAAAAATAATAATAAGATCAAGGAAGGAAGAAGAGACACTTTGGGGAGAGGGAAAGGGGGTGGGGCAGAGAAAGGGAAAGCAGGCAGGTGGAAGGCTTAGTGAAGATGCTGAAGGACAGCCAATTAGGACCATGGACAGAATATCAAGTATGAGAAGCACAGAAAGCTCTCGGATATCATCTCTGCCCAATGGTCCTGTTTGAGGCTCTGTCTGAGCCTGCTCCTGATAGTTTCAGTTTCTTTGGCTCCCCACCAGAATTATCACTCTCTCCAAGTCAACATTACTCAGGAGATGAGGGGCACCATATGAGTTCTAGCACCCCACAGAGGTGGCATTATGATCACTCCTTCCCATTCTAGGGTAGTCCTGGTGGAATTCCCTCTTCCACCCAACAAATGCTGTGGCACATCACAGAGCACTTACATTCTCCCACCTAATCACTCTTACTTACTTAGATCAAAGCTCTTGGGGAAGAGAATGTCTTTTACTATGTGGAGGTACAGCAACTAAGGGCCCTCACCACAGCTAGGCATCTAGGCTCCACTGCAACAGAAATCATCACTCTCACTATGGTTTATCTCATGTTTGGGTTTGGTACATTTTTCAAACCATCCTAGTGAGTCTGTATGGGGCTAAAACAGGCTTATGGAACTGACTTGGCCTTCTCTATTAGCTGTGAGGCAAGGTCTGGGCTGTCAAGTAGTTAGTTGTCCTGGGGACAGGAGGCAACTTGGTTTCACCCTAGAGTACCAGAAAAAGAACAGGTTTCTGGTGTCTTGCACTTTTTCCCAAAGAAGAATCAGTCGCTCTCAGATCATCTGTTCATTTGACTGATGTTTATTTGCATGTTGTGGTTGTTTGCTGCTTCCTGTGCAAAAGTACATATTAGGTTTCTGTTATCTTGTCTAGGTCTGGAATTCCCTTAGGGAATCCTGGGCTTACTTTTGAAAGCCTAATCAATTGGTTCTGGTCAGTTATTTCAGGCACTGGTATGCTCTGGTCACTCCCGGTGTTTACTTGTAGCTATTGGTGGGATTGTTCTGTATGGATGGTTGGGGCATGGCAGGTCCTGCAGTGGTGCATGGGGGTTGGACTAGATGACCCTTGGTGTTCCTTCCTGTTCTGTGACTCTATGCTCAGACTATGTCTCCAGAGACATTCTTAAATGCTGGTGGTATAAGTCAGCACATTTATCTGAAGTTTAGAAATTTCTCCCACAAACTCTTTTTTTAGTGCTGATCGATTATAATCCAACATCGAGATCCCTCCCTGTTTGTTCAACCTGCAAAACTGAGTCCACTGCAGTCATGATGGGAGGAGACAGTATGACTTTTTGCAAGACATCAGTCAAAGGTCACTGGAAAAGAACTAGAAGAGGAGTGTCTAAAGCCATTTTCCAAATAAAACAAGACCACCCAAAATCATAGTGGAAAACTAGTAATTAGGGAGTTTCCTATTTGATAAGCATAGTCAGGGCATGAAATTTCAGATGAAACTCTAGGAGCCAAAAGCAAGAAGAAGGAGAAAAAAAGCCAGCCACCAGACTTTATCGTAATATTAAATTGTTCTTGTGCTACTACACCCCTTAGTTTTCTGGGCAGCAGCGGCTCCAAGATGCCTGCATATTGCATGCCCTGAGCACAGTATTATACTAGAATTCAAAACAATCCACCACTCGGGACCCCACACCAGTCTACTTTGAGCCCACCCTAAATTCCATACATATAGGCCCCAATCTTGCAAAGGCTTACATATATGCTTAAACTTGACATGCCATCCACTGACTTCTAGCTATTCAGTGCATAAAGCTAAGCATGATTGTATGTCTTTTCAGGACCATAACAAGTAATAATGAGCCAGCCAGTCCTCCTTCCTTCTCTGCCATTCCTCAGAGATTGAAGTCTGCCCCACTGTTCAATGTATCCAATCTCCGAGTCTGAACCTTCATTATTGATGATGGGATTGTACAGAAATCACCCTCAACTGTGCAAGTTCTTCACTTCATTTTCTAAAAGGGAAAGAGGAACCACACAAACAGTCCCAGTCTGGGAAAAGGACAGGCCTCTGGCTAAGCAGCTTTGTTGGTATTCTCAGAGCTTCTCTCCTCTAAGAAGAAATTAAAGAAGGCAGCAATAGAAGAAAAGCTGGTGAGGTTTCAGAGTCTGGATGAAAACTGTGTGGAAATGGCCAGGTTTTTGTTTCAGAAGTGCTGCCCAAAGAGCATGACCTTGACAAGAATTAGCAAGTGTCATTTGGGGGGAAGTTGTGGTCCGCTGCAACATTCTGCTGCCTCCCTGATTATTGCAACTTCAGTCTGTGAAGCTGCAGACTTTCACCCATGTTAGAAATTGGCAAGAGAACCAAATTACATATTTCCTTTACATTAGTATATTTTCAAAAGCCAGGTTTATCCCACCCCATCCCTCACATTGTGATTTCTCTCCATCATGTAGTGATGCAAGATTTTACTCACACAGTCCTGAGTCAGGATCCATTAACTCCAAGATATGCTCAGAGCAGTGTTAACAAAAGATTGCAAGTGCCTTTTCCTCCTTCAAGCTCATTATTTCCCCCCTAAGCCTCACTAATAAAGTAACTCCCCCCTTTCATTTCAGCACTACCTTCAGAAGCGATTTCAGCAGTAGCCAAAGCACTGGTCTTGTCATGCCCAGAAAATGCCATAATTCCATCAAGAGGAAAACCCCCTTCAGGACAATGGTGTTTTATGCTGCTGAAAACAGCAATGCCCATAGGAGATTAACAGACACAGCAATGCCAGCAGAATCCCCTGACTGATGGAGACCCTCTCTTTTACCTGGCTGAGGAACACACATACACTAGAGAAGATAACCAGGATTATAGACAGGCATCACCTGCTAGGGAGCAATGCCACTTGGGAGCTATTCCCATCTACAGAATGGGTGAAAGAGATCTATCAGGCCTTACTCTCAGAATAAGTGCTCCAGGTGAAAATAAAGAGATGATATGTCCCTGATACCTTTACCCTCCCCCCCAAATAGCAGAATGCCTCCTGGCCCCAAAGAGGGGAGGCTATAAGAGTATGGTGCTTTTTTTATTGGAGAGGGGTTCAAAATCCTCCCGAGGATGGGATTCATTGGGGAGTATATCTGGAGGAGGAACGGGCACTCCTGTCACATAAGGGGGGAAGCAGGAAGCAGCTCCGCAGAGCACTGGGGCTGGGCTGCCCAGCACATGCCTTTCTCCGTGAAGGGGCTATTAGTAGGACCCCGCTTGAAAGTAATAATAGCGCCCCCTGGGAGAGGGGGAATATATTTAAAAGGAGATAGAAAACCTAAACGGCCCTGTCCTGGCTGGTACTGCGGGGGGGGGGCACAGAGATGGAGACACTGGTAGCTCTTCCTGCCTGGCAATGGTTTGGGGGAGATATGGGGGCCCTGGTACCCTCGCCCCAATGGGGTGGAAGCAAAGAGCGGCCATGCAGAGCGTTGGGGCTCGGCTGAGGGGGAGCAGCACATCCCCAGCCTCGAGAAGGGGCCGTGAGCGTGTGCCGGTAGAACTGAAGAGGGAGAAGGGGGGTGTTTAAAAGGAAAGGACGGGCAGCTCTGTCTTGGTTGGGGTTATGGGGGGAGGGATCGGGGCACCCTGCTGGCAAGGGCAGGAGATGGGGAAAGGATGACTTGAGGGCCACGCGGGGGTGGAAGCATTGGAGCAACCGGCGCGGGGGACCTGGCAGTCGCTCCCGGGGATCCCCAGCACTCACCGCAGGCAGGTGGCTCCCGGGCTAGGAGCTGGGCGGGCAGAGCCGCAAGGGCCAGCACCGGGCGCT
>QEPC01005247.1:1380721-1391933 GCA_003113815.1 Sphenodon punctatus
TTGTATTGTCCACAACCACCCCCAGATCCTTTTCCTGAGTGGTAACGCCTAGCTTAGTACCCAGCATTGTGTATGCATAGTTTGGATTATTTTTCCCTACATGCATCATTTTGCACTTGAATCTCATTTGCCATTTAGATGCCCAGGCACCCAGCATCGTAAGATCCTTTTGCAGTTCCTAACTTCGTCACAGTCTGCTCATGTTTTAACTACCTTGAATAACTTGGTGTCGTCTGCAAATCTGATCACCTCACTCTTAACACCCTTTTCCAAATCATGAATTAATACATTAAACAGCACCATCCCAATACAGATCCCTGAGGCACACCACTTTTTACATGTCTCCATTGTGAAACCTGACCATTTAGTCCTACCCTTTGCTTTCTATCTTTTAACCAGTTTCTGATCCATAGTAAGACACTACATCCTATCCCATGACTCCTATGCCATGACCATGCAAATTCAATCATGCACTAAAAAGCTTGAAAATTGCAAATTAAGGCTCCTGCCTTAACTTCCATGCCATGTTAGCAGTAAAGACATTGTACAGTCTCACATATTGTGCTCACTTACAACTTAGGTTTCATGCACCCACACTTTGCCTTCACCTTTCAGTCCCAATCCTCTTCCTCTTTGCAGGTTGGGGGCAACACTGCGGTCAGGAGGGTGTGAGTTGGCTCCTCACTTCCTCAGTTTCCTCTTTAAGAAAGGAGTTCTAGCTTCTACCCTTTCTCCCACTCTAATCTCCTTGGTCCCAGCCCTGTAACAGAGAACTCAGGATTCCTGGTTTCTAGTCTCTTCACTCCACTTTAATCCAGTAGGCTGCACTCCCTTCATAGACAACTCAATTAGTTCTCATTCTGAGCCTGTTCTCCTCTCCCCTGCTCTCAACTTTGTAACAGACATCACAGGAGACTTGGGTCCAAGTTGCCCCTCTAACCCTGTAGCCCCCACTCTCCTCACAGAGAACTCAAAATTCCTGGGAAATACAAAGTTTGTCTGTATGTGTCATATGGAACATTTGTGTGTGTGTGTGTGCGTGCGTGTGTGGAATGACAACCCACCCCCCTTAAAAAAAAAACCACAGGAGAGGAAATGGACTAACAGGGAAAGAGGCTATTGGGAGTCAAAGGGTAGGGAGTCAGCTATGGTAAGTGGGTAAAATGATAGGACTGCTTCCTCAGATATCCCACCAGTCACTTCTCTCAGAACCTTATTATTGTAACTATTCCTAATTCCTCCTGTCATTCCACCCACTTACTTAATCCTGCAAACTCTTCGTATTTTTCCCTGTCATTCCAACCATTCCACTTACTGCATCTGGTGCCTTCCTCATCATGTCACACCTTTTTGCCTTCCCTATGTACTCCCAAAGATGCAACTGTTTCTCACTTACTGCATTGCCCCAGCCAACAGGGAGGATTACTGAACCAGGAGAAGGCATAGGAGGTGGATTTCCACTGACTGCAGCCTCACAGTCATGTGCATGGCTCAGAAAATAGCAGAGCATGGTTCTTGTCCATTTGGAGAACTGAGTTGTGTCATAACATGGGTAGGAGTGGAGAAAGAGAAGCAGGGGTCTCCGTCTTTCTCACCTCTCTAGCCCAATCCCCTTCCCCCGACATGTATGAACTTCAAATATTTTCCATTTGTCATTTTCTATAGTGATAATTGGAATTGCCCGTGTTCTATAGAGACATATGACCCCAGGAAGGTTTTGTAAGTTATCCTACAGATTCACATTATTCCATGCAACTGTTTTAACCACGGGACATTTTGGCCGGTTCCTGGAATGTAACTCTTGATGCAGATCTCAGGGGTCATCTTTGAATATCTACTCAGAATTCCAACAATCATGTCAACTAAATCTCCAGTTCTAAAAAGACTTATGCACATGCTTTGATCTATTACTATTTTGAATAGTCCCATTGATTTATGTCATGTGGCCAAGCTCGTAGTTTTCTTGCTAAACTGTTGAACCCTTTTTCATTCTCTCTTTTCAAGACAAGGGGCTAGCAGTACAATATATAGTAGTACTATTTGTAATTTACAGACCAGGTGCTGGAGTCCTGACCCAAGTGCTAGATATTTAGAAGCATAGAGGTACTGTCAATCCAGAAAAACTACATTCATTCAGTCTGAATACTAATCATCTGAGGTTTTTGAAACTCCTCAGAAACAGCAAATTGTCCCTAAGGGTATTTTTAAACAAGACCGGGGGTGGTGGTGTCCATTGAGCGCTTCCAATAAACGGCCCCACACAGCTGCCCCAGCCACACACCACTCACCCCATCCCTGCATGGGACACTCCAGCTTTTCCTGGAGTGCCCCATGCCTGGACTGGGTGGGTGTTGCATGAGTCATGGGAGCGCACACCCCACTCACTCATATTCAAAAGAGACCTCCCCATGTGGATGGTGAGTGTGCATGCGGGGTGTGAGATCTTGCTGTATAAAAGGGGAATAGTGTGTTCACACATTACCAAACTCCAGCATTTATAACACCCGGTGTTATCTTGAGCACCTGTATGAACCCATTTTTGTCATGTGTATAAGCTGCCTAAGGGTTTTGAAACTGAGAAACTCATGAGGAATTGAATAACTATGTTTCCATTTCCCTTCTCTCAAACAAATGTTTACAAGTCTTGATACATATATTAAAATTAATAGATGTTGCTAACAGGTCCTTAATTACCAAATTACATTCTTACTTGCATTGATACCAAACTAGATTAATTCCAGTGACTTCAGTTGTTCTCAGACAAACACAGAAAACTGACACTGCATTCACATGAGATGGTCTTTTCCCCACTTTTTTGTGAAGGAAAGGGTTAGGCTGCAGGATGCAGCAGGTGTAATGTGCATCTAGTTCAAAAGTTAAACTGAAAAACCTAGTTTTAACAATCATGCTAACTCCACCACATGCATTTCCCCCTAACATTTTAATTCTGCTATAAGTCTGTCTGCACCATAGAATGTTTTAGACGAGCGCCTACACACTAATTAACCACCCATCATGCATGTTGCATTGGCACTCTGTGCAGCCCTGCAACATGCACCCATAGAGTGTCTAAAAGCACCCATAGAATCAGTGCAGAGCCATGCAGCATTATGGCATACCTAGAAGCAACCATGATAATATGGGGCAATTTTAAAGTGGGAACATTTAAGAATGAGATTACAATCTCATGTAAGAAATTGAAGAGGCAGGACAAAAGGTTCTATGTGAATGCAGCCTGAGTATTATTTGACTTAAGTTAGCTCCTGTGGTTTAAGGTTTTGCCGTTTAAAAGTAGCAATAAAAACATTTCCTTTGAGACCATGAAATAATTACTTAGTACACAATGTGAATCATTTTTGCACTGAAGTCAGTTGTCGTTGGTGCAGGATTGAACCCCAACCCCCTTTTCACTGGAAAATACCACTTGCATATAATCTATCTTGGCACTCGCACAAAGGGCCACAGTTAAAATAAGTAGCAATATAAAAATGTATATAGAGAAAGCAAGTTTATAGAAGCTCAACATTTACTCTTTTATCTGTCAACTTTTGGATTCCTATCTTGTGAGTGTGCTTAAGTATTTGGAAGTGATTGTTTCCTCCTCCCTGAGCTGGAAGCCTCACTTAAAGGCGGTAGTGATACAAACCAGGAGCTCTTCGGCTGCCATTCTTAGCTTTTTCCATACTCCAGGGGGGAGATTGGTGCTGCCAGTTCTGCGGCTCTTTAGGGCAAAAGTCATCCCCCAATGCCTGTATGCTTTTCCAGTCTGGGGTTTTCCATTTTTAACCAGTCTGGAAACAATACAGAACCGGGTTTTGCGGTCTATCCTGCGGGTCCCAAGGGGAGCCCCCCAGGTGATCCTGAGACAGGAAACAGCGAGCTCTACCATCAGAACCTGGGCCCTCCAATCACTCCTGAGATACTGGCTAAGGGTGGTTTTATTTCCTCCCCAGGATAACTCTCTCCTGGCTCTGGCTATGAGAGATGGGCTTCACAGCTCCTGGGCATGCTTGGTGGAGGTTGAAGTCACCTCCTGGGGTTCTCTAGGGAATCTCAAGGACATCTGGGTCCCATGGGAGCCTTGTCCCTCATTAAGAGGAGATTGCTAGACCAGGAGCTCCAAAATGAGATGTCCCTGTTAACAAGTCAGAGTCGCTCCTGAATGTCCTCTAGCTAGCCATTCAGATTTGGGGAATAGCTACGTATACCTATGGCCGGACTTTAACCAATGCAGGGCCTTCACTTGTTTCAGATGCAATGTTTATCCATCTGCCTTGCAAGAGGGGTGCTTTAAGGGTATCCCCAGACTTGAGAGATTTTGCCAGCTGTGTGACCTACAGGAAATTGATTCCTGTAGACATGTTTTCTTTTACTGTACAGCCCTTAATGGCCCTAGGCAAGACCTTTTGGGCAGATACATTAATGGCCTGTCGAACCCCGGAGCCTTGGTAATGAGGCTTCTTAACTGCGAGGACTCTGCAATGTCAAGAGCAGTTGCAAAATTCTGCCAAATTTTATGCGGCTAAGACAAGCCTGCTTGGATAACTGTGCTGAGGGATTGTGCTAAATCCCAGGTTATTGGAATTAATTTTATATTGAAATTATATTTTTATTTTTCCGTTGCTATTGTACCTTGTATATTTATGTGTTTGTGTCAGATGTTGCTGGATATTGTAATAGCCTTTCAGGCTCCACAATAAAAATACTTGACTTGGATTCCTATCTCCAATTATCTTGAGGTAGGCACGATTGTACTGGTATTGACATCACTGGGATTTTTTTTTAGTTTGCCTACAAGGAAATTTCAGTGTTCACTCCTGTTCTGTAGAGGCGATCAAAGCCATGAAGTGCTTCCAAAAAAGAAATTGCCCTATGATGTGATAGGCTCTCTGTGAGAGACAAGTGCTTACTTAAATCAAAGCTGATTCTCAGAGAGGTTGGTAAGAATCTGGAGCAAATCACCATGTCTTTTGAACTGGGCAACCATTTGAAAGAGGAGACCTTAATTTGGGAATTAATCTGTTCATTTAATTTGAATACATATCAATTGAGATCTTTAATTACCCCAAAGTGCTTCCTCTGAACAATGCCCAACTCCAATGAAGTATTCATACATTCCAATCTCCTCTACTGCTTGAGCTAGGCTAGTAGAGGAGCTCCTTTTGTTGACTTGTTGAAGTCAGATTGACTTTGTGCAACTTTATAGCAGCCTCAAATGCGTCATCTACAATGGATAGTCACTTAATTTTGTTACACTGTGGCCAATGCCAATCAGAACTATGAACAAAATGGCAAGGTAGGCACTCCAGCATTATGTTCTTGCATTTTGGTCAACTGGTGGAGAGCAAAGAGAACACCATGATTAGGGTGGCCAGATATGCATGTTTTAGAGGGCTCTTATGAAAAATACAGGTTGCAGGGCTGCACTGGCTCCAATGCAACTCAGCAACCAGTATTTTTCATAAGTGTCCTCTAAAATTTGCATATCTGGCCACCCTACCCGTGATCTTTCCACTATAATTTTTGTTTGCTATTTCAGTAATTTTGTAGAGGCCAAGATTATTTTATTAGTAAAGTCTCATCTTCCCAAGAGAAGGCCAGAGCAGCATCAAGAGGTAGGGCTCTGGAAAGCCAGTCCAATTTCAAAGAGAGAGGCACAACATGGGTAATAATTTTTCCTCTGTCCATGCAGTGACTACTGTTACTGAGGAACTGTCCAGCGCAACACCTCCTGAACAGTAACATTCTACCACTGTGGAATCTCTCTTTCAGCGAGCCTAGCAATTATGAATGTCATCAAAAACAAGTAGTTCCATGCATCAAGTATTTGAACTAATCAAGCCTGGTTTTAACAGAATGCGGGTGAGAGGGTGGGGCAGGAAAAAAACATGTATATATGTGAATCGGGTTGATCAGAACACTTTAATTCTATTGCCTTACACTAAGCATCTGCCTAGAGAGAGACTGTGGTTGGGGGGGGCTGACTGAGCATACCTGGTGAGAAGATGTGGAGACTCCCTGCTCCTCCCACTAAAGCTTTAAAAAGACACCAGAAAGCAGCAATTTTGCCTCCAAAAGCCCTAAGATTGAGGTGAGATGCAGAGGATGAAAGTACGAAAAAGTCCCCCAAACAAATCCCAAGATACAAACTTGGTAAAACACTACTGCCACCCTGTTCAATCTCCCAGGCCCAAAACAGCAGAGACAGGCCACAAAATGGTGGCAGAAGGAAACACAGAGGCAGCCAGCCACCCAGTAAGCAAAAATCTCCAGTTTTCACTCATACTGTCAGAAATTAGGATGGAGCTGCAAAGGCCAGCCAAGCTTCTAATGAAAATAAATAAAGTACAGGCGGAGGTGGAAGAAGGGAACAAAAAATTAGAGGCAATGGCAGGGCGACTAAAAGCTGCAGAGCAAAGAATTTCCAATATTGAGGATCAGTGTGTAGAACAAGAAAACTTTGTGGCAAAATTAAAAGACTTGGTGGTGTTTCTGTTAAATGAGTGCAAGGACCTTCAAAATCAGAGCCAGAGAGCTAACCTCAGAATAATGGTTGTGAGAGAGGAGCTTGAAGCAGGGGGAATGAGAGAGCTAATCAAGCAAATTTTGATAGCAAACTTTCTTGAGCAGGTCCATCTCCACTCCACAGAGATTGAAAGGGCTCTTTGGTCCTTTTCACACAGACACTCTAACACAGATAAAATGGGTGTTACATTTTATTATACATGTTGCAGGGCTGTAGGTGTGCTCGATGGATGCTCTGCAACATGTATAATAAAATATAACACTCATTTTATCAGTGTTAGGGTGTCTGTGTGAAAAGGGCCATAGAGTCTTACGCCAGAAACCAAAAGACACGGACCCAGCACAAGCTATTATTGTTAAATGTCTGAGCTTTTGGGACAAAGAAGAAATATAAAGTTTGGCCAGAAAACAACAGCTTGAATTCCAGAACTGTCATATTAGGATTTTTCCGGATTAAGCTGCAGAAACAGTGATGAAACGGAAAAGGTGGTTCAAATACATGTTCATGCTGGCTGACAGGGGCATATGAGAGAGTGTGGTTGTAGATGGAGACAAAGTAGTCCAGATTATCTTTTATTCAACCAATAATTGAGATCTTGACTACTTTGTCTCCATCTACTTAGCAGATGAACCCATGATATCCAGGAAGCTTAAAACCTAAGGTAGAAATAGAAATTGGTGTCACTTATTCAAGGGCAAGTCTTTAATCCACCCTTCCACTCACACTGAGTGCTGAGACCCATCTTACAAACAAACAGAGGAGGGGGTCAAGAAGTAACATGGATTCCCGTGTGCCCGCATACCTGAACCACCACCTCCTCACAGCAAACAGGGCCCCACTGCTAACTGGCCCACCCTTCCTAGGGAACACCAAACCCTCTCTAGGAGATAAAATAGGCCACTCCTCTCCTACACTGGCAGGAATCTTCCCACTCATCACTAGGGATGTGCAAACGCAGTTTGGAAGTTCGGGGTTCGGCCAGAACTCAGCCAGTTCGGACAGCCGAACAGAATGACTGAATCGAATGCCAAAATTCCCGAACAGATTGGCTGCGTTCTGGCGCATTCAGACGAGTTCGAGTGGGAAAAAACCTGGCTGGCAGGCCCAGAGGGGGTGGAGTGGTGTCAGCTGAGGAGGAGTGGAGAGGTTTGGACTAGCAGCCAGCCTGCCCAATCACCATCCCTCTTTTCCTCAGAGCACTGGCTTGGCAGGCTTCAATTGGCCACAGGCTAGGGTGCACAGAGCCAATGGGGCTTGTGGTAAGGTGGGTGTAGCAAGTAACAAAGTCATTGCCCTCCCCCCCTTCCACATTGATCTGAGCTAGCCACTAATTCTGTCAGCAGGCGTTTTCAGAACTCTCCCTCTCCCAGCAGTTTGTGTTCCTCCCAATCTATTGCCATCCTCCTCCTATTTCACCCATTTCCACACATTTACCTCCATAGTTTCATTTATTTAGATTAGATTAGATAGATTTAGGTGTTATACCCGGCATCAAGAAGCAGCTAGTCCAGCCCCAGGTCCCACCATCAGGGNCCCACCATCAGGGTTCTGGGGCCTACATTACAGGCAGGGAGGGCTGTCGTTCCACTTCATCCAGAAACTGCCACTCTAGTCCCAGGACCCACAGTCAGGGTTCTGGGGTCGTCATTCTGCCCCTAGGGAGCCATCATTCCACCACATCAAGAAACAGCCACTCCAGTCGCAGGACCCACCATCAGGGTTCTGGGGCTGTCATTCCACTCACGGAGCGCTGTCATTCCACGGCATCAAGAAGCAGCCACTCCAGCCCCAGGACCCACCATCAGGGTTCTGGGGCCTACTTTCCAGGCCTGGAGGGCTGTCCATCAATGTCATCCAGAATCTGCCACTCCTGTCCCAGGACCCAACATCAGGGTTCTGGGGCCGTCATTCTGCTCACAGAGAGCCATCGTTCCACTGCATCAAGTAACAGCCACTCCAGCCCCAGGTCCCACCATCAGGGTTCTGGGACCTACATTACAGACAGGGAGGGCTGTCATTCTACGTCATCGAGAAGCTGCCACTCTAGTCCCAGGACCCACCGTCAGGGTTCTGGGGCTGTCATTCCGTTCACGGGAACCGTCATTTCACCGCATCAGAACAGCCAGTCACTCCAGCTCCAGGATCCACCATCAGGGTTCTGGGACCTGCGTTCCAGGCAGGGAGGGCTGTTGTTCCACTTCACGGTCTGCCAATGCTCCACAGATGCCAGCCAACCTATGTTCCAGGCAGGGAGGGCTGTCGTTCCACTTCATCCAGAAGCTGTCACTCCAGTCCCAGGACCCACCGTCAGGGTTCTGGGGTCTACGTTCCAGGCAGGGAGGGCTGTCCATCCACATCATCTAGAAGCTGCCACTGGGAAAGCGCCTGGTAGAGATTTCTTACCAGGGAAGATATTCAAACAGAACTTAGGCTGGTGACGGAGTGCCCTGGCTAATTTATTCACTCTTATCAATGATTCCGGTAAAATTCCTGATTAGGTCTAGTATTGTAATCCCCATATACAAAAAGGGTGATATGTCAAACCCACAGAACTATAGACCAATTAGTCTCCTCCCAATAATATCCAAGTTGTACTCCAGGCTGTTGCTTTATTGTCTTAATTGTTGGGTTCAAACAAATCGGGTTCTTGCAGAGGAACAGGCGGGGTTTCAGGCAGGGAGAAGTACCATTGACCATTGTTATATTTTGAATCATCTGATAAATCAATGTAGGAAGAAGGGGTTGGTCCTGTATTCATTGACTTCTCCTCAGCTTTCAATTTGATAGATAGGAATATTCTTTGGGCTAAGCTGAGTCTTTTGGATATAGATTGCCGTTTACTTGCTTTGATAAAAGCTCTTTACACCAACACTAAGCTTCAGATTCATTTAAATAGGAGGGGTGTTCTATCAAAGGAAATCCCTACTACTAGAGGGGTGAGGTAGGGGTGTCTTTTGGCACCCGTGCTTTTCAATTTGTATGTCAATCAGTTGATTCTGGATCACTGGGATAAAGGGAATTATATGGTTCCTAAGATTAGAGATCGTCTAATATCTACCCTAATGTATGCTGATGATTCACTATTGTTATCAACTTCTAGACTTGGTTTAAAAAGACTGTTAGCTGATTTTGGTGCAAATTGCCAGTTACAAGGACTAAAAATAAATTATCAGAAACCCAAAATGATGGTCTTTACTAAAAGATTCAAAACAGCATTCTGGTCCCTAAATGGTAACCAGATTGAACAGGTCCATACATTTAAATATCTAGGGATGGTCTTTGCACATAATAATTCTTGGCTTCCACATATTCATTCCATCAAACAAGAGGCTATTGCGAGTTCGGCTGCTGTTTATAACTTTTATATTAATAAAGGGGGCCATTCAATCGTCCCAGCCCTTAAGGTCCTTAAAACAAAGATTTTGACTATGGTGCTCAGATTTGGGGGTATACTCCAGTAGCGGTGCCTATGCTGGAGTCAATCCAGAATAATTTTCTTAGGAAACTTTTAGGTGTTCTTTCGGGTACATCTTCTGCCATGGTTAAATTGGAAATTGGGTCTGTGTCTGTAAGTGTATCTCTGGAGAAATCATTGCTTTCTTTTTTGTTAAAGTTGGTGGGGAGTTTGACAGATTCAATTACAAAGCATTGTTTTGACCTTGAGATTCAAGATGATTTTTATGCATGGTCTAGAGTTGTTTTAAATAAATTGAATAATCTAGGTCTACCAATTCATTTTATGTCACAATTTTCTTTGAAAATTGGTGTTAAACTTTTGAAAGAGAGATTGAGAGATGTTGATGTTCAAACTTTGACAAGCCAAGTTAGGTTAGTGCGTACCTCTCCCTATTTTAGTCATATCCTGCCTCCCAGAAATGGCTCTGATTATTTAAACAAAATTATGGATCCTGGTTTCAGGAGAGCCTTTACATCCCTTCGGATGCAAACATTTGATTCGGCAGTCTCCTTGGGTAGATATAATAGAATTCCTTATGATGAAAGGTTATGTCCTTGTGGGGGAGATGGGATAGAGGATCTCGGCCATTATTTATTATTTTGCCCACTCTATTCGGATGTGAAAAGGGGGATGTGGTGTCGGATTAATCCTCCCTCAACTCTGTGCTCGCAGGGTTTGTTGTTTTTTGCCTCTCTGATAGGAAGCATTTAAACACAGAATCCGTAGCACGTTTTGCCTTTCAGGCAAGTTGTTTATGGAAAAAATTCCTTTCCTTGTCGGAGTGTGACATGTTATTTTTAGTTCCCTTGTTATTTAGTTGTTACCAGGATCTATCTATTGTAAAATTTCAGATTATGTTAGTTGATTTATGCTTATAATGTATTATATCATATTGTAAAGGATTATGTTCTTTGTTAAGTTTGGTTGTGTGCTTGTCATGGCCTTCGGCCAGTACAAGGAATAAAGAATTTTCCTTACCGTACCACTCTAGTCCCAGGACCCACCATCAGGGATTTGGGGCCATCATTCCGCTCACAGGGAGCTGTCATTCCCCCGCATCAAGAAACAGCCAGCCACTCCATCCCCAGGACACACCATCAGGGTTCTGGGGCCTACATTCCAGGCAGAGGGCTGTCGTTCCACTTCACTGTCTGTAAATGCTCCACCGATGCCAGCCAGCCAGCCTGCAACACCCAGACAAGTAGGGGTGCCAGCCACCGAGCCCTGAC
>QEPC01005252.1:10794-29444 GCA_003113815.1 Sphenodon punctatus
ACGGAGACCTCCCTGACAGGAAGGAGCAAAACCACTCAACCAGTCCCGCATACCCCTCCAGGTCCTGCAGTTGCGTCAACAACACCTCATGACAATCTCTGCTTGGAAATCAATAGAAGAAATAGCACTCTTTTGATTCCGTTAGCTCTTTTGGCAGCCTTTGATACTGTTGACCATGAAATGCTGTTGACACAACTGTGGGACCTGGCTGGGGTGTGTGGACCACTCTTGAGTGGTTCCTGGCTGGGAGAACACAGAGGGTGGTGATGGGCAATGGCTCATCTTGTTTCCACTCCTGTTTAATGTGTATCTGAGGCCCCTGGGTGAGATCATTCAGAGATTTGGAGTGAGGTGCCATCAATATGCTGATGACACTCAGATCTATCTCTCCTTTACATCTGACCCAGGTCCTGCAGTCTCAGTGATTACTCGGTGCCTGGTTGCCATTGTGGACTGGATGCGGGTAAGCCAATTGAAGATGAATCCAGACAAGACCACGGTGATGATGGCTGGCCAAACTTGTGACCTGGGGGAGGTGGGAACCCCTGTCATTGATGGGATCTGGTCTCCCTTGGTTACTCGGGTTCGCAGTCTTGGGGTGCTCTTCGATCCGCTGCTGCGCCTGGATTGTCAGGTTTCAGCAGTTGCCAGAAGCACTTTTTATCAACTTCATCTGGTGAGAAGGTTGCTATTGGATTTGGATCTGGCCACCATCATCCATGCCTTCATGACCTCGAGGCTAGACTACTGCAATGCACTCTACATGGAGCTGCCCTTGAACACTGTTTGCAAGCTGAAGTTGCCATCTGTTGGGGATGGGTCACTGGGAACACATTACACTGGTGCTCCAGAGTCTGCACTGGCTGCCAATAGTCTTCCAAGCACAATTCAAGGTGCTAGTTTTAACCTATAAAGCCCTAAATGACTTGGGTCGCAGGTATCTGAAAGACTGCCTCTTCCCCTATGTACAATCACAGCCTCTGAGGTTGGCTGGGGCGCCCTCTTGCGAGTGCCAACTGCCCATGAAGTTCTTACAATGAGAGTGCACATGGGGGGCATTCTCAGTTGCTGCCCCACAATTATGGAATTATTCCCTCTCCTTGGAGATCCACTTAAGCCTGAGCCTGTTCATCTTCCGGAAGAGATGTAAGACCTTTTTGTTTGGCCAGAAGTTTGGCAGGCAGGAATAGGGTGGGCTTGGGTAGTGGGTGTGGGGAGAAGGATTTGTGGGTGGCAGGTGGAGGTAAAAAGTGGGGTGGATGGGTGGTTGGGATGATGTAGGTTTTAAGGGATATTAAATGTATTTGATTATATTTTATATTTCTTATGTCGTAAGTCACCCTGAGTTCTTGGAGAAGAGCAGGATAAAAACATAAAAAAATAATAAATAAAAATAAAATAAATAAATGTATTCTTCTGTAGTGGGGAGCTTTAGTCAAAAATGAAAGGCCTATATGGGTTTGTATTCAAAAAACACTTAGGGCACAGTCCTCCACCATAAAAGTCAATGGGAGCTGAGCTATTGACTTTAATGGGTAGAGCATTGTGCCCTTAGGCTGCTTATAGACAAACATTTTCCTGCAAAGTAGTTTACTGTGGTGGTATCAATGTGCGGTTATGTATGGCTCAGTAGAGTGTTTACATGAACTTCAGTAATTCATTTCCCTTATGTTGGTATGAACTGTGTTTCTTTGTCAGTGGGGGCATCACATGATATGGCTTTAATAGGAGTGAAGAAGTTAAATGGTGAGTAATAATAATAATAATAATTAATAAAAAATAATATTTATTGCGGGAGCTAGCTTTCACCATGTCCCAGTATAAGAGAGAAAAACAGATTCTCAAAATGATAAAAATCCTTCCACATAGGGAATACATAATATAATACAGTACAAATATACATACACATTAAGCCAGGAATATCCCATCATCTATAACACATAAGTTATGGCAAATGCCACCGTAAGCTATTTAATCCAGTCAGGAACACAAATGAGATTCGGGAATAACGCTTGCAAACCTCACGTGCCATCAAAGCCAAGCTGAGTACAAGATCAGCTGCTCTGGCAGTTGCAAAAGATATCAACAACTGAATAGAGGAGGAACATGGTCTCAAAGCAAGCCATGAAGCAAGAAATAACTCCCTCGCATATAGCGTGATGAGGGGACAAGCAAATAAGACATGAAGTAGATCCTCGACACATCCTGAATTGCAGGGGCACAGTCTACTTTCAAATGGTATTCCATAACGTCTCCCTATCAGCACTTTAGTAGGCAGCAGATCAAACCGCAGAAGAGTCAAAGCTCTGAGTAGACCAGGGTCTTCCAATAGATCTAGATACAGCTCAAGTCCAAAAGTGAGCTTGAACTCCTTATATAACGAAGCACTCTTAAGTTTTTACATCTCCCCTAAATCGATCTGTATTGCCTGATCTATTGGCTGGTTTTGTATGAGTCTCTTTCTGCTGCATCGAGGGGGAAAGTTAAATAGCTCCGGGGAAAGACCCAGTTTAAACAACTGGCTCACAACCCTCCTGCTCCATGAATGCGAGGAGGACCATGACCTGGCCTCGTCATAACACCAGTGAGGTAACCTATCCTCCGACATATCTTCCAGCTTGCACCAATAATTCAGAGCAGCCATGAGGATCTTTACTTTTATAGGCAAGGTCCCAGTTTCAAGCCACAGTAAACAAGTGAAAACACACTTGGGCACTGCAAGCAAGGTTCTCAAGAACAGGTTTTAAGGTAACTTGAGAACCTTGACAGAAGCCAGACCCCAAATTTTGGCTCCATACAGGGCACATGGTCTAGATTTCAAATCAAAAACCTTCAAAGCCGGAACCACCAATCTGCCACCATAGAGCCTCCAGAATCTCAACAAACCCAATCACTGCTTGTTGAAATTTGAGCTTGGCTGTCTCAATATGCCTCCGCCAACTGAGATTATCAGCAAAGCGTTATCTCAAATAAGAATACACAGGGACCTGCTCGAGGTCAACTCCATCAAGAGTCCACCTATACTTCTTATACTTACTGGATCACCTCCCCGCTACCATCACTTTAGTCTTTTGATAATTAATGGAAAGGTGCATAATTGCACAAAATTGACCAACTGCAACCAGCATTCTCCTCAGGCCCAAACCGGAAGGCAATAAAATTGCCATATCATCTGCGTATAAAAGAATTGCAAGGGGCTTCCCCAAAACCGTTGCTGGAAGGTAATGATCCAGGGTCACTGCAGCCACTATCTCATTTATATAAAAATTAAACAAAAAAGGAGCAAGGACAATGGGGCAATGGGGTAAAGCCCTGCTTTACCACATTGGTCACAGGAACCTGATCTATGAGTTGACCATCATTGCCCATCTGAACCCTCAACGCCGAATTGGTATGCAGCAAATGTACTAAACATAATAATCTCTGATCCATATTTGTGCTGAACAGTTTGTCCCAGAGAATGTTACGATCAAGGAGATCAAAAACCAAACTCAAGTCCAAGAAGGTTATAAACAGACTGCCTTTCCTGATTCTCACATATTTCTCCATTAAATGACTACGTGTGAAACAATGGTCAATCGTAGAATGGCCTGACCGAAAACCTGCCTGTTCTTCCAAGAAATAATTGGCCGTCCTGGCCCAAGCTTCCAATTTGCCAAGTAAATATCTGGCATAAAGCTTGGCAATAACATTAATCAAACTGATTGGCTGATAGTTCTGAGGGAGTTTTTTGTCCCCTTTTTTATAGATGGGGATCACAATATTGATATTCCATCCCGCCAGGATAATTCTATGGTTATTAATTGAATTGAACAAATAAACAAGGATCGGTAGCCACCAGTCAAGATTATGGAGGAACATCTCTGCTGGAATGCCATCTATCCCAGGCACGCTCCGTCTGTGCACTGTACTAAGTACTAGTAACCTAATTTCCTCGCAATCTACAGGAGGCCATTGGGAAGCCTCTCCCAAGGCCTCCTGTGGTATAATGTAAGTGTCAGGAATCTGTGTGAAAATTCCCCCAAAATGGGATAGCCATACATTGGCAGCCAAGCATGCCTGAGGAGTAGAGGATCTAAATCCCCGGTTAACCAACGCCCCAAAAGATGTATAATCTTGTTGTTTAAAAGCAGTGGCCAATTCCATCCACACTTTATGCTGGAAAATCCTTTTCTTTTCCTTTATTAATTTCTTATACCTACTCTTCTCCAATATTAGTTGGGTGGTGTAGGACTGATTAGGGCTTAACTTGACCATCCTACTCCAGTGCCTAAGGCGACCCTTTTGCTCAAGGCACTCAATATCATACCAATTGGGGGTAATCCTCCACTCACAGTTGCTATGGGATCTTTTAGGTATCAGTGCGTTCTTAAACTGCTCTATCAAAATCAGGTAAAATGATGTAGTCATAATGGGATCATTCAGTTGTGGGTCCAATATACACTGCCTAATTTCTATCAAATCCTCTCTATAATAAAGGGATAGACTTGCCTCTCCCACTGTGTCCGACCAGCAAACCTGGCGCACCACATCAAATAAGTCATCACCTTCACACAGAGGAAGATAATAAGTGGCTATCGTCCATTAGGGGATCTTTACAAAATAGATCAAAAGCGATAGGTAAATGATCGCCAAAACCTTCTAGCCATACTTCAAAATTGCCACATCTATTCAAGTAGGGCTCTTGCACACAAAATTAATCTATTCTACTACAACCTATCTGAGACATATATGTATATCGTCCATATGGGTCCAAAACAGACCCACCAATTGATATCTTCCAGATGGTGAGTAAAAACAGACTTCACTCTGTGCAGAATATCTCCAATGACAACCAGGTGTTAATACCTCATCGATCTGAAAACTATTTGGAGAGGAGTACATAGACACACAAACACACACACTTTCCTAAGGAGTTAATTTCAGTTACTCAACAACTAATTTATTTATTTATTTAAATTTTATTTATTTATTATTTTTACTTATCCCTCTCATCTAATGGCAACTCGGGGCCGTTTCCAACATATATATAAAACAATAAAATATTAAAATACAATAATAGTAATAAGGATCTGTGGATATAAAGCCTTTCTCTAACTCCTAACACTGGATAGTTCACATTATCATTAACTCCCTGAGTATCCTGTCCCTGAGTAATTACTCTGTATTCCTAGAAACACTTGTGAAGTGGATTAATATATCGCCAAAGAAAGTAGTACAGAGAAGATTAGCCTGTTCCTGACCATAGCCTAAATCATACACACACACTCTCATGCACACACACTCTCTCTTTCCCCTTTGCCCCACTAACCCCTCATGTTACAATTTCTCTGGTGGTCACTACAAAAATATCTTGCTCCTTCATGCTATTGTTGACCACTTTGTTATATTCTCCCTCTCCATATCTCCCAGCATTTCCAGTGGCCAAAAAGGGACAAGCTCCTCCCATGGCAAATAAGCTCCATCCCGACACACTTACATGGGCACACACACCTCCCAACATTCCACATTTTATCTTTACCCAGGGGTCTGCAAATTCTAAGGCTGCTTTCATATGTTACATTTTGTGTGTGTGAGAGTTTAATTCTCCCATGTGTTCTCAGCATGATGGGAAGCACTGTTCCACATGTTTTAGGCTAGATACGCCTTATTATCTTCTGCATTACCAGGTCCCCAAATCCTACTTTCACAAGCGCGGGGTTAAAATACTCACAAAAATTGAACGTGAGAATGCATGAAAAAATGTGCATCTGAAAAATGCATATAATAGCACCCTTCGCCTAGGCCCCCCCCCCTCTCTGATTTTTACCTTATGCACTGTGGGTTTAAGTTTGCTGCTTCTAGCAGTCCAGTTACTTCCTCTCCAAAAGCTTCCATGAGTGCAGGAAGGGAATGGAAACTCCTTCCCGGGTCTTAAGGTGAGGTCAAATGAGGGTTAAAGGGATCTAACAAGAGTTGCACAGAGAAATCATGAAAACAGTCATAAAATTGTTAATGTGGGAATATTTATTTGCACAAAATATAAAACGCATGAAGTCATTATGCACGAAAATAGGAATGTAAGAATGGTGGGTAGATTTTAAATTCATGTTTCATAAATTGTGGGAGATTTAAAATGCACGTTTTTGCTTACCATTCAAAAGGCACTCTAAGACCAGCTCTGAGGATAGGTTCATGTATGGGTAACAGTGAACCGTCCACTCTGGACGGTAGCATTAACAACATTTCTGTGCTTGCCCTCAGTCTTTTACACAACATTGATATTTATAGATACGTGCCAAAAAACCCAACCCTGCCAAGAGGGAGAAGTAGAGTCGTTGTGTACACTTCTGGCTGCCAGTGACCCACGTTGTGTCACTTACAGCAGGTAGTTTTCCAAGCCAGGAAACATTATGTGCAGAATCAAAATGTACATGTAGAATTAGAAACTGCTGTGCTATGTAACCACAGCTCTGAGCCTGCCTTCTTTTCTCTTTTCCTATTTGAGCAAGGCATTTGGTGCTCTACATTGTTAAAGTTCACATAAAGGGACTTCTTAGTTGACATGCATAATTTATTGGGGAGGAAGGCTACTCAGGGGGCTGGCTTAAGCCATGACCCAAGCCCTGCAGTCAGAGGGGGCCCCGCAGGGAAGCCTGTTCTGCTAGCTTCACGTCCAGCACTCCTGAGGCCCCAGCTCGGCCTATATCTGCCGGGGCTTCTTCCCACCCCAAGGGTAACTACTCCTGTGGGGCTCTGCTCCTTCCCCTCATCTTCATTAAATCCAGTCTTTGAATCCTCCCTGCTAGACGATGCATGTGGGAAAGCCTGTGTGTCCATGTGCCTGTGCGTGAAAGCTTACGACACTTCTTCGCTTTTGTAATCAGACACCAGACAGCAAATTGTTTAAGAGGTGGGGCTATGGAGGGTGGAGCCATGGGAGCCCTACAATTTATTTTTGCCCTGGCCCCCATAAATTCTAAAGCTGACCCTGAGGTTGGTCCAAGGGCTAGGAGAATATTGTTCCATTCCTGTCTCTGCCACAGTCTTTCTATATGACATTTTGCACGTTACTTAGTTTCTCAGTGTCCCAACTCCCCTACAGGAAATGTGGATAAAGTGCTTCCTTACCTTCCAATCTTAATGTAATGATAAGGTTACATTAACTTTAATCCTGTGTTAAGCTCCCTTTACTATGGTAAAGAAGGAACCAGCTAAATAACGTATGCATATTTAGATGGTTCCAGAGGCAATGTTGTATATAGTAAGAGTCAGTGCAGTGTAGTGGATGAGGTGTTGGACTTGGTCCTGGAAAGCCAGGGTTCAAATCCTAAACTAGACATGAAGCCACTGGGTGGCCTAGGACAAGTCTCAACCTCCGTTCCTCATCTGTAAAATAGGAATGTCTGTCTGTCTGTCTCTCCCTGTGTTCCCCTCACCCGTGTTCATCTTAGGGCCTTTTTACATGAAGGTGGGTGGGGGGATGGGTGTTTTGCCATGGTGGGTGGAGGTGGGTGTTTGTCCGTTTACACAGTGGGTGGAGGTGTGTGTGTGTCCATGTAAACAGACCTCCACCCATCTCCACCCACAGAGCCTCCTCCAGTTTTCCAGAGGGCTCCGTGGGTGGAGGTGGGTGGTGATGGGGGAGGTGGGTGTTGCATGGGAGCATGCACACACCCCCACCCATTCCATTCAGGCTGCTTTTAAACGAGACAAGAAACGCGGCTGATCCTTTGATCAGCCGCGTTTCTTTGCGCTTGTTTAAATTGGGAACGCAGATTTAAGCCGGCTCTTCCCCGCGTCAGACCGGGCAGGAGATCCTGCCCCATCCAACGCGGATCGCTGCTGTGCCAGCTTCACGGCACACTTTGACGAGGCGCATGCGCAGAAGGGTGCGCATGCACACTGAGTCTCTATGCCGGGTCTGATGATCTTCTGAGCATCAGACCCGGCGTAGAGAGAAAGGCGGGTGCCCGATCCTGCCTCTGAACGATCCCGCTTGTTAGCGGGATCGTCTAAAAGCGCCCTCAGTGTTCATATGGGCAAATGCTGAGTGGACACCCATACCCCACCGCCAGCCGTATACAGACACCCTCCCCCCCACACCTGCCCAAACACCGAGCAGGGGGTGGGCGTCCGTGTAAAAACGGCCTTTGATTGTAAAAACGGCCTTTGAATGGCCTTTGACAGTCTCCAAATTCTGTGACTGTAAAGTGCTGTGGCCTAGTAGCGCTATAAAAACGATAAGTAGTAGTAGTAGTAGTAGTATGCCAAGTCAATATAGCCAAATTAGGCCCTTGCAATATGGTCCCAACTGAGGCCAGCTCTTCAGTGGAGTTGTGTCTGGTTATACGAGAGTGCCCCTCTGGTTCCTTCTGTAGAAGCCCCTGCAGATATAGCCCGAACTGGGGCCTCAGGAGTGCTGGACCTGAGGTGAACAGAACATGTTTGCCTCTATGACCTGCTCAGTGAACAGCTGTACTAAAGAGTCCCAGGTGCATTCTGTTTCTTTTAGTCTGCTTTAAGTAGATCAACATTTCAAAAATAAGGAACGACTAGGGCTGTGATCCACCAACATCTTACTCCAAAGTAGTCCCATTCCGTTCCTCTCAGATTCAATTGAACTACTCTGGAGCAAGTAGTTGGTGAATCCAGGCCTTAGTATGATATTCAGAAAATAAGGGGCATCCATTATTTTCCATCAAACAGCAGAGTTTTGAGATCCAGAATGTTATGGAGCTGTGGGGTTCTGAAATAAGAGATCTCCCCTTAAAATAAGGGACATCTGGCAACCTTGGATCCAGACCATATTCAGTGCCTCTACTTTTGTCACATTCTGATTCACTCTGCCATGCTATAAACACAGCTTTTTTCTCCTCCTTCCTCTGGGTTTGTTCTTTTCTGTTTACCCTGCAGTATATGTGGCAAGATTGTTTCGTGACGTTCACAAAGCTGCAATTTCTTCAGGGCTACCATAGTAACAAGCTATTCTTCAGCCAGCACCATCCTCTGTAATGTCTTATTGTTTCACACTCACCACCCAGCTAAATTTCAGCATGCTTCTGCAACATTAAAATTCAAAGGCCTTGTGTCGCCTTTCAGTGCCCTTTTTAAAGGGTTTGTTGCACACATCCATATATAGCAGTCATAATCTTAGCTGTAATTTTGTTCCTGTGATATCGCAGCATTTTCTTAAGAATGTTAAATGCAGATTTTGCCTGCTGAATTCTAGCTCTCATCTCTTAAACTCTTTTTAGAGAGACACAGGGGAATACTTCTAAAATTTCCAAGTGTGTTCGGAGGATAAATCTCATTGAGAGGTTATAGGGCTTGGCCTCTCAATTGCCTGGGCCACTTTTCAAAAGTTCTGAAGTCACTCAAACACTTATGAAAATGTCACTTTCTTTGTTTAGTCTATTCTAGGGTGGAGGGGGTATTGTGTGTGCTTGTAGGTCTTCGCTTACTCAGCCAGAAGCTGGACAAATTGGAGGATTTCCCTTCTTTTGTCCATTCTAAAGGGCAAGCTCTTTTGACTATCGTATATAGTCACATATGACATATGCAAATAAAGTAGTGACCATTATAAACATATAACAGTGGTGGGCAAGAGGGGTGTAGCTATAACAGGTGCAGGTGCACTGGGGCCCACAAACCTGGGGGCCCACATGCATGTAGAATGCATATGCAGACTGAAGTGGAATTCCCCGGGAGGGGGCACTCCATCTTCTGCACTAAGGTCCATTCCCACCTGACTACCTTCCTGGTGGGCAAAGTTCCTAAGCCCAAGAGCTGCGCACCAGAATTTTCAATTTGCTGAGAGCCACAAGATGCAATTACATCTATTGTAGCTTCCCCTGATACCGAGGATGGGGCAGCATGGTTATCCCCAAGTCCCCCCCCCCTCGCCCCCGTCAATCAAAACTCTAGCTCTCAGATGATCTTGTGGGTTCAAACAGCAGCAACAGCAGCACAAGGCATTCTGCCTGTTTCCAACCCCCATCAACCCAAGACTGCAATGGCCAAAATGGCAGTTTTGCTTCTTTTGCTCCTGAGGGAGATGAATGGATGCTAGGCAACCATTTCTGGTGAGATTGTTAGAACACGGACCCACTCCACGAGTAAATATTGGGGGCTGGTACCCCAATATCCAAACGACCTCTTAAATTTAGGGGGAATTAACTGAATTTATTCCAAGGGTCCGCGCATGTCCACTGGGATCAGTCAGAGGACGTGATGCACTGTCAGCTGGCTGGAATTTCCCTCCCACACCCCAACACAGAAAGGGGATACTCCGATACAAATGAGGGAGATTTATTGACAAAGAACTAAGTATAATACATAAGCAGTTCACCCACGGGCCAATTAGGATGATACAAGTAATTTTCTATACCCTTCCACCAAGCACAGTTGGCATACACACACAATAATTTACAAAGCAAAATCCTCGGTCTGGTTACCCTGGTGTAAGTGGATGTTGCGAGGGGGGGAAAGGGGGAAATAATCAATATTAACTATCCCATCCTGTTGAAAAGGGACAGATGACCCTGTAGATCCAGTNAGAAGCTTGGACAGACTGGGGGGCGGGGGTTGGTCTAGGAGAAATCCTTGAGGCAAGCACGCACAGAGTAACCTGCTTGTGTTTGCGTTCAAGAATGACCCAATTTGCTCATGGGGGCAAGGGCAGTTATAGGTTTCTAAGAGGTGGGGCAAGGGGTCCCAAAGGCACTTCTTGCACAAAAGGGATCCCAGAGTTGCTCAGGAATGCTAGGGCTAAAAAAGAAACCCTTGCATGATGTGTTGGGGGAAATAGAGCCTTGGAGGATTTCAATGGGAGGCATGGCAGGATGAACAAGGGGGCAAAAGGGAGTTTCTATACACAGGGGAAGAAGGTTATTCTTAAACAGGCGTGGAGTGATCCGCCTAACGATCGATCTATTGCTTGCTCAGAATTTTGGGTGGCCGCAGAGGGCTCATCTCAAAAGAGGGAGGTCACCTGTTTTTGACTGCTCCATTGTTTACCCAGGAGTCTCCCTTGTTTTGTTCTCTTATTCCTTCCGACCAGACCGGTTTTGCATGGGGCTTTTTCTTTCTTTTTCTTTTCCCCCATTCTGTTCCCCTGCACCCTTTGACCTGTGTCTGATGGGGTGCTGCCATGGGGGGGGGGTGTTTCTATGATTTGGGGGGGGGAAATGGTGTCCTTCTTAACAATTCCCCCCATTGGGGATGTGGCTATTCTCACGGCCACTGCCCCCACACATTCAGTGTTTCCGGTGTCTTTTCTCGACACTGAGCATTGCCATCTTTCGTTTGATCCAGCATACAAGCCCTATCATGCAAAACACGAGTTCAGTTTGGAAGATAATGATCAACATGGTCGGGTGGAGCATCAAATTGAACACACCCATCACCTGCGAGCTCCAGCCAAGCAATGTCTCATACCAGGCATGTTGGCCTGTCGCCTTAATATCTACCGTAATTTTGGAAATGGCCTGATTATTATGTTGTATTACAAGGGAGGTAGTTTCACCAGAAGCTTGCATTTTCCATAATTCTTTTTTCAAGGAGGGGTGAGAGAGTAGGGCCTTAAGAAGGGATATCCCCATACCTAACGGAACTGGGTAAATGGATTGGTAGAGGGAGGGGAAAAGCCTCATATGTTGTATAGTCCGGTGGCCAGAGCCCAGCAGTGGAGGGAAGGAACAGCTAGGGGAGGAGTAGTGTGTGTTTGCCTAGCCCTCGTTGGCTCCCCTTCTCACCCTTGCAGGTAGGTGGAGAGCCGTGCAGTGCAGCAGCAAGTCAGCGGAAGCGGGAGCGAGTGAGAATGGGGACACCCTCCATGGAGCAAGCAACAGACCCACAACACCTGTGAGACTGGGGCGGGGGATTTAAACCCTGACGGTAGCCGCCAACGAGGTGGAGAGCCGTGCAGTGCAGCAGCAAGTCAGCGGGAGCGAGTGAGAACGGGGACACCCTCCACGGAGCAAGCAAAAGACCCACAACACCTGTGAGACTGGGGCAGGGGATTTAAACCCTGCCGCTAGCCACCAACGAGGTGGAGAGCCGTGCAGTGCAGCAGCAGGTCAACGGGAGCGGGAGCGAGTGAGAACGGGGACACCCTCCACGGAGCAAGCAACAGACCCACAACACCTGTGAGACTGGGGCAGGGGATTTAAACCCTGCTGCTAGCTGCGGCAGCGCCGGTGGCACATGCCTAAGGGCTGTGCGTGCAAGGGTGCACCCTTGTGCGCGTGGCCTTAGGCATGCTGCCAGGGGCACCGAGTCTGTAAGCATCCACTTATTCCACGCGAGCTCCAGCCAAGGCAGGGACTGAGGGTAGAGGCATGGCTTCTTCTGACCTGACAGATCTGCCTGCCAAACCTCTCAAGCAAAAAACCTTGGAATCTTTCTTTGGCGGAGCTGCAAGGAGGAAAGTGGCGGCATTGTCATCACCGCCAGGCTCCGTGCTTTTAAATCGCTTCTTACCCCTGGTGGGGTTTGAGGAGCCGAATAACACCATTGGGGAAGCCATGGCTTATGAAATGGCTCGGGTGAGTGGGCAGTCCCTGCCAGGGAATATACTGTCTCCCCTGTCACAGGGAAGGGGGGTTTGATCCCAACAGCAGATGGGAAGTTGGCAGCCTTTCTGGCTGAGCACGTAGTGCTTACAGCCGAAACCCTCCAATATATGTTCACAAAACTAACATACCTCCAGGGTAAAATGGAAGATATAGAGAGACTCATCCAGGCGAAAGATGGGGATAAGGTGCGGGCTTTAGACCCAGATCCACTCTTGCTAGTTTCCACCCGAATGATAAGAGACCCAGAGTCTGCCCCCCAAGTGGTGCCTACGGCTTCCCGCCCCGAGTACCTGTCTCTGACTACGGCCCGAGAGGTCCCTACACCCACTATTATGGTGGAGGGAGGGGGAACTTTTGGGCTATTGACGAATTTGCTGGTGTTCACCATTCTACTAGGGCTGTAGCGGAATATCGCAGCGGTAGCTATTTCCGGCGGAAACAGTGTTTCCGCAATTAGTGGAATGGCATGGCAGAGGCTTTCATTCCGCGGTTTCATTCCGCGGTTCCGCGGTTCCGCTTATTTAATTCCGCAACTTAGTGGAATCGTGGAAACATGACATTTTAGCTATTTCCGCAATTCCGCCAGCACCAAAAAATAGCGGAATAGCGGTTTTCCGCGATTTCCGCAATTTTTCCGCAATTCCGTGATTTGCAGAATTCCGGCGGAATTAGCGGAATATCTGCAGAAAAGTCGCGGTGTGGCGCGGGCAGTTCCGAAATGGCGGAACGGAATCGCGGCGTGGTAAAAGCTGCTGCCGCATCAGCCCTACATTCTACCACAAAGAGGGAAGCGGGTGTCAAGATGGAACACTGCTCTTGATGTAGCGGAGCACTTAAGACTGCTTCTGAGAAGCAAGAAATTAGTAATAACTAGAAGAGAGATACTGTCGGTGAGTCAATTGGTTACGCTGGAGGACAGACAAGTGGTTGTGGTAGCTTTTGTAGCTAGAAGCATTATCCCCCATATTTGTGCATTGTCCAAGCAGCTAGAACAACAGGCTATTTTTGTCTCACGGGCCTTTCAAAGTTGCGCCCCCCCCCCGCCCAGGGTGGGTTGACGAGGGAGCTACCGGGGCTATTGAAGAGGACGGGGGCATGGGATTAACCAGATAGGGCGGACACCCCCTAGCCCACCGGTGCCAGCTGTTCCTCCTTGAGCCACTAAACCCAAAAGGATTGAATGTACGGTGCCATTGATGCCTGGAACTCTAGGGATGATGCCAATAACTAGGGAGCAGGGAGGAATGCCCACCCTGCCATTAAGAGGGGGGGCCGCGAGGGAGACCCCCCCCTCCCAGAGTTAGCCTAGGGGGGGGCGAAGCTGCCGGTTATACCGGTTTTACCACCAGATGACCCTCAGAGACAGTTCTTGGACCGCTTAGAGTCACTCCAGCGCCAGCTGGGGGAAATACAAACCGGAGAAAGTAAGCCCCGCCTAGCTACACCAATATCAGTAGTATCGGCCTCCTATTCACGCCCCAGGCTTTTAGTTGGATGTCTCCAGGAGGGGGTGGCACCTCAAGAGATGAGGAGCAGGCGGGTCTCGTGGGTCTCAGTTCTACCCCACGGAGTGGACTCAGCGGGGAGCCCATGTCCAGAGAGGGGTGCCCCGCTAAGGGAGGGGTGATAGCTAAGGTGTGGCAGTCCCGGGAAGGGTCACAGCTGAGGGAGGAGAGCGCCTCCCTAGTGGAGAGGCCATTGGAGGGGAATCTCAGCCCAGATGACCCAGGCATCCAAGGGATACCTCGGCCAGAGAGTACCATAATGCCCCCGATAGAGTTTTGTCACTCCCCCCCCCTGCCAGTAGCAGGTAGGGTGCTGAGGCAGAGAACAAGGCAAACCCAGGGAAAGTGACAGGAGGCTAGGGAGGATGCATCCTTCCACTTGACATCATGGAATATTTCAGGATGGAGGTGTCATAATGTAGATCCAGAGTTTTACGATTTCCTTGGTCAGCACGACATAGTTTTAATACAAGAAACCTGGCTGACTGCTCCGCCAAGTGAGGCCAGGTGGAGAGGATTCGATACATTCTGGGTGGATGCAACTCCCTCTGCAGTCCAGGGCCGACCTAGTGGCGGCTTCGCATTGTTCATTACATCTAAATTCTCAGCTAAGGTGAAGCAATTAAGGTGCATTAAAGCTAACTTTGGCCTTTTTCATTGCCATCTCCTGAGTGGGTCGGACTTATTGATCGCCATTGTGTATATCCCTCCAGAATACTCGCCCTACTATGACCCAATTATTTGGCCCCAGATAGTGGAATTTGTGAACGAAGCCACGAGGCAATTTCCGAAGGCCTGGTTAATAATGGGTGGCGACTTTAATACCAGAATAGGAGACTCCACAAGCACCCAGATTGTGCATGGCTGGGAGGACTCCTTGGTTACATCTATTGCCATCCCCCCACGTTTCTCCAAAGACAGAGTTATTGGACATAGGAAACACCTATTGGAAAAGTTACTGGTTGAATTAGATCTCATCATTGTTAATGTAAGAGCTGATGGGGATCGGAGCAGAGACTTTACGTATCACTCTCATCAGGGCTCGAGTGTCTTGGATTTTTTATTAATCCCGTTGTATCTATTCCCCTTCGTGGAAAGGTTCCAGGTGGCACCAATAGGGGTGTCTAACCATTGCCCTCTGGAAATGGATTTGCGGGGTTCAAAAGGTCGTGAGCAGGCCAGAGGGTTAGAGGGAACCCGGCAAGCCAGTGGACCAGTATGTCGCCCAAAAAAGTGGTCGGAAGACCTGCAAAAGGCGCTGACCAAGGTAATGGAATCGCCATGGGTAGTAGCGGTGTGCACAGGAATGGTAGTACAAGAAACAGATATTATTGCGGGTTACAATAAATTGTTAACGCTACTGAAACCTGTTATTACCACTAATACTTTCCTGGGTAGGAGAGCATATTCTACCAATAACACTCCGGTGTGGTTTGATGCTGATTGCAGAAAGGCGCGGGCTCTGTTGAGATGCGACACGAGGGATCTGAGGTGCAGGCCTGACCAAAACGCAAGGTTGAAACTGCCAAGCTCGGAAACATTACCGGAATTTATTGGTGGTAAAATTAAGAGGCTCGCAGAAAGTGGCATGGGCCTCCCTTATAAAAGCTGCTAACGAGAAGGACTCTCAGAAATTCTGGGCGATTATTTGCCACGCGCAGAAGGTATGGGTAGGGGAAGGACAAGGGAATAATATAATACACCCTGAGGCATGGCAAGCTTTCTATGAAACCCTCTTTTCGAACGCCAAGGTAGGGGATGATGAGTTGCTCACTGACCCTTTAAATAGGTTACAGAGTTGGCCACCAGTTTCGGAGGAGGCGGTAATCTCCCTTATAGGGGAGTTAAAAAATGGGAAGTCCCCAGTGCCCGATTTCATCTCCGCCGAACATCTGAAAAGTGAGTCTGGAAGGTGGGCAAGGTGGTTGGCACCTGTATTCTCCTATATTAATGAGATGGGCAGATTCCCGGCTTCCTGGCTCTCGAGCATCATAGTATCCATATATAAAAAGGGGGACTCTAAGAACCCGACCAACTACCAGCCAATTAGTTTGCTATGTGTGATAGCAAAATTATACTCCAAACTCCTATTGAGTAAACTACAGGCATGGGTAGAGATGCAGAAAATAATCGAGCCATAGCAGGCTGGATTCAGAACGGGCATGGCCACAACGGACCATATCTTCATTCTGGCTGCGCTGATAGATAAGTTGGTTAAGGATCGAAGAAGGCTTTTCCTTTGCTTTATAGACCTGGAAAAGGCCTTTGATTCAGTTAGTAGGGAGCGACTTTGGGCCAAATTGCATGTGCTGGATATGGACCCCAGACTACTGTACTTAATAGTCAAACTCTACTCAGGGAACTCATTGAGGGTCTGGGTGAATTGGGAGGGTGTTCTGACTAACTCTGTACAGGTGAAGGTGGGATTAAGGCAGGGGTGCCTGCTAGCTCCCATCCTTTTTAACCTCTACATCAATGACTCCATTCAATTTATGAAGGCACAAGAGACTCACGCCCCCATGATTGGGGACCGTTGTGTGCCATTATTGTCGTACGCGGACAACACGGAACTCATTTCACAGACCCAGGTGGGCCTGAGACATGCAATGTCTAGTTATGGGGATTATTGCCAAACACAAAAGTTGAATATAAACTATGCAAAGTCCAAGGTGTTGGTAGTGAGAGCAGGAGGGGCACAGCAACTACATTGCTGGGAAATCAGAGGGAACCTCATAGAGCAAGTCCAGACCTTCACCTATCTGGGGGTGGTTTTCTCAGCCCGCAAGGGTTGGAGGGCCCATTTTATTGCTGTGCAAGAGAGGGTGGAAAAATCCATGATGGCAATTAAAAGGTTCTTCTTTGGACAAGGGGAGAGGCTGATTCTTCCAGCCTTGCGACTCTTCAGGGCAAAGATAGTGGGACAACTACTATACGCTTTTCTGGTATGGGGACCGGGGTTCCTCTCTAAACTGGAAAGGTTCCAGAATAACTTTCTTAGTATAAATTGAGGTGTGCATCTTGGAGCACCCAGAATTGCTCTGAGGATGGAAGCCGGTTGCTTGCCACTCAAAACCTATGCTTCCCAGGCATTGCTTGTTTACTGGATTAGGCTGGTTTGCTTTACCCCGATCATTAGAAACTCATTGGTGGGACTGGCTATTTCTTCTGGCTTGGGGGCTGGGTGGCAGGCCCTGGGAGCCCAGGAGATATTTAAGTTAGGATTTTCCCCGGAATTTATGGGGCAACTTGGATTAAATGCGGCTAAAGGGCTGCTTAAGAGGAGATTGAGGGACCAGACCCTCCAAGTGGAGGATGTTCTCCTGATCAACCAGAGGGTGGCTCCAGACTTCAGACCCCACAGGTCTTCTTCACCGGGTATCCACTACCTTCTTACATGGCAGGATGCCAACAAGTGAACAGCGTTTTTTAGAATGAGAGCTAACGTTTTCCCGTCAGCGGTACTGGAAGGGCGATACGCCGGTATTCCATCTGAGCAGCGTTTGTGTCCTTTATGTCAGCTTGGAGAGGTGGATACGGCAGACCACATATTTGGCCGCTGTACCGCGTTTGCAGGTCCCAGATACAAGTACCTGGGGAAGTGGCTTCCAGATATGGCCCCTCTTGGGGGCGGCAAGAAGCATCTCCTGAGCCCGGTTGATTCTGAGACATCAAGAGCGGTAGCCAATTTTTGCTGAGAAGCAATCCAGATTAGAACAAGGATTTTGCGCCCCCCCCCCCCGACCGCAGTATGATTGAAAGATCTTAAGCCCTATGGGCTTAGACATTTAAATATTATTACTTGGACTTTGCTGTATAATATAAGAGGGGGAAAGTGTGGGTATTGCAGACATCATATAAGTTTGCGGAAGCTTATTTTATGTACTATGAGCATGTTGGCTCATTCTTATTTTATTTATTTAGTGTACTTGTTATGGCAAACTTTTGCTAAACAATAAAACTTATATATATGTTGTATAGACCAGACAAGAGTTACATATTTAAAATCACACACCATTATCTTAACAACACTACAAAAACATCTATTAAAAAGGGGAATCATAGGGTGAATATTCTTATCATTAATAATCACATAATCATACTAATAATCACACTTAGTTCTACTGCACACACATCCTTTTCCTAAATATACTATCACTGATTCACTTTAATTTCTAATATTAAATGTACATACATGTGAGATATGAGCACCTGAGCATCCAGGCGGAGCTGTGGGTCCAGGAGCACCCCCAGATTCCGGACCTGAGAAACGGGGGAGGGACTCCATCAATGATGGGGGCCACCACCCCGGCCTTCCCCACAACCATCACCTCTGTCTTGTCAGGATTTAGTCACGGGCAGCTCGTCCTCATCCAATTCCCTACAGCGGACGAACACCGGGTAAGCACCGAGACTGCAGGGCCTGAGTCAGAGGAAAATGAGAGATATAACTGGGTGTCATCAGCATATTGATGACAACTCACTCCATACTCCCTAACAACCTCTCCCAAAGGTTGCATGTACACATTGAACAGGAGAGGGGATAGGATGGAACCCTGCGGTACTCCACATGTGAGGCCCTGGGGGGGGG
>QEPC01005252.1:31232-54189 GCA_003113815.1 Sphenodon punctatus
CTTGTCTTTTAGATTGTAAGCCACAGGCAGGGACCGCGTCTAATTCTATGTTCTGTACAGTGCCAGGTACATGACTGGTGCTATATAAATGTTTATAATAATAATAATAATAATGGTGGACTCCCAGGAACCCCAGGGAACCCCAAGGAACCCTGAGAAGGGCACCCCCAGCTGACCGTAGGGGCCGATCCAGGACTCGGAAGGTGAGGCGATCCCGCAGGAAGGTGGGGCCCAGGCCATTTAGGGCTTTAAAGGTCAGTACCAACACCTTGAATTGGGCCCAGAAAACTATCAGTAGCCAGTCCAGAGCGGGGAGCACTGGTGTATGTGCTCGCTTTGGCCCGTCCCAGTCAGAAGACGGGCCGCCGCATTCTGTACTAGCTGCAATTTCCAAACCAGCACCAAGGGTAGCCCCACATAGAGTGTGTTGCAGTAATCCAGTCTTGAGGTAATAAAAGCATGGATGATTGTGGCCAGATCCAAGTCAGAGAAATACAGCCTAAGCCGATGCACCAGATGTAACTGGTGAAATGCCCCCTTCACCACAGCAGCCACCTGAGCATCCAAGAGCAGCTGTAGCTCCAGGAGCACCCCCAGACTCTGGACCTGAGAAACCAAGGGAGGGCGAACCCCATCAATGATGGGGGCCATCACTCCCTCGGCCTTTTTCACAACCATCACCTCCATCTTGTCAGGATTTAATTTCAGGCAGCTTGCCCTCATCCAATCCCCCACAGCTGACAAACACCGGGTAAGCACCAAGACTGCTGGGCCTGAGCTGGAGGAAAATGAGAGATATAGCTGGGTGTCATCAGCATATTGATGACATCTCACCCCATACTCCCTGACAACCTCCCCCAAAGGCTGCATGTACACACTGAACAAGAGAAGGGATAAAATGGAACTCTGCGGAACCCCACACATGAGGCCCGGGGTGGAAGATGAAAACTCCCCCAGCACCACACACTAGGTTCTCCCAGTCAAGAAAGAGTGGAACAATTTGAGAACAATCCCGCTATTCCCTGCCCGGTCCCGCAGCCCAGTCACCAACAACTCATGATCAACGGTATCAAATGCAGCCGAGAGATCTAACAGGATCAACAGGGTCGAACGACCCCAGTCCAACTCATGGGAGAGTTTGTCAGCCAAGGCCACAAGCGCAGTCTCCATGCCATAACCCGGATGAAAGCCAGAATGTGAGGGATCAAGAAAATTGACCCAGTCCAAATGCTCCCATAGCTGTCGAGTCACCACCCATTCAAAAAACTTCCCTAAAAGGGGAAGGTTAGAGACCAGCCGATAGCTCACCAGGATGCCAGCATCCAAAGATGGCTTCTTTAGCAGGGGTCGCACCACCTTGAGGCAGTCCAGCACCCTGCCCTCCCCAAGGGAGGCATTGACTATCCCTGCCAGTAACGGCTCCAGTGTCTCCCGGCTAGCCTTAACCAGCCAGGATGGGCATGGATCTAATTCACAATAGGTGGCTCAAACAGTCCCAAGCATTCCCTGCATCCGAGGGGGAGACATCCTGAAACTCATCCCACAAAACAGGACCAGAAGGGACTTATACTGCCTCTGACCCATTCTCTGCTAAAAATGTTGCATCAAAACTGTGGTGAATTTGAGTGATTCTATCCACAAAAAAGTCCACAAACAAATCACAGTAAGCATTTGATGATTCTAAGTCCCTATGAAGAGAGGCTGGACTGACCAGCCTCCTCATCACCCAGAACAGCTCAGCCGGATGTGACTTAGACGCAATGAGGGCAGCAAAGAAAGTTTTCTTTGCTGTCCGCACCGCAATGGCATAGGTACGTAACCAGACTCTATGTCGCAATCTGTCAACTTCAGTACATGAGTGACGCCACCATTTCTCTAACCGCCACTCTTCCCGCTTCATCCGTCGCAGCTCCCTCGTATACCACGGGGAGCTGCATCGTCAGCGATTCGGGACCAGATGCCTGGGAGCCACACGGTCGACGGCCTCCATCAACATGGAATTCCACGTGGATATTCCATCAAGTGAGCGACCATTGAGGTCAGAGGAAACGTCCCCTAGAGCTATCTGGAACCTTTCTGGTTCCGTAAGCCTTCAGGGGCAAACCAACCGAACTGGTTCCGTACTCTCCCGGGGGCCGACATTCACCAGGATACCCACCTGGAGGAGATAATGATCCGTCCATGACAAGGGCTCTGTTGACACCTCGCCCACTAACGAATCCCCCACCTCAAGGCCTGTGTAAAAAATCATGTCCAGAGTATGTCCTCCAACATGTGTGGGGCCCACTACTCTCTGAATAGAATAAGAATTTATTAAAGCATAACCATAGGCCATTGCTTTGACAAACAACATGAATACACAACAAATACATGGAACCCCAAAGGGATATCTCAACCATAGAGAACTATACCTACAAGGAAACCTAATACAGGGTGGAAAGGCCTGCCTAACATCCCGGATAATAAAATAAGGAATGTAACTAAAGCTAAAACTAAAATAACATAAGCCTCTGAACCTAAAGTTACATCAAAATATAATAAGCATCCTACTAATGAAAACAGTATGACCAGTTAATATCAGCCCACAGAACCCAGGACAGTAGACCTGCATATAACATCAGCAGCCATGAGTTCTTTGAGAATTGAAGCCCCTCAGGGAGGGAATCCAAAATTTTTAGCAGAAACAAAATTGTTCAAGCGGGGGCTTCGCACAATGGGACATTGAGGCAAATACTTCTGCGACACAGATGGTACAACACATGATAAACCACTAGAAGGTAAATGTGCTACAGTCGCCTGCACTTCAAATGAACTAGAGGGTTGGGGGGCTGTCACCATAAGCGGAGACATACCGGGACTGTCCAAAGAAGAGGCCCTAGGTGAAGGATAAGACAACTTAGGTGGAGACAAAACAATGGCAACAGTGGGCCTATGGAGCAGAACAGAGCCAGGTGTTACAACGGGAACTTCTGTCTGGACCGGCTCTTTTAATCTGCTGATAGTCGGCATGTCCGATGGAATAGATAACTTCCTCCCAGATAGCTGAATCAAATTGGGGTGCCTCACATGGGAAACCAAAGTGGTCGGGGGGGGGCAACAAGGGAGCAGTTCCCCTCTTAACATAGACATTGGCCATATAAACCCCCCAGGGGCTAAAAAAAACTGAGAAAAAAACAAAAGCCTTTCACTATAGCTGAGGTACGGAAGTAAACAACAATCTGTGATGCTCCACCCCTAGCTGGCAGATGGAAAAAATGAGCAACCTGGGAAGGCAAAAAAATTACAACCCAAAATATGAGCAAGATGATGGGCAATCCAAAATTTAGAATCCCATTGAGGAAGTATTATTATTATTTATTATTATTAACAAACATTTATATAGCGCCAGCAGTGTACCTGGCACTTTACAAAGTAATAAAATAGACACGGTCCCTGCCCCTAGGGCTTACAATCTGAGAGACAGGAGCTGGGGGAGAGACTTAGGAAGGGGAACAGAGGGAGAGACAAGGGGTCTAACATTCATGAAGATGCGAGGTCTCAAGTGCACGTACTTGGCTTGGTTACGATGAGAATGACAGCAGGCAGGTCCATGTTGCAAGGATAAGGGTAAACCGATCGTAGGTATAGGAATAGTGGCTCAGCAGGATAAAGAGTCAGACAGAGCAGAGCGAAAGAGGTGAGTTTTAAGGAGAGATTTGAAGGTATGAAGGGAGGGGGCAAGGCGGATGTGGACAGGGAGGGAGTTCCAGGCATGGGGGGCAGCAAGTGAGAAGGGACGAAGGCGCTTAGGGGAGCAGGGAAGGCGTGGAAGGGTGAGAGAAGGGACAGAGGAGGAGCGAAGTGCACGGGCTGGAGTATGGAGGGCGATAAGTGCAGAGAGGTAGGGGGGAGCAAGGTTGTGAAGAGCTTTATAGGTGAAGACTAGGAGCTTGTGCAGGATTCGTTCAGGAAGGGGAAGCCAGTGAAGCGAAGAGAGGAGGGGCTGCACATGGTCGAAGCGACTGGCAAGGTAGATGACCCTGGCATCAGAGTTTTGGACAGAGAGGAGGGGAGAAAAGTGAGACCGGGGATCCCAGATGATGGGATAAACTGTAAAAACCAGGGCGTCTGTTAAAGGAGTACGCTTCCAATCCTCCGTGGCCTTAGAAACTAAGCGGCTGAAATGAGCTGGACCATGGGAGGGGGTTGTTTGTTTGACATGCCTGATCTATTATCTGAGTGCCGGACTCAGGCCTATTCCCTCTAAAACCATTCATACACTTCCAAACCCTACCCAACTGGTGCTGAATGGCCTGAAGTTGGAAATCAAGCTCCTCAATCCGTGCCATAAGGGGTGACAAAGCATCTTCTACCTGCTGGGAGGGACGATAGCCGTGGACCTCCTGGATTTCAGGGACAGTGGATCGTGAATTAGTAAAAGAACCGGCGGGAAGTTTGGAGAAACCCCCCTTTTCTGTATTTACTCGGGGGGGGGGGGGACTCCAACTCATTTTCCCGCTGAGAATAGTGAAGGGCCTGAACCTCTTGGGTTCCAGGGTCAGTGGCTCCCAGAATAGGTAGAGAACCAGAAGACCTATTAAAAGGTCCCCCCTTTTCTATAGTTGCTCTAATAGGGAGCTCCAACACCCCCTGGGTCTCACTAACCCAGCCTGGGAAAAGGGGTGACAACTCAACGGGGGCTACAGACAGCTCCAGATCCCCATGACCAGCTGTCGAAGGGTATGATGGAAAGTTATCCCCTTCCACAGCTTGAGTAGCTAAAAGTTGTGATTCTATTTCCTCAATCCAAACCTGGAGAGCACAATTTTTTTCTCCAGATAAGGAGGACTGGGGAGCTGGAAAGGGCTGACGAAACGCCCGAGATTTTGGCAGCCAGGGCAAGCCATCTTTCTCCCTGTTTCTTAAAAGCCAAGGCACATGACAGTAAAGAGGAGTCAGGAGGTGCCTGCGTGGGTGGAGTGGAAAAATCAAACCCACCGCAGGATGTTCCTACCTCCGGGTTTGCAGAATCGTAGGACAAAACAGGAAGCAAAGCACTCATGGAAGCAACAGGAGAATCCAATCCTGCATCAGGGCCCTCCAAAGGAGGATCCAGAGGCACCTGGGAAGGGCTACCCCGTAGGGACCCAGAAGGGGCCGGGGCCGGAGCAAAACAGGCAGGGAGCTGTAATTGCCTGGTCCGTGCCCTGGTGGTCACCCCTGACTTCCTACCCTTCTTAGGCATTAAGGAGTGCTAAGGAGTGATGAATAGATGGAAAAAGCAAACTTCAGTTCCGCAATGGGGGAGAAGATCAAACCGCCATCCAACTAGTCCAGGAGAAAAGGACAGGGCCCCACGCCTGACCTACACCTAAGGTCGCGTGCACAAGGGCGCACCCTTGCGCGCACAGCCTTTAGGCGCACTGCCCCGACGTGCGCCTCCAGAGCCGCCGGACAGCGCGGTGATGTTTAGCTGTCCCAATGAGGCAGCTCCTCCCTGCTCCCAGCTGCTCCAACTTTGAGATCAGTCCTCCGCGGCACTTGACAGTCCCTCAGGCAAAACAGGCTCCAGGTTCCCACGGGCGCCCCCACCGGGAAAGGGCAGCAAGCAGGCAGGCACAACGGGTCAGAAGGGGGGGGGATGAGAAGGGCTCCCACAACACAAGCTCTTCACATCAGTCTCCTTCCTTCAGGTCTCTCCAGGTCAACATCCATCCCAGCAGTCTGTCAGGAGATGTTCACTCCTTGGTTATCAGAAGCAGACATGAGATCAGGAGCAGACATGTCTTCCAGTCTTCCCGTGGCCATTTTAACCATAGAGACTACCTAGACGAATGCATGCTGATCAGGGGCAAGACTTTGAAAGTCATCTTTTCATGAACTACTTAGATTGATGGGAGTTAAGACATCTCGGACCACTCCTCACCATCCTCAGGGGGATCCTCAACCTATGTTATCAGTGTAGGTCTGCAGATATCTTGCAAGCACACAGCCTTCTGACTGTGCCTTGATGGCTCAGCTGTCCACTACTCTCTGAGATAGGCCCATGGTTGCCATGGCGGCCATGAATTCACGCCCTGCCCCTCCAAGAATGGTGTCAGCATGGATATTGAAGTCCACAACAACTATTGCCCCGGGGGACCACAAGACCACCTCTGACACCAGCTCGGTCAGTGCGGGCAGGGAGGTTGCTGTACAGCTGAGTGCCCAGTATATCCCCACTCTGTCTCTGGCCAAATCCAACACAAGATGGAGACCCTCCACACTCATGATAGTTTGCACAGGGAATCTCCTCACAGACCAGGTATCCTTAAAAATAATGACTACACCCACCCCCCCAATCCCTCCAGCCGCAGCTAATGCTGCGTGGACTACCCAGATGGAGCAAGGTCAGCCAATAAAGGCCCCGACTCAGTGTCCAGCCAGGTCTCCGTGACACATGCGAGGTTGGCTGCCTAGTCCAGGATATCTCCCAGACTGTGGTCAACTTATTAGCTACTGATCTCGCATTTACCAGCATCAAACCAAGGCCCAGGGCCCTCTGATCCCCAATCACCTCACTGCCTGTCTGGGACCAGTGAGCAGAACAGGTATACAACATATGTCCCGCCTCACAGATTGAACTTGCCTCCCAGAAGGACCATAATTCTCCCGGCCCAGCATAACCATAATTCTCCAGACACACACACCCAGTCTGCTCCCCCAACCCGCCCAGGAGGCCATCCTGCCAGGCCCCCAAGGGAGATCCCCACCTCCCATCCTCCTCTGCCACTGGAGGACCAACCCTCCCTTTCAAAGGGCTGCACCCTCCCTCACACCAAGGGGGTCAGCCCTTCCCTCCCTAACCCAGTCCCCTTGCCCCCCTCCCTCATAAAAGCAATCCACACACACCCCTTATCCCTCCTTAAAAAACAGCAAAACTCCCACCAATGTTAATAGCCCCCCTGCCCTCCCAGTCCCACTAAGGGCCACACTAGTGTGGTTCTTAGGTGTGCTGCTGGGCAGCAGGACACTTTTGGCCGCGCCGAGCCTGAAAATAGAGCCATGCACCCTGGCCCCACCTCCCTCCTCCAACAGGGGGAGAGGGCTGGTGTTACCTGGGGCCGGGCAGAACATGGCTCCTGAAGGGGCCAACCTGGGTTCAGTGGCGGCAGCAGCAGGTAGGTGCTGCAGGGCAATGGCAGCAGGATCTCTCAGTACTGGGTGACAGTGGCGGCGGCAGCAGATAGGCGCTGTGGAGTAGCTGTGGCAGGATCCTTCAGGGCTAGGCGGCAGGCCACTTTGGGCCTGGAATTCCAGTCGTGCACCCTGGCCCCACCTCCCTCCTCCAACAGAGGGAGGAGGGTGTTACCTGGGGACGGGCAGCACATGGCTCCTGGAGGGGTCAACCTGGGTCCAGTAGCAGCAGCGGTGGCAGGTGCAGGACACTGGTCCAGTACAGCCCCACAACATGCACTGGAAAGGTCAAAGCGGTGTCTCAGGTGGTCCCAAAGTGGAGCTAGCTTCACGAGAGGTAACATCCATACACCGGGTGCACAGAGAGGTTATCCCAAAGTGGCAGGGATGTCGGGCTGGGGGCAAGTAACAAGGCACAGAATGACCCACACAAACAACCCAAAGTGTAATGACAGAAGGCATTGGATCAGCCAATCCAGGGCTGCACTGACAACAGAACAACATTACAAGGATGGTGGGAATACAAAATGACAGCCCCAGAACAATCCCCGCCAACACCTTCCCTCCCCACCCACCCCTGGCTGAGAATAGAGATCACCCTTGCAGGAATGAGAACATGGACAGCGCTGTTCAAAAAAAATAAAACAAACATTTATTAAAATAAGTGGCGTGATAAACAAATAAAAGTAAACTAGGCACCAGTGGCAGCTGTGGGTTTTGAGGTTGGTGGGGCAGTAAGGCCAGGGCTGGCCCAAGGGTTTGAGGGGCCATGTGCCAACCCTTTCTGTGGGGCCCCAAAGGTCTGCCGGTCTGCCGTGGCTTTGCCAACGGCTGACCAGAAAAACCTTTTGGCTGCACTGAAATTTATAGCTTCCTTGCACGTTCGTTTTCAATCATGTGCACCCGCCTAACATGCATTCCCACTCACTCCCTCACTTGTCCCCACGCACGGAGCAACCAGAGGAAACGGTGGTTACTATGTGGGTGTGGATGAATGGTAGGTGAGTGGGGATGCGTTTGCAGCCGTATGCATGCCCCATCTATGCACTGGCACATCCACGGACCCCCCCACCCTGCGGAGCCATGTAAAAATAGCATGTGAGGAGCCACTCAAGCAGAAGGTTGCTACCTTGTAAATAAGGTTCTTTGAGATGGCTCCAAACATTCTCACAACACCCACCCTTCCAGACTTGCATGAAATTTTTTCTTTATATTCCTAGAAAGGGTTGGAAGGAACTGTCATTCTGAGGGGGGGGGGAAGTGATTTTTATACTAGAGGAGCTCGAAACCATCATGTGGCTATTATTTGAATAGGGTGAGCATGCACAACCCAGTTGTGAGAATGTTAGGTGCCATCTCGAAGAACCTTTGTTACAAGGCTATGACCCTCTGATCAGCACATGGGGAGGAGCTGTTTGTAAACAAACAGCTTTATCTACCAGTCTGATCAGTTGTCCCAGCTGCTGCTGCAGCAGCACTACAGTGGAGGGAGAGGCAGGTGAGGGATGGGGTCTGCATGCCTGGGGCTGGCCCTGGGGGCAGACAGTGTTGGCAGGCGGGGGGGAAGCTTGCTACCCTCCCCATCCCTAAGGAAAGGCTCCCTCCAGTAGAGGCAGTGAGCACTGAGCAGCCCCAGCCCGGCTACCTGGTCTCACTCTCCCCCTTTCCATGGGGAAGACAGCATCAGTGGGCTGGGGAGGCGGGGGCAAGCTTGCTACCCTCCCCCTCCCTAAGGAAAGGCTCCCTCCGGTAGAGGCAGTGAGCAATGAGCAGCCCTGGCTCAGCTGCCTGGTCTCACTCTCCCCCTTTCCACAGGTCGGTGGGGCACCCGGCGGAGGCAGCTGCGGCGGAGCGGAGGGGAGGGGGGGCATGTGTCAGGACAGGCGGCCGGGCAGCAGGCTTTGCTACCAATGGGGGTGGGGGTGGGAAATTTAAATGGCTGCGTCCCGACTCCCTCTCCAACCCGCGGTGTGGGTGCAGGGCCCCCTCCCTCAGAGGCTGCCACGGGGCCATGTGCCTGGGCACTGGTGGCACATGCCTCAGGCCAGCCCTGAGTAAGGCAGTAAGGCCGGCCGGCCTGCCGGCAGCAAAGCCACCGGCACAACTGGCGGAACCTTATGGCTGGCAGAGCTCTAGGGTGGGGCTTGTCCATTGGAGGCAGAGCCTCCAAAATTCCAGAAACTAGGAGTTATCAGTGTTAATATCTGATGGACAGAACATTAGTTAACAATAGGAACTCCTTGCTGCTGAGTAAAGCCCTGCCACTTGGAGACAGAGAGAACCCTTCTACTAGCATCTCATCCATTCAGTGGATGGGGCTCCAGTAGGATGGCTTTCTCTCTCTGTCCAACAGTGGTAGTGCCATAGCAGGATAAAAAAACCTGATCACATGTTTAACACATACAAAACCTCAGAGCCACAACAAACCAGCTTTGGTATCATTTTAATCCTCGTGAAACACTTAGCAAAATGATGTAAGAAAAACAATTTGTCACCTTAATTTATGCAGGCAGCTTATATTCACAGCCTAAAATGTCGGTTTCAGCAAAACTGCACACTCAAACTATTTGCACAAGCCTGCCCAGATTCAAAACCCCAAAAGGCATCCAGGGACCCCCCCCCAAAGACAGCAGTAAAACAAATGCTCCACGTCATCAAGTGAACAAAACCCACATTCCAACTGATCTTGAACCAACCAACTTTATTCCCAGGGCCCTATACACAGATCTATAAAAATCACACATGAACCAGAAACAAACCTACTATGAGTCACCTTAATTTAGGCAGGCAGGTTATATTCACAGCTTAAAACATCAGTTTCAGTGAAGCTGCACACTCAAACCATTTGCACAAGCCTGCCCAGGTTTAAAGCCCAGAAAGGCATCCAGGGACCCCCAAAGACATCAGCAAAACAAACGCTCCACATCATCAAGTGAACAAAACCCACATTCCAACTCCCCCCAGTGTCCCCAAGTGCCCCCCGCTTCCCAGTGTGTCCCAAAGTGGCCCCACCATGTCCCCAAGTGGCCCCCACTCCCCAGTGTGCCCCCTCCCCATGTGTCCCCCAACTGACCCCACTCCCCAGTTAACCCCCCCGTGTGTCCCCAACTGACCCCACTCCCCAGTTAANGTTAACCCCCCCCCCGTGTGTCCCCAACTGACCCCACTCTGCACTGGCTGTCTATAAAGCCGGTCCAGGTTCAAGGTGCTGGTTCTAACCTTTAAAGCCCTTCACGGCCTGGGCCCTGCTTATCTGCAGGACCGCCTCACTCCCTATGTGCCCGTGCGACCCTTGAGATCATCCATGAGAGCCTTTTTGAAGGTTTATTATTTTATTTATTTATTTCATTAAATTTATTGGCCATCTCAGGGCAGCTTACAATATAATAAAAACACAATCATAATAAAATCAACAACAATAAAAAAACACCAAACCCAGAACAATTTATAAAACATCACTAAAACCCACGCAAACCCATAACCCACCCCCCACCTACCCAGATGAGGTTCCCCGGGTGAAGGGGGTGGCCACCGATGTTAGAGCTTTTTCGGTGGCCGCCCCCCTGGGCTGTGGAATTCGCTCCCGGAGGAGGCTCGGTTGGCCCCCACTCTCCTGTCATTTTGACATTTATCTAAGACCTGGCTGTTCCGCCAGGCCTTTGGCGAGGGGTAGGGTGGGGGGGGAGGGTTTTTTTGTGTTTCCTCCCCCCCCTGCATTTTATGAATTTTTAACTGTTTTGAATTGTTTTTATATTGTTGTTTGCCGCCCCGGGCTGCCCTGAAAGGGCAGGAGGGGCAGGATAAAAATGTTATATAAAATAAAATAAATTATATAAAAAAGAAGACAAAAGATTAAAAGCACAAGCAAGCAAACAAACAATACACAGGGCACAGGATTTTTTAAAAAAACTTACCAGGTTTCTGAAAGGATGAGACCTCCTGTTCACTCTCTAGTCTGACTGACTCTGATCTCTTCCCCCTCCCCTCTACTGAGCCTAGAGGAAGAAGCAGGGAAGAGTCTGTTCTCCCCCACCCCCCGTAGAGGAGGGGTCAGGGGGAGAAAATGAGGTGGCCAGAGCATTTTGAAATGGCGCCCAGACATAAGCCTTGCTGATTGGCTGGGTTTCTCCATAGGAACCCAGTCAAGGAGCACATGGCACCTCTCCCACTCCCTCCCCAATCCCCCAGACAGCAATCCCCCTCCCCAATCCCCCTGGGTCGACGCCCAGCGCATGCTTTCTGAGGGCTTGGGAGACATTCTCTAAGTCCCCGCCTCCCTTTAGCTCTCTGGCCAGTGAGTGGAAAGCTATAGGAAGGGGGGAGCAGCCCAGCACGAGGAGAATGATTGACTCCCCTCCCCCTCCTCCCCTTGCAGAGTTCTCTCTCAGGATTCATTTACATATGACTCATCCTGCTCTGTAGCTCGAGAGTTACAATGTAATCAAAGCCTGGGACAAGCCGGGAAATTGACCAGCTGCCTCTGGATCAGCTGAGGAGCAGCTTCTGGCTCCCCAGCAAGCATGGGTCCATGGGGGGACCCCTGAGAGGCTTGGGGGGGGCACCCCTGCTAGGCACTCCTCCCTGGGGCCCTGCTCCACCGAGTGCTCTGAGCCTGGGAGAGATCGTGCACCCGCCGGCAGATGTCCAGGAGCACAGACACCATCTCCTCCCACTCCACGCTCTCCCGCATGAGTGCTCACACTGAAAGAGAGAAAAAGAGAGATCTCCATGAAGCATGCCCCCCTCAGCACACATCCCCTGTAACCCACAGCAGAAAAAGGGTGGGTGATATGAAAGCATGAAGTGAGATCATTCACAGGCCACTTTGTAAATTTGGCTCCCTTCGTGACAGTCCGCCAATGCCTGTTGCAGGTCCTGGGCAATTTCAGCCACAACCTGCAGGTCAAAGGCAACAGCATTTACAATGTGAAAAAAACCACATGTCCTTAAGGAGTAGATGGAGGGAGATGCATAGAACACAGACTCACACAGACTATACAAGAATCCTTGAGCACCCATTGGTAGCTCGACAGAGGGTGAGGGCCAGCCAATCCATCATTATCACTACACCTGCCCCATCATGGAGCAAAACACAGCTGTATCAGGTCATGGCCTAACAGGGACAAGATCAAGGTGTGGAATATACTTACCAGGATGGTCACGCCCTCCTGCTGCAGCCATGGCACTGACAAGCCAAATGAGGGCACGTAGAGGGGCAAGGTCAGGGCCACGACCAGGTCGCTTATGGATTATCACAGCGAGGCTCGGGCGAGACAAAGGGGTAGGCCATTAACACATAACAGAGATGATACATGGCCTAACCCATAGATGGGACCCACATTCCCATAATCCAACTCCCTAACAGCAAGGACAATGTGGACAAGTACAAAGTGATGCACATAGGGAAAAATAATCCAAACTATGAGCACACAATGCTGGGTACTAAGCTAGGAGTTACTACTCAAGAAAAGGATCTGGGAGTGATTGTGGACAATACACTAAAATCCTCATCCCAGTGTGCAGCAGCAGTAAAAAAAAAAGCAAACAGAATGTTAGGAGTTATTCATAAAGGGATAGAGAATAAAACTGAGGAGGTCATAATGCCTCTATACAAATTGATGGTGCGACTACACCTGGAATATTGTGTGCAGTTCTGGTCTCCCCATCTCAAAAAAGACATAACTGAACTAGAAAAGGTACAGAGAACGGCAACAAGAATGATAACGGGTATGGAACAGCTTCCGTACAAACACAGGCTTGACAAGCTGGGTCTCTTCGGCTTAGAGAAGAAGACTGAGAGGGGACATGATAGAGGTTTATAAAATTTTGGGTGGTATGGAACGAGTAGATAGGGACCGGTTATTTTCTTTCTCAAATAGTACTAGAACTAGGGGACAGTCCATGAAACTAGCTGCTAGAAGATTTAAAACAAATACAAGGAAGCACTTTTTCACTCAGTGCAAACTTATGGAATTTGTTGCCAGAGGATGTTGTCAAGGCCAGTAGAATAGCTGGGTTTAAAAAGGACTTGATAAGTTGTTGGAGAGTAGGTCCATTAATGGCTATTAATCAAGTAGTCTATGGAATGAACTTCTTACTGTCAGGAGCTGGAAGTGAGCAACGGGGAATGGATTGCCCACTGTGACTGTTGGTTCTTCTTCCATGCAATTGAGATTGGCCACTGTCGGAGGACAGGATGCTGTCTGACTCAGTATGACACTACTTATGCACTAATGACAACTATCTGAATAGAAAGGATCAGTTCTCCATCACCCTGCAAGCCGTTGTGGACCACAGGGGCCACTTCCTGGATTTCTTTACCGGAGTGTCTGGAAGGAGCCATGCTGCGAGGATCCTCTGTACCTCGCCATTCTGCGCTAGGATGTACATGGGGGAAATTGCCCCCAATATATCCAGGTTTATTGAGGGTGTGGCCATGTGTCTCATTATTATCAGTGATCCGGTCTATCAAATCATTCCCTGGCTAACGATGGCGTACCCTGTGCCACGAACACCTTGTGGGGAAGGTTGGGTCTGAGGGGCAGGTTTGGGGGCAACCCAGATGGGAATTCCCTCCCTGAGGGCAGGGACCCCCACAGGGCGCACACGCACTCCTACGGGAGGGGGAAGCAGCGGGCTGTGCCGGGGAAAACTCGCCCTCAGGGTGGGATAGGGCTATCAGGATTATTAGTCCCTAGCCTGTCTCATCACAGGGCATCTGGGGAATTGCACGCCCTGTTTGCTGCTTATGCTAAGCCACACACACACGGGATCAGGATACTGGGGAGGAAGAAAGTGAGGACCGTGTAGGGACGGGGGTGAGGAACCCCAGGAGAAGGTAGGAAGGGGACAGGACTTCCACTCCAGCGGAGGGCCCAGGTTATAGTGCTCCCCGCCCCTCCCTCACACGCCCCAAGGACAACAAGCTTACCTCCGGAATGGATGCTGCTCAGTCACTCACACACGCACACAGGGACACACTCCGTTCACTCTCACTCTCAACCAGACAACTTCAAGACGCACGAGCTACAGGCAATGGGGGCCAGTCTCACGGGCATAGGCTCGATCACCAGCAGCGTAGTAAGGCTCCTGCTGGTCTTTTATCCTGGGAGCTGGGGGAGTTGTTGCAGCCGCGCTGAGCGGCGTACTGGGGGAGGCGTGGCTACCTTTGGCAACGTGGCATCCTGGGCCCCGCCCCCGGTATCCCTGGCAGCTGCGGGAAGTGGCGTGGTGCTGGAAGTCTGGAGCTGCATGGAGCTGGTAGGCGGGGACTTCCCTGGGGCAGCCGGGGGCTTCTTTGGTTCGATCCCCCTCGGCACGGCTGCGGGGGTCCTGGCTGGGGCCGGCTGTCTGTCGGGGCTGTGGGGTTGCGCCGGGGGACCTGGAACCCTGCGCGGCGCCAGTCTATGGGGGGGGCTTCCTGACACACCTGCACAGGTGTTCTTTAATGCTAAGCTGTGCTCTGCCCACTATGGCCTTTTTTACACGGACACCACCGCCGGCCCAGTAGGTGGAGATGGGTGGGTGAGCACCTGGTGGTGCCGAACTGGGTGACGTTTACACGGATGGTGCCACCGGGGGTTGTGGGACAGAAGGGGAGAGGCCAGCACACACCCAGCGGCCAAACACCCACCCCAGGAAACACTGAGCAAATACCCATGACAGTTACATGGACATCCGAGACACCGAACGGCGGGGAAGCCCCGCCCAGCACAGCAACAGCACAAAATGGCCGACTGAGCGCAAACAAAGCTGCGGCATGCAGCTCTGCCCATGAACCACCAGATCCTATGCAGGCAGGGTAGGAGGGAGCAGGGATGACAGGAGACACACAGTAGCAGACCCCAGCCAGCCCTGTGACAGGGCCAGACAGCCAGGCACCACGCCCACCCCAACCAGAAACTGCCCACACACAACCGTGAATACAACCACACAGGGAAGGGCTGCATGGCCAAGGAGGCGGGGGAGCCCCAGCAGGGGGGTGGAAAGGGGCACAGGGGAGGGAGGCAGAGACCCGATGCAGCAGGGGACCCCAACACACACACACACACCGGCAGAGGCCCCGCACACACAATCCCAAGGCCCCTGGACAAGGAGCCAGGAACCGGACACATGCAGGCACGCCAACAGGACCAGAAGCCCACAGCACAGCCGGGCTGTCAGGGAACAGCATGGGCTGGGGGGGAGGACCCAGACCACAGCAACCGGCAGCAAACCTGCTGCAAGCATTCCCACACCAACAAGAGATCCGTGCAGCTGACGGGGGGAGTGGGACATCGCAAACACAGGGAGGGGTCAGGGCACCAGAACAGCAGCCAAGGGGATGGACCCCTGGCCCAAGGGACCAGTGCGAAAGGGGTGGAACGAGACCAGGCTGGTGGGGGACAGAAGGGAACCACAACACATGGCTGACCCTGCTTGTGATAGCAGCATGTATCCTGCACATTATCTGTGAAACCTGAAGAGTGGGGTGCCCTGGGCTATCCTTTCACACTTTGTTTGGATGATCTGGTGCCCTTGTTCCAATGGAGCTACAGTGGCGCAGAGAGGCACATATCACATCACAACCAGGATGCCCTTGCTCACAACATTGCTTGCATGCAGGGAGGACAGTGAGTAGCCAACTGCTTCCCCTACACCCTCCATGGGTCTGCACCCACCTGTATATATTTTCACTGTAAATAAACAAAGTGGTAAACGGGCATGTGTGTGTTGTTTCTTTGTCAAATGTGTTCCAGGCTATCCCAGAGGAGGTGGTTGGGTGGAAACAGAGCTGGTGCTTGCCTGTGATGGGAAGGCATATGTCAGCTGTCACCTGGCTCGCTGTGGCTGCTATAGGGCACCATCCCACATCCCTCCTCAGGGTCCCGCTGGCTTAACTGGCTGTCAGAGGGGAGTGTGGCTGTGGCCCACTTTGTTCTTGAGGCGGTGGTGGAGACCGCTGTGCTGGTGCTCGCCTGTCAAGGGATATGGTACCTGTCAGTTGTCATGTTGCTCCCCCTTCGTGGCTCCTTGGGGCAGCATCCCCTGCCCGTCCCAGGGGTGCGGTGCACTTACCTGGCTGTCGCCATGTCTGTTCATGATGCTAGCTCTTTTCTTTTTCAGGTTGGGGCTATGGGTGGTGTGGAAGCCAGTGTGTCCATCTCCTCAGGCGTCTTTCTTTTAAGAGATCCTGGCCAGGCTGGGAATGTTTTGTGAGGGGGGTAGGTCGGTTATCGGACAGTCGTTGTGCCTCTCTAGCCCTCACATGGCCTTTTCTCCATGGTGCTGATGGACCTGTCACACAGGTGGGTGTACTCTCCTGTGCGCATGGGCTAGTGAGAGATGAACACCACCCATCTCCACCCATGCCCCCACCTGGTGCAACCAGACTTTTTTCTGGTTGCTCCATGTGGGGGGTGGGAGTGCACGCCCACCCACCACCTCTTTTACATGGACATTTGTACGCATGGGGGATGGGTGGACCTGCATAGTAGTGTCTCATTTAAAAACAGCCTTAATCTATTCTCCTACTCCTGGCTTAGTGTATCAGCCTTAACAAATACATTAGGGGCAGCTTTCTGTGTGGCACTCCCTTCATTGTTTTTAAATTCACTATGCTGTTTTCCCATCCTTGGAGCGAATACAATGCACCTCAGAATCTCCTCCTGGCTCCTTCTTAGTCAGACCTTGTTCATAGGTTTAAAGTAAACAGCAAGCTCTTAGTGCTGGACTTCCCTCCAGCCAGCTCCCTCTTTGCCCTAAAACTGGCCTTTTATGTCTCTGTCTGATCAGACAGTTTCCCTTTGGGGGTAGGCAGCCAAAATCCATAGCTGGGGAACTATGCCTCTCTTCTTCAAGGGCCAGCATTAGGTTGCCAATGGGTCCAGGAAAGAAAATAGGACAAAGCAAATTTTGCAAAATTTAGCATATATTACTTCATGCAAATACATGCAAATTTAAAATAGCTGATTGCTTATGTGAGGGATGGAAGGGACAAATATATGTATGCCTTAAAAAGCCTCTTACCATTTGCTGAAAATTATATCCTAGGATATTTACCTGCCAAACTGCTTAAATCCGCCACAAAGACTTTGGTTCTTAAGGGCTGTGAGGACATGTAATTTGCAAAGGCCAGCCCAGCATGCTTCCCCTTCCCCCATGACCCATGGCAGGGGGAGTACATGGGGGATGCCTCTGTGGCCACCCAAGAGCTGCCCCATTTGAATCAATTTCCATGCACTCCACCTGAGTGAGTCCTCTGCAGCAGTGTCACTCAGCGTCCATGGAAACACCACCCCCATCACCCTGCTTATTTATAAGCACCCATAGTTTTTCTGAAAGGAGAAAATTATGGTGTTCCTTCTTGTGATAGCCCTTTTGAATTTTGTCCCTCTTCCTAAGTGTTCTGATGCTTGAGAAACTTTTTGTTGAACTTTGAATGTTTACATTCAATGTATTTATGGGATATTTGGTGAGCTCATATTATAGAAAAAATTACAGACAAACTATAGAAGCTTTCCTAAAGGATTTATTTGGTGCCTTGGTATATTCAGTCTTTCTGCTGTAGTGTGAGCACTTAAAAATACTTACTTTGCAGTTTGCATGTAGTCTTGTGAGGTTTTAGTTTTTTTGAAAGGGCCCCTCTGATTTTTGTCCCCCACTCTACAATCAATATGATGCTACTGGGAATTTGGGATCTTAAGGATTTTTCCATATATTTTTTTCTCTTCTTCACTGGTCTGGGTGAAAGTTTGTAGGAAGGATACTGAAAATGCTATTTCAGTAGTATGGAACCTTTTCTCTCCCAGGGATCAACTGAAAAAGTAGTACAAGCTCTGATAATCACATAAAGCAAGAGGCAGAGGTGCCTATGTAGTGCACTCAGAAAGAGGAGGGCTGTGCCCTGGATCTTTCCCTGTCCTGGTGTACATGCCCTCATCTCTGCTCCATTATCCTGAACTCAGATTTTTAGTTCTTGAGAGTAGGGACTAGATCCAGGAACTGGAAAGGGGACAATAAAAACTTGACATGAGCCACATTTAGCCCCTGGGCCTAAGATCCCCCATCCCTAAGGGAAGGAGGTCAGGGATGGGAGGGGCTGGTCTGAGGTGGAGGTGAGAATGAGGGAATGTTAGAAATGCAGCAGCATCACTGTGGCTTAGTAGCTAAGTTTTTGGTAAATCAGTCTACTATACTTTTTGCTAAAGAATTCTGCCACATGATGTCTCTTCTAGTCATGCCCGCCCCAATCCCAATGCAGCTGAAGTGGGGATGGGAATGAGGGAATTGCTTGGGTTGGGTTCTTTCATGCATTCTAAGACTGAAATCCACACTAAAGCTTTCCCCTTTATGCAGTTAGGCATTCATAGGGGCTTTCCCTAATAGGGTGAATTCTCAGGTGTGTACTGAACTGAACTCACCCTGTAGTACTTCCCAGTCAGGACACACATAAAGAGTCTCCTGTGTGGATTCTCTGATGTATATTCAGTGTCTTAGCTTCTCCTGAAGCTTTCCTCATAACTCTGGCATATTCAGGGTTTCCCTCCTGAGTGAATTCTTCTTTTATAAAATTACTATTTTAAAAAAGTGAAACAAATCACTCATAGTATCGCCTTATTTAAAATAGACTTGAAGCCTTGAGCTGCCAATATTTTTTTTTTACTACCACATGATCTACAGGAGAAAATGTTGATTTTCCCTTTTTGATTGTTTTTCACACACTGTTACATTTTCTCACGATTGCATGCCACCACCATTGTGTAGTTTTTCATTCTGTGTGGTTCTTTTTCATTCATTCTGTGTTCTAGTCCACTGGTCATGTAAGTGTGAAATTTTAATGCTGGCCTCACCCCCTGCCAGCCCCACCCACTGCCCCACCAAGCTAAAAGTCCACCAGCCACCAGTGTGAGTGGCTCTCCCTGTCTCTCCCTATGTTCCCCTCACCTTTGTCTCTCATCCCTTGTCCATCCTAGAATGTAGCCCCCCCCCCCCCCCCCAAGTCTCAGCAACCTGTTTCTATTTTTTAAAATGTTTAGCTCCAGGCACATTACTGACATTTTATAAATAATGAATGGCAATAATAGTAATAAATAATACTGTGAATAAAACTGTGGGTAAACCTGACCCTATACTCCATTAGCAATAGAGATTAACATAAGTGAAGGGAACTAACTGGATTTAACTATAGACTTGGGGCCTAATTTTCCAAACCAACAAAAAATTCCTAAATAATCTCAAGACATTCAAGAGGTGAGTCAGACTCTTCAGCCAGTGGTGCTTCTGTTTAAAGATAGGCATCTGAATAAGAGAGGCTTGGTCTTCAGGGATGATGCACTCATTAGCAGTCATGAGTATTCAGCACCTCTGGAAAGTGGCTGTTTGCATGTCAGTGTTTAAAATATTAATTATTTATTATTAATTATTATTATACACATTTATATAGTGCCAGCGATGTACCTGGCGCTTTTAAAAAAAAAAAGATAGACATGGTAGGGATGTAGGGATGTGCGAATATGGTTTGGCCGTTCGATGTTCAGCCCGAACTTGGCCCATTCGGATGGCCAAACCAAACAGCCAAACCGAACGCCCGAAGCCCCGAACAGTTCTGGCACGTTCAGATGAGTTTGGCGGTGTTCGGGTGGGGAAAACAGGCTGGCAGGCCCAGGGAGGAGGGGGGCAGCTGAGGAGCAGACATCCTGACACCAGGGGTGGAGAGGCTTGGACTAGCAGTCAGCCTGCCCAATCACCATCCCTCTTTTCCTCGGATCACTGGATTTGTAGTCTGCGATTGGCCATGGGCTAGGCTGCACGGAGCCAATGGGGCTTGTGGTAAGGCAGGCACAGCAAATAACAAAAGTCATTTTCCTTCCAACTCCTTCTGAGCTAGCCACTGATCCTGTCAGCAGGCATTTTCAGAACTCTCCCTCTCCCTGCAGTTTGTGTACCTCCCAATCCATTGCCATTCTCCTCCTATTTCACCCATTTCCACACATTTACCTCTGTAGTTTCATTTATTTAGAGTAGATTAGATAGAATTAGGTGTTATTTTTATATTTTACCTCTCCCTGTGTTCTTTCTCCCTACCCTGTATATATTCCATCCCTGATTCCATTCCCCTGTTTTTGGATTTATTTAGAGTAGTATTAGATTGATTTAGGTTTCATTTCAGTTTTGTACCCCTCCCTGTGTTGTTTGTTGTGACCTGTCTGTGTTTCCCACCCCCACCCTGTGTAGATAGATAGATAGATAGATAGATAGATAGATAGATAGATAGATGTAGGCATTAGCTTAGTTATAGAGATAGACAGAGATAGTGTGTAGTGATTCAGTTTTAATATTTTATAGTGTGTTTGTAGGACTAGGCCTTTGTAGATATTAGATAATATTCCATTTAATTCCATAGGTTTTAGAATAGTTAATAGCAGTTAGAGTTAGTGTAGTAGATATATATAATATTAGATTACCAATTTGAATGAATGAATAAATAAATAAATAATATATAAAATCTTCCAGTGCATTCTTTGGGTGGGAAAAATGGAGAAGGGAAGCAGGAGAGGCCGGTCTGCTACCCTGTAAGGCAAGCAATGGGGCATGTGGCAGAGGTGGCAGGGGCTGTGCCCGTAGAGTGACAGCAGGCATCAGCAGCAGCCCGAGCCCATCACCATGCCCCAAAATGTACAGGCCTGATTTTGGCAGTCTGGCTTCAGAGGCTCCCAGCAGTGACACTAGTGGTGTGGTTTAGCGGCACCTCCTGCCAGCGTCTTCCACTGCCACACAAGGCACTGGAAGGCCTGCAATCCAGGAGGTGGCGGCCGTCTCTGCTGCGGCTGCAGGAGCAGGTGCAGGTGCTTCGGAGTCAGATGTTCCTCCAGGGCCACCAATGTCCTCGGCCCCCATTATTGAGGTGATCCCCAGCAGTCCAGGGCTGGTGGATCCCACCCTGACTGCTAGAGGCAGGGCCCAATCCCCGGGCAATGGCAACAGGGAGAGGAGCAGCAGAAGCTATAGGAGGCACAGGGAGACTGGCAGCAGCATGGTGGGCAGTCCATCAGCCTCAGGGTCCCATTACTCCCTTTCACGGGACATCACTCTGATTGGGGACAGCGAGGTAGACACTAGTCCTGCAGAGGAGATGTCTGGTGCTGAGGCAATGGCTGTCCCTCCAAGAGCTGTGTCATCACCATGTTCTGCCCCTCCCAGCAGCACTGTCAGCGGTGCGTCACCCAGTGCAGGCCAGAAGGCAGGAGAGGGCAAAAAATCCTCCGTCTGGGCACGTTTTAAGTTGGTGCGGGCGGATGATCCCAGGGAGGTGCAGTGCACTTTGTGCCAGAAGGTGGTGAAGCATGGGAAGGTGCTCACCAACCTTGGCACAACTGCCATGGTTAGGCACCTCAAGGGACGCCACAGTGCTGTGCTGCTAAACAGGCAGGCAGGGGTAGTGGACGCTAGCGGGTTCCTGACTGCAGCGTCCAGTCATCAGCCTCCATCAGCGGGCAAGCATCCTGCTCTAACAGCTGCTTCTAGCAGCAGAAGCGGTATCACTGCTAGGGGGCGGCAGAAGTAGCGTCAGTGCACCATGGAGGAGCTGGGGTGGGGGCAGCTGCCAAGTCCATCGGCAGCTGCAGGACATGGAGGGCGGCATGGCTTTCAACTGAAAGCCACGTGCATGTTGGGGGAAATGATAGCTCTGAATAGGCAGTCCTTCTCGGTGGTCGGGGACATAGGGTTTAGGCACCTGATTGAGTTCCTGGCCCCCCCAGTTTAAGCTGCTCTCAAGCACCACCCAGAGTTGGCAGGTGGTGCCAGCCCTGTACCGGGCTTTAAAGGAGTGGGTGAGGGAGCAGCTGGCAAGGGCTGGGGGTGCCACCATCCACTTCACCACAGACCTGTGGTTGAGTAGGAATGCGCAGCACGTCTACCTGGCAGTGACGGCACACTGGTGGCAGGACCCAGAGGCAGCATTTGGCAGTGGCAGGAGAGGTCCCAAAGCAGGGTATAGGTGGGCCCTGCTTCAGGCGGAAGTCATGGACGGCCCCCACACTGCTTGGAACATCGAGGCAGCCCTGGCCGCTATGGTGAGGGAGTGGGTCACGCCAGGGGTGGTGGTGACGAACAACGTGGCCAACATATTGAGGGCAGTCTGTGAGGGGGCCTTCACCAGCATCCCTTATGCTGCACACACCCTTCACCTGGTGGTCAGGAACACTGGGATTTGGGGAGAAGGGGATTGGGGCAGGCACCCTTAGCTCCCTGATCAAGCAGGGGAGGAAGCTTGCCAGTTTCTTTAACCAGAGCATGAAGGGCAGCGACCTCCTCTGGGTGAAGCAGGCCGAGCAAGGTTCCCCATAGGCATGGGCGAACAGATCGCGGTTCGTGTTCGGCCGTTCGGTTCGGCCGCGTTCGGTTCATGTGTTCGTGTTCGGTCGTTCGGTCGTACCTCGCGTTCATGTTCACCCGTTCGGTTCGGCCGTTCGTGTTCGGCCGTTCGTGTTCGGTTGTTCGGGCAGGTCGTACATTCGTGTTCGGCCGTTCGGTTCGTTCGCCATCGGGTTGTGTGCGTTCGTGTTCGGTCGTTCAGTGTTCGGGTGGTTCGCGCGTTCGCGTTCGGCCGTTCGGCCGTTCGGCCTCTCCTTCCCTTCTCCATTTCTCAAAAAAAAAAAAATGTTTTTTAATATATAATTTTTAAAAAAAAATTTATTGAATTTTTTTATCAAATATTTTCTACACTAATAACTAACTAACTACCTAACTAATAAATGTACTCTAAATGCTATGAATATGAATAACTCCAACAAACCCTAAAGCTGAATCACAGAAAACA
>QEPC01005252.1:66829-111585 GCA_003113815.1 Sphenodon punctatus
GTGCAGAAAACCAAATCCAGTGTATGTCCCTCCTCATGTGTGGGGCCACAGATGATTTGGGACAGGCCCATGGTTGTCATGGAGGCCATGAACTCATGCCTCGCTCCTCCAAGATCGGTGTCAGTGTGGATATTAACGTCCCCCTAGGACCACTAATCTAGGGGTCCGGAGCATCACATCTGACACCAGATCAGCAAGAGCATGTAGGGATGCCGCCAGGCAGTTGGGTGCATGGTACACCAGCAGCACCCCTAGTCTGTCCCCAGCCAAATTCAACACAAGATGGAGGCACCCAACACCTGGTGGATCCAGCACCGGATATCTCCTAAAAGACAATGCATCCTTGATAACAATGGCTACACCACCACCGCCGCCCCCTTGCCGTCCCTTCAGCCGAGGCTCATGCTGCACAGAGAACCCAGCTGGAACAAGGTCGGCCAAAATAGGACCCGATTCATTGTCCAGCCAGGTCTGTGTAATACACACGAGGTCGGCATCCCACTCCGGGATTGACTCCCGGATGATAGATGACTTATTGATAACTAACCTCATGTTCAGCAGCACCAGACCAAGGCCTGGGGTCTCCTGGGCCTCGACCTGAGCAGGGGTGCCAGCCACTCCGGCCCCAGGATCCACCATTAGGTTTCTGGGGCTGTCATTCGATTCACAGGGAGCAGTCATTCCACTTGTCTGCAAGTGTCCCACATCCAGGCCAGCCAGTCTGCAATGCCCGGCTGAGCAGGGGTGCCAGCCACAGTTACTGTGCCCGGGAAATCCAATGTCTACTGCGAGTGCTGGTACTGCACATCAGCCATTTGCTCCACACTCATGTAGACGGGCATAGCTCAGATGAGTGCGCCAGCGAGCAAGGCTTGCCCAATTTGCAATAGAACTTCTTGAGCTCAGTCAAGTAGGATGCCAGCCTCCAATACCCGGCCAACTAGGGGTGCCAGCCTCAGAGCCCTGGCCAGGGCTCTGCCGCTGCTCCACCGATTCCAGCCAGCCTGCAATGCCCAGCCGAGCAGGGGTGACAGTCACTCCAGCCCCACTGTCAGAGTTCTGGGACTATCATTCCATTCACAGGGAGCCATCATTCCACTGCATCAAGAAACAGCCAGCCACTCCAGCCCCAGGATCCACCATCAGGGTTCTTGGCCCTATGTTACAGGCAGGGAAGGGTATCATTCCACTTCATCCAGAAGCTGCCACTCTAGCCCCAGGACCCACCATCAGGGTTCTGGGGCTGTCATTTTGCTCACAGGGAGCCGTCATTCCACCGCATCAAGAAACAGCCAGCCACTCCAGCCCCAGGACCCACCATCAGGGTTCTGGGGCCTACATTACAGGCAGGGAGGGCTGTCCATCCACTTCATCCAGAAGCTGCCACTCTTGTCCCAGGACCCACCACCACTGTTCTGGGGCCGTCATTCCGCTCACGGGGAGTTGTCATTCCACTGCATCATGAAGCAGCCACTCCAGCCCCAGAACCCACCGTCAGGGTTCTGGGGCCTATGTTACAGTGAAGGGGAGCCATAATTCCATGGCATGCCATAGGTTGTGTGCCACGGCAATCCAATGTCTGCTTCTGTTGCCTCTGCTGTGCCATGGGTTCTGTGCCTGAGCAATCCAATGTCCATTTCTGCTGTCTCTGCTGTGCCATGGGTTCTGTGCCCCGGCAATCCAATGTCTGCTTCTGCTGCCTCTGCTGTGCCATGGGTTCTGCTACCGGGCAATCCAATGTCTGCTGCTGCTCCACCGATGCCTGGCAGTCTGCAATGTCCGGCCAAGTAGGGGTGCCAGGCCAGTCACCAAGCCTTCCCGGCCTCTGCTGCTGCTGCTGTTTCTGGGTCTCAGATGGCCAGCCATGGCACCACGAGCACCCCCAGGGGCCAAGCGCCGAGCCTGCCTCCCCAGGCAACCTGGGGTGCCAAGCACCAAGCCTTCCCGGTGTCTGCTGCTGCTGTTGCTGTGTCTCTGATGACCTGCCATGCCCCCACAGGCACCCCTGGAGCACCTCAAGCCTCTGCTGCAGCTGAACTTTCTGAATATTCGGGGGGTCCGAACTCCGCAGGACCGAACCCATGAACCCAAACTAAGTTTTCGGACTGAACAGTCAAACATCCAAACCCCATTCTGTTTGCACATCCCTAAAATAAGTTAAATACGTTTGAAAGTTCTGGCTCCTTCAATTGCTAAGGGCAACAAACAAAGCCATGACAAAGCACAGCACAATTATGCTGTGTGTGTACAAAACATTTCATCGTAAGCTCAGAATTTCAAACCATGGGTGGGAACCTTAGGCTGCAAGGGATAGTGTTTCTGTGGCCCTTTTCTAGTAGCTGTATTTGGTTCCTGGATCCAGTTCCTACTCCCAAGCACTGGAAGAGTGAGTTCAGGGTAAGAGTGCAGAGATGAGGGCATGCACACAAGGATAGGGGACAGACCCATGGCACAGATTCATAATCTGGACTCTCCTCTTCCTGAGCATGTCCCTTAATCACCCCAATGTTTCCAGCAGCCATCAAGGCTTGTACTAATTTCCAAAGTGGTCTCTGAGAGAGAAAGGTTCCCCACTCCTTCTTTAAACCTAATGAACAGATTCTTTTTCAAATGTGGCAGCATCATAAAATCAGAAGGCAGTGTGCAGAAGTTTGGTGAGAAATATCTGTCATCTGCCTTCATTTTGTTATCTAGACTTAAAAAACAATTTCTTCTGAAATGTACCGCCAAGGTTATGTGGTTCTAACTAAAAATGACTGGAGTGATTTAAATATAAGTTTAAGAAAAACAACATGACAAAGATCTCATTCCATAAGACAGAAAACTTCTGCCCAAAAAGGTATAATACAAAGTTCTGAACCACTAAATAGGGGCTTTGCAGGATGAATGAATAATGGGACCTTAATTATATTGTATACTAACTGCCTCTTCCATAATAAATAAAATCCCTCTCTGAAGTTTATTATTAAACAATCATTTGTCCAACTTCTAACCCTATTTCTCAATTCCCACTAGCTGCGCATACTGGCTTACTTTTTTTTCTCCCCCAACAACCTGAAAATGATTAACTAAACTGTTCTTTTATGTCAAAGGAAGATGTATATTATTTGAACTCGTGGCTTTTTGTAGTTTATAAATGTGCCTTGACCCTACTGGCTCACTGTTGGCATCAAATGCTAACATCTGTCTTCAGGATACTTAGTTCAGTATGAAAATTCCAGATGAAGTGCAAATATAAAACAGAAGAAAGACAACTCGAAAAACAGACATCTTCTTGCTCTGGAAGGAATTATATTAAGGTATTTGAATTTCATCATAATCAATGTTATATTAGAAGCACTAATATAGAAAGACATGCAAATGACAAAATTGCCTACATGATGACCCAAAGAAATAAAGAATCCTTTTATTTTACAAAGCGCACCTGAGACACTGCCGAGGCACTTAAAAGAAGGGGGGAAATAGTCTTTGGAACCAGAAATATGAATATACTTTCCATGATGCTGTTTCATCTTCACATCCTTGAGGTTTTATTCTTATTTATTTATTTATTTTATTCCATTTATATGCTGCCCCCTATGCCTACGGCATCTTGGGGCAGCTTCCAACATAAAATAAATAAATAAATAAGAATAAAACCTCAAGGATGTGAAGATGAAACAGCATCATGGAAAGTATATTCATATTTCTGGTTCCAAAGACTATTGGAACCAGAAATGAAATTTTATTCCATTTATATGCTGCCCCCTATGCCTACGGCATCTTGGGGCAGCTTCCAACATAAAATAAACAATTTATCACAATATAAAAATCTACACAGATATTTAAAACAATTTTAAAATCCCCCCATACAAAAATTTAGCCCACCCTCCCCTCCCCGCCTCTGTAGGCCTGGGAGAACAGCCATGCCTTGCAGGCCCGACGGAAGGCCAGCAGACTCGGGGCCAGTCGTGCTTCCTCTGGGAGGGAGTTCCACAACTGGGGCCCAGCCACCGAGAACGCCCTCTCCATTGTAGCCCCCTGCTTTACACGGAGGACCTCCAAGAAGGTGCCCCCGGTGGACCGGAGAGTCCATCCTGAGTCACGGAGGGTGAGGCGGTCCCTGAGGTTCTTCCCCCACCTCATTTGCTTAAAGGCCCTGAATGTGGTGCAGAGGTCTCCAAACTCAGGGATGTGTCCGCAAGTGGGATGGGATCATACAGGGAAAAAACGTAGGGAATATTGATGTAGCCAGTCCAGAGTACTTCCACTGTGAAGGGCAAAGGATACTGGGGGGGCAGGCCCTCTGAGAGAAATGGGGGCCCTGGGACATCCTAGTAGTTGCGGACCCCCTACCTCCTGTCTCCCTGTTCTAAGTTTTGAAATTTATTTCTGAAGGATATAATGGTGCTTAATTTACACACATTACTTGCAATGATTACATCCTATTTTAATACATATTAAGAAAAAAAAATCTTGTCATTTTTGTCCCCTGGCCCTGAGCTTGGGGGCCTGGTACAATTGAATCTCTATTCCCCATTCTCAGCAGGCCTGATGTTGGGCTACTGGAATGTACTAATGGTATTAGCCCAACGTGCTTTCTGTGGAGACCATTTCCTTCAGGCAGGGGTGGCCAAGAGGTAGACTGTGATCCACTGGTGGATTACAAGCTAGTTTCCAGGAGATAGGGAGGGACTCATATAGGGAGGGGGACTCAGAGATTGCCTCTGGGGACGAGAGTGGGGTTGGTGCCCCAGGCAGTGTCCCTGGGGAGGAGAGGACTACCAGAGTTCCTCCAGCACAATGGACAAGGCTCTCTCTATGAGGGGAGTGATCGTCTCCAGAGGGTTGCTGGGGTGCTCTACAGCTGGGAGTCAGCAGGAGGGGTCAGTGCCTGAGCCAGTGGGAAAGATTCAGGTAGATTACCTAGTGATGGAATCTGGATCAAGTGGATAACATGCACCCTAAGTCTGGCCACCCCTGCTGTAGGGTCTTCTTTATGGTTGCCTCCTATGCAAAGTTTTAAGGAACACTCATGAAAAATACATGTTGCAGGCCCTGCATTGGCACCTAAGGCAGAATATCGCTGGCCAGTGGACAAGGCTGAAAGATTAGCCTAAGGTGACAATGCAGGGCCGGCAACATATATTTTTCATAAGTGTTCCTTAAAAATGTGTATAGGTGGCAACAATGGTTGCCTTTCATGGCACAATGGAAGAGTATTTAGGCCTCTCCTCCACCCTATTTTGGTCAAGAAGTAGCTGGTCAAATAGCACTCCCATTCTACATTGTCTTCTTCATGTAGCCAGTCTTCTTCTTTCAGCCCTTTCCAGTGGCCAGCCATATTCTGAATCTGAAGAACATTTAAAGGTGCATCATTCCAGAGGGGACCATCCCTGATCAAGCGCTCAGCTGAAAATGAAGGGATTTCTCAATGGTCTTTTGTAAACTGGAATTGCCCCTTGTTGCTCAATTAGTAGGAAAACAATTGCTATTGGATAGCTTGTCTAGCCAGTTTAACAGCAGCACCTTGCAAATTGCCAAACAAACATGTGTGTCAAGTAGCTGAAGATTCACAAAATCATCAGCAAGACTTATGGAGACAAGGCCTTAGTGACAAGGCCCACTTTGGCTAGATAGAAGATTAAGCATCTTGGAGGATATGGATGGGGAAATAATGAGGAACCTATTCCAAAATCCACCAATGTATCCCCAGACCTGACAGCCTGTCACCACATTTTTGTTCTATAGATCTTCACTCCTTATTTGAACTGTATAGGGAATTAGCTATGCAGCTCCCACACAAGCCTCCTTCACATTCTCCACAATAGAGTTTACTCAGGTTGGCTTGAGGTAGCCTTTGCTCACTGGCCTCCCTTTCCCCTCATAGCCAGTCCCGTACCCCTCTTTGTAGGGGTTTGTCCCATGAACAAGTGGGTTCCCAGGGGTGTCCTTCCCAGAACAGCTTGGAAAGAAAGGTCTGAACATGCTCAGAAGGGGCCATTCGGCTCTTTTGAGCATGCCCAGCTTCCCTCCCCCTTTTTAAAAACGTACCCAGCCCAGAGGAAGCCATGTGTTGCTGGAGCCCGTCCAGAGGGTGATTACTCTACTCCTCAGCCTCTGCTAGCCCCTGCCCCTTCCCTGGCCCATTCTCCACCCCACCCTCTGGCTCCCTTCTCAGTCCCTAACCTTGGCATTTTTGAGTATTTGCCAAGGGTCCTTGGACTGGCCCGAACACTCAGGATTGGTCCTCAGAACCTGGTGAGCACTCGCGGGTAGTTTTTTACTACTCATTTCAACCCTACACACAATACTTGACAGTCACTTGGACGGCCATCTTTCAGGGATGCTGTAGGTGTGGATTTCCTGCATTGAGCAGGGGTTGGACTAGATGACCTCTGAGGTACCTTCCAACTCCAAGATTCTATTATTTTACTCAAGGTGCGGTTGCATCATAGATTTATATAGTGGCATTATGATAGTCTCAGTTTTATTCTCTATCTCTTTATGAATAATTCCTAACGTTCTATTTGCTTTTTGACAGCTGCCACACACTGAGCTGAGGATTTCAATGTATTGTCCACAATGACTCCAAGGTCCTTTTCATGAGTGGTATCTCCTAATTTAGAACACAGCATTGTGTAAATAAAGTTTGGATTGTTTTTCCCTATGTGCATCACTTTGCACTTGTCCACATTAAATTTTATCTGCTATTTAGATGCCCAGTCACACAGTCTCGCAAGATCCTCCTGCAATTCTTCACAGTCCACTCGTGTTTTAACTACCTTGATTAACTTTGTATCATCTGCAAATTTGATCACCTCGCTCTTTACTCCCCTTTCCAGATCATCAATGAATACATTAAACAACACCGGTCCCTGGGGCACTCCACTATTTACTTAGTGAAATTTCATTATTTACTTAGCGGAAACTGACCATTTAGTCCTACTCTTTGCTTCTTATTCTTTAAGCAGTTACCAATCCACAATAGGACACTGCCTCCTATCCCATGACATTTAAATTTCCTCTAGGGTCTCTCATGAGGGACCTTATCAAATGCTTTCTGAAAATCCAGATACACTATATCGACTGGCTCACCATTATCCACATGCTTATTCACATCCTCAGAAATTTCCAATAGATTAGTGAGGCATGACTTGATTTCAGCAAGGGCTGGGGCTGCACTCACCATGTTCTGTGCTGGCGGCTGTTCTTCATCAGAGCTCCTTTTATAGAACAACCTGAAACTGCTCTTTCAATCTCCCCCAGAAGAAGAAACCTCCAAAATATAGCTTACAGCTTCTTTTCTAGTGTAGTGGTGAGAGACAAAGCGTACTAGGCCTTCCGGAGAACTTCCGGGTTCCCCGGAAGCCCTAGAGCGTCACTAGTGTGCTGAAGCCGGCAGCCACAGCAGAGCTGAAGCCGGCTTCCGGACCGCCGCTGCCGCCACCCAGAGCTGAAGGCAAGGTAGGGTGATCCCATGGTGGGCGAGGTAGGGTGAACCCTGGGGTGGGGGTGTGTGTTAAACCACCCCCCACCCCAGGGATCAACAGTACCGGTACACTTACCTGCTGCTGGTGCAGGCTCTGGGTCGCTGCTGGCAACCCAGGGACTTAGGGGAATTTAAAAAAAAAAAAAAAAAATCCAGGCTGGGCAGGGGTGTGTGTGTGTCCCCCCTTCCACCCGCACAGTCTGGGAGAGGGAGGGGGGAGGTTTTTTTTCCCTCTCCATTGATTTCAATGGGGACAGTTCCCCATTGAAATCAATGGGGAAAAAAACGATACCGGTATATCGGTATTAATCCGGTATGCCGGTATTTTGAAATCCAGGAACCAGTAAATTCGGTACCCGGTATTTTCCCGGATGTCCCACCCCTAGTAAAAACCATACAATGAATCCTGAACCTGTGTGTATAGCGGAGAGGAACCATGCTGTATAACGCAAGCAGGAGGCCTGATCTAATCCTCGCCCCCCTGCCCGGGTGATTCGACCCGTCAAATTCACTGTCCCACTGGGTCAGGGTGAGGTGAAGCCCCCTACCAGCCGTTGCGAGCCTGGACTGGGGTCCCCACCCATAAGGCTCCCCAAGTGGTGATGGGGTGCATCTGCGCCCCCTTAGCTCTTAGGGAGCCTCACCATGGTTCCTAAACCACTAACCGCCATGAAAAGGGGGAGGAAACTTCACTCACCCCTTTTCCCCCACACAGGTATACCCAAATACTTATGCAGAACATTCCTCAAATCTGCAAGCCATATCACTTTACCCCGTTTGGACAAATGCACCCCGTCCTGCAGAAAGAGCCCCAGGTCCCGGCACACAATATGCTTGTGATGCACTGCTCGGCCCCCCATGCTCTCGATGAATGTCCAGATTGCTCTATTGACCTTGGCTTGGCCCGCTCGATCTTGGCTGACTTAGTGGTGTACCGCCAAGCACGGCGGTCCAGCAAATCTGACCACCATACGGAGGACTGCGGCCACTCGGCTACCAGATGGGAGATGTCATCCTTCATCTTGCCCGTGAGCCCCCATGCACTGCGCAGCCCAAGGTCATTCTTGCCCAAGTGGATGACCAGGATGTTCAGTGGTCCAAAGCACGTCGCCCTGTGAAACAAAGAGGGCATCAACTGCTTCCATCGCATCCCACTGCACCCAAACCAATAAAGCCAGGCACACAATCTGCAACCCAGCTGGGAGCCAAAATCAGAATTGGCTGCATGCCGTTCGGCCCAGCTCACAATGCTGTGCCTGCATATCCAGATGGTGAGCAGCTGTGCTGTGCCTGCAGATGACAAAACAGAGGATTACAGACAAGGGTACAGTGGTCACACGTAGCTGCGGTAAGCGACTGACCTCCATCTACCGATTGCCCTGATCTGGGAGGCGGACAGTCCACCAGTGGCTGCCATGGATGCAGCCCCGATCCAAAATAAATAAATAAATAAATAAATAAAATGAGTGTGACCCATAGTCGGAAGGTTGAAGACCCAGCATAGCAATGCCTTTCCTAAAAATCACCTTAAACTGGAATCTGGTTAAAAATGTGCCGGCCAAATGCATGAAGAAGGGGCCCTGGGCATGTGGGCGGACCTCTGAATACGCTTCAGTGGCAGAGAGCGGATACACCACCCCAGCCAGTGATTGGTGTAATGTTATTAACTGCCCTTTACCCATCTGATCGCCTTTGGATTGACGAATAGTGATGAAGATGGAGTCAGGCCCCATTACCAATCCTGTAGCTCCAGGGCAGTACCTGATTGATCCCGCTGGAAGGAGGGAACTAGCTCACTGATTCGCAGGGCCGCAAAGAATGCTGCAGAAAAAGCGGCTCGGAAAAGTAATGTCTTATAGGCAGAGGAACATAAATTGGGCAATGCGAAGACCAGACGAGCCAGCACACTGACAGGTATAGGCCTGCGAGTGTTCTTCCTAGGCCTTCTGACTCTAGCCCATCCCTCAACTGCCTTTCGGAGCCTGTAGCTTGTGCAAGGGTCTGGCACTCCATGCACCTTGCAGAAAAAGGCAATGGTCGCTAAGCTACATTTTATAGTGCGTGGAGCTAAGTCGCCTCTGACATTACCTCTGGGCTGATGTTGGCACCCAGAACCAGGGAACGAAAACGCTCCATCTGGAAACAAGAGAGGGCATCAGCAATATAATTTTGCACACCAGGCACGTGCTTGGCGGAGAAATACATATTTAAGGAAAGGCACTTAAGAACAAACCAGTGAACCAATACCATGATTCTGTCGGATTTGCTGGACTGTCGATTGACCACCTGCACCACCGCCTGATTATCTGACCAGAAGCATACATGAGAATTCTGGAATTGCAGACACCATAGCTCCAAAGCCACCAGGAGAGGAAAGAGTTCCAGAAATGTTAAATCTCCCAGCAGCCCACTAGTTGCCCAGGTTTCAGGCCACCGCTGTGTGCACCAACTGCCCTGGAAGAAAACCCCAAAGTCAGAACCCCCTGCCGCATCGGATACAACCTGAAGGTCGGCCTTGAGCAGCCGCACTTCCCTCCATAATGAAACCCCATTGTAGCTGTCTAGAAAGGTTAGCCAGACCCGAAGGTCCTCTATAAGTCCCTTGGATATCCATATGCGGTGGTGGGGAGTGACAATCCCAGATGTGGCCCGGCCTATCCTGGCACCAAAAGCCCTACCGGGGGCTATGACTCTGCAAGCAAAGTTTAAGTGGCTGAGCAAAGCCTGCATAGCCCTGAGCATCACCTTGTGGGCACCCATGATGCCCTTTAACAGCAGCTTCAGGGAGGACAGCTTATCAAGAGGAAGCCTCAACGTGACAGCAACTGTGTTAATCAAGATGCCGAAGAAGGAAAGCCAGCTTGCTGGGCCCTCGGTCTTCTCACCTGCCAATGGGACGCCCAGCTTGGCCGCCACCATTGCAAATGTAGACATTAACCTGACACAGTCCTGAGAGCCCACCCGTCCCGAGAAGAGGTAATTGGCGAGATAATGAGATATGAAGGGTAAGCCCACCCTGTCCTTCACTGCCCACTCAAGCATAGTGCTGAATTGTTCAAAGGCAGCGCAGGAAATGGAGCAGCCCATGGGCATGGCCTTATCATAGAAAAGCTGACCTTGAAAGGTGAAACCTAAAAGGTCAAAGTCATGTGGGGAGACCGGCAACAGCCGGAAGGCCGATTTTATGTCACACTTCCCCATGAGCGCCCCATGTCTCCCTGCCTGAATGATACGCACCGCGACATTGAACGATGTATACTTCACCGAGCACAGCCCAGGATCAATCCCGTCATTGACAGAACTACCCCTGTGGTATGACAGGTGGTGTATCAATCGGTACTCACTCGGGGCCTTCTTGGGCACCAGTCCCAGTGGGGAACATCTCAAGGCACCCAAAGGTGGCGAGTCAAATGGTCCCGCCACCCGTCTGGCCTCTAAAATTAAGAAGGCGATTTTTAAATTTTTTCCTAGACTGCCCCCTCCATTCTTTGAACTGATTTCAAGTTGCAAGCCCTTTGGCAGACCCTGGGACCCTTGTAAGGAATCCTAAATCCTTCAGAAAACCCTAGCCATAACTAAGGGCATCTACCCTGTCTGGGTACCCCTGTAAAACTAGCACCACTAGCTTAATTGGCATGGGTGCCAAAACCCTGGCCCCCACTGGCATGCTGACCCCCAATGCCCCCTTGCCGATCTGGTTTTGGGCCTCCGTTTCCCAATTTTGGCTTGCCGGCTTTGTAACTTCCTTTGAAGCAGGACGAGGCTGAGTGGCCACCCCCACAGTTGGAACAGGCGTGGGCGTACTTACATCAGGCATGCATTTATTTGGCTCATCATTTGGCAGATGAGGATACGGCTTGAGAGGGCTACGCTTCTTGGGATTATTTTTAATATAGGTTTATTTATACATATTTTATATGTTTTCCCACTCAAGAGATGTGGACAGGACTGTGCCTTGCTCAATCCCTCCCAGATCTCCCTGCAGCTCCTTTCCACTTCTTAATCAGTGTTGTTTCTAGTATTGTGCCTCTTAGGCCGTTTTAAAACGAGACACAGCCACCCATGGCCACCCATCAACCACGCACCCAAACTAAGGTGATGCGGGTGGGTGGGTGCTCCCGTAATCCATGCAGCACCCACTCTTGACCACTCATGGAGCACTGTTGAAAAAACCAGAGTGCGCTGTGCAGGGGCAGCCCAAAAAGTGCATGGGAGCCGTCGCACACGCACCTCCAGCCCGTATGAACAGTGGCAGCCAGCCATGGCAGCTGAGTGGTCCACTGTTCAGAGGCACGGTGGGTGGGGAAACAGCCTTTGCAAGGCACAGGAACTGGTCGGGAGTGCTGAGGAGCCCGGGTTCTCCAGTGCTGTCAGAACATGTCTATTTAAAAGGCCAGCTCTGCCTGCTCCCCCCTCTCCCATGGCAGGAGGGGTTGTGGGGTGGGGGCTGCCACGGTACTCACCCAGAGAGCTGCCCATTCAAATCTCTCCCCACACACTCCAGCTGAGTGGGTGCTCTGTGACTGTTCCACTCAGCAGACACGGACATCCCCCTAGCCGTGCTTGTTTAAAAACAGCCAGTATGACAGATTTAGCAAATGCAGGACAGGTATATACAATAAGAATTATTGTTGTTTTATTTTTATGGTGCTCCACCCACCAAATGGCACTTGGAGTGCTTCACAATAATAAATACAGCCATATAAACAATATAACATAAAATGGTATAGTCCTTTTAAATCATTTGAAAGGGGAAAGTAAAGAGTTCAGAATGTACACGCTAATGAGGAGCGGGGCCTGAGTATGGGGAAGCTACCTTCCCTGTTTGGGTTCAGAACATATCCCCAATTCAAAGTGAAGCAATTTATCACTGGGTAAGAGTGGTTACCATGGGGTAAGTTCCTCGCATATTTTAAAATGACCTTACTTTGGCTCCAGCCCCACAGCCATCATTATCAGAGCTCCTCATTTTTGCACACAAGAGAGTCCCAAGCATTGTCAGTGCACAGCGAGAGTCCCAGCTTATACAGTATGTTGCACATTCTCTAGATGCGAGCTGATAAATGGAGTGTGACTGGTATGAATCAGATCTCGTTTACACTTCACACATACTCATGGTTTCTCTCAGCAATGTCATTTACATGTCCACAATGGCAGGGGTGCATATGACAGTGAGAGCCTCTCCAGATGCATCCTCTTCCAGACAAACAAAAAAAAGATAGACAAAGAAAAATATGGTAGAGTTTGTATGGGGAAAGTGGAAAGAGCCTTGCAATTTCACAGACAATCCAGCAGACTGAGTTGCTCACACGAGGAGTCTACCATGCAATACTTTTATCTTGTGGAAACTCTGGAATGTACACACAGCTGAGGAGTGGGCGGGGCCTGAGCCTGGGGGAGCTACATTCCCCGTCTGGGTTCCAAATGTGTCCCTAATTCAAAGTGAGGTAATTTATCACATGGTAAGAGTGGTTACCATGGGGTAAGTTCCTCATATGTATAAACCCTGAAGGAGAGTTTTTCCCAATGAGATTACATTATCTGATACACATGTTTTAAAATTTTCTCTTGAAAGGAAATATGGACAGTGCAAGTGAAAAGGAATTAAAACTGTCATGGTTTCGATTTTCTGTTCCAAAGCTATTTGGAGATTTATTTATTTGTTTATTTAATTTAAATACATTTAGTATCCTGCCCCTCCTACCACAGGCAGCTCAGGGCGGCTCACAACAGCATAACAACCAAAATCATAAAACTATAAAACACACCCGTACACTCTCATCCCTCTCCCCCGCCACCTCCTACCCATCTCCCATGCCAAACACCATGAGGAACAGCAGGGTCTTGCAGCTTTTATGAAAGGAGGGGAGGTCCGGGGCCAGACGCACCCCCACCGGAAGGGAGTTCCATAGCCTCGGCGTGGCCACCGAGAATGCCCTCCCCTGTGTGGCCCCCTGGAAGACTCGGGGGACCACAAGAAGGGCATCCCCCAATGACTGCATGGGCCGGTCTAGTACCTAGGAGGTGAGGCGGTCTCGCAGATAGGCAGGGCCCAGACCATTACCAACACCTTGAATCGGGCTCAGAAGACTATTGGCAGCCAGTGCAGAGAACGGAGCACTGGTGTAATGTGCTCCCGGAATCGTGGGAGCTGAACCACAATCAGGAATGGGGCAAAAGTAATGTCTGTTACCTCGCCCCGTTCCTGACTGTGGTCCAGACCATGGTACGGGATCGGGTGCAGCGGCCTCATTGGCCGCTGCACCCGCCCATCTCCCCAAGGGCGGGCAGCCAGTGGAGCATGCAGGGGGGGGACTGAGCGGCCGCACGTCCCTCCGTGCAGCCCCCCCCCCCCCCCCCCCCCAATTCTCCTCGGTGATCAGGCCAGCACGTCTAAAGGATGGCCGGTCTGATCACGGACCAGGATCCGAGACGGATCCCGGTCCAGGGTTCAGTGTGGCAGGCCGAAAGACCCATCACGTCTGAAATTACCCCCAGTGAAGCTACTCACACCAACAGAGCACGTTTGGTCCTTGGGCTTGGTTTCCAACACAAAGGGGTGTGACTGAAGCTTTTATGAGCATTTACAAAGGCGATTGACCAAGCTGTGAAATACAGCTGTCAGTCACCCTTGTAAGCGTGCGTAAAAGCTTCAATCGCCTGCCTCTGGGCATTCCTATGTGATCAAAGACATGCCTGATTTGCATGTACATCACTTCTCCAGACCTTCAACTGACACATTCTTGCATGTGTGAAAGTGCGTGTTTCTCAAAGTTCTTGAAGTTTTTATCCAGACTTTTGGTTTTGGGTCCATCTCTAACAGGAAGCTTTTTTTGAAAATTAAAAAAACTTTTCTCCATATGGGAGGGTTTTGCATTCTATGGGCCTTCTTGCACTGACACCCCCCTTTCTTGCACACGTGGGTGGGTGGATAGGGCGCCTGTGCAATTGCTGCAGTGGGTGCGGGGGGGGGATGGGGAGGCGTCCATGGGAACGCCACGACTGGTGGGTGAGGGTGCATGTATGTGCGCTTCCGTGCTCCACCCACCTCCACCATTTCACCCATGCACGGAGCAATGGGCTCCAATGGCAGATGCTCCGTGTGTGGAGGTGGGTGAGAGGTGCTGGTGGTGGGGGTCCGTGGGAATGCACTCACACACACTGCCCATCGGCTGCACTGTCCCCCCATCCCCTCCACGCACAGTAGCCTGTATGAAAAGGGCCTAAGTGTTTGTGTGTGCACTCGTGCCTGTATGTTTCAGTGAGACATTTACAAGTTCTTGGTTGTTTTTAAATTATTATTACTATTAATTTACCAATCATTAATTTACCAGGCACATAATATTAGATTTGCTATACTACTACTTAATACCCCATATAGTATTATAGTATTTACTATAGCATTAAGTTACTATATTAGTGGTATTAATTTACTATTTATCAATTTACTAAACAATTAGTATTTACAAATAAGTAAATTATAAATAGTAGCAATAGTATAGTGAATTAATAAATAGCAAATTAGTACTGACATTATAGTAAATCAATACTGCAGTAAATGTACCAATCATGGCTGTTCAGTGCCAGCCACATTTACCATAGCATTAAGTTACTACAGTATCAGTATTAATGTACTGTTTATTAATTTACTAAATGATTAGTATGTACTAATAAGTAAATGATAATTAGTAAATTAATAAATAGTAAATTAGTACTGATAGTTGCAGTAAATTTACCTGACGGCTGACACTGAACAGAAATGATTAGAGACAGGTCCCTGTAACTGCTCCTTTTCTGAAAAAACTTTCCTTATTCAAATTCCCTAGTTGAAAGCACTGAAAAATATGACATGTAGTGCTCTACAATCGTCAGTCATGCATTTATTTGAGAGAGGAATCTGTCTGGTAAGACAGCCCTTAAAACTAGAACAATCTCTGGTAACCTGGGGAAAGGAGCGCGACAGTGGCGAAAGCAGCAGAAAGCAGTATCAGTACTCAAACTGAAAAAAGCTCACTCAAAGTCCAGACAGGATTTTGCAGGCTCCCTCCACCAGATAGTGCTCTTTCTCCATACAGCGTGTCTGGGACTCGCGGGGCCATGCAAAGGTCAGGGGCTGACTCAAGGTAACAAACACTGCCAGCAGCTTGCTAGTTCTTTTCGCTTCAATGTGGCTTTCATCCAGGCAAGGGAAGCGCAGACTGGAAGACACCACAAAGCAAAAAGCCGTACACAAAGGCTACTCTTTCAACATGACTTCATGTTGTTATTTACATTATGGCCAGATGCTTAATTGTCTAATGTAATTTTCCTTTGTAAATAAACGTCTGCATGCAAATTAATGTGCCCAGATTTTTTATGTTATTGTTATGACTGTTTGTTTGTTTTTGCAAATGTTTCAGGCCATCCATATTATCCACTAATATAATTCTAATTGTTTGCAGTGATGTGGAAAAGCAAGCCCTTTCTCCTGCAATGACATCTCACTGAGAGTAATTTTCACAGCAGAGTAGTTTTGACTACTCAAGTGCCCTAATACACTCACATTCTTAAATGCCTATAGAATCGGAATCCAAAATTATAATCTGGAACAAAATTAATTAATTAATTAATGTATTATTATTATTATTATTATTATTATTATAAGCTTTTATACAGCACAAGCAATGTACCTGGTGCTTTACAGAGAATAAGATAGACAGGGTCCCTACCCTAGAGTTTACAATCTAAAGACAGAGGGAGGGGAGACAGGGAAGGGGGAACAGAGGGAGAGAAGGGATGCGACATTCATGAGGATGTGAGAACTTAGGTACACGTTCTTGGCTTGGTTACAGTAAATTGGGAGTTTACAGATAGCAGGTGGGGGATAATCCTGGGTGGAGATGATTAGCAGGAGTTCGGAAGGGCAGAGCGGAAGAGGTGGGTTTTGAGGAGGGACTTGAAGGTGTGGAGAGTGGGGGCAAAATTGATACAATCAATTCTGTAATAAGATTCAGAAAAAGTCCTATAAAAAGTAGCTCTCTTTCATGACCATTGCCAATTACAGTTTTCACTATAGCTGATTTGAAATTTTAATCTAAGGCTGTGTGTGTGGGTGTGCGCGCACCGTAGTGTGGGCGGTGCGTGGGTGCTGGTGCACATGGGCGCAGCCCCACCCCCTGTGCATCCCCACGTATCCCCACTCATGGAGCAACCTCCGTTCCCCCGGTTGCTCCGTGAGTGGGGATGTGTGTTTTGCGGGCGCGCACACCCTCCCCTACTCACTGGCCATGGCATTTACACGAGATGGTGCCACTCATGTCCACACAGCAGATCTGCATGGGCATGAGTGGTACCATCTTGTGTAAAAAGGGCCTATCTGAATGGTAAATAAATTTTGTACTAAACATTCTGAATTTTTAAGTGAGTCTTCACTGAATTTTACAGAATTTGTTTCCAAACTGTACAAAAAATTAAAGACTGTAATTTTGTTATTGCTAATATTTTGTTTTGATACCATTAACATTTACAGGGGCAATCATCAGGCAGTTTTAGAACAGGTGCTGAAGTGACGGTGCTAACGTCTGATGCCAGCCCTATACAGCTTGAGTACTATGCCGAAGATGGAAAAAAATGTTTTAAAAAAATAAATAATTAGTTTCCAAATTTCAAAAGCAATTTCAAAATTTTGAATATTTCACAAAATGATGAGGATGTTTTCATTTAGCTCTAATTTTATTCTTACTCCCTTGGTGCTGAACTACAACAATCCTTTTTGATTAGATGATCTTAATTTATTTAGAAATCTCTTTTAGTTAACTGGAAAATTTGAACGTTAGTAAGAAATGCTGCTTGTTCATTTTTTGACACTGTGTCCTATATAAATAGAAAACCTTCGTTTCAGAGCTCAAGCTTTGTTCTCCAAACAGACTTAGGAAAAAGGCTTTGGCTGTGGAATCTATATTGGGGGTGGCCAGACTTATGCTGTCTGGGATATGCCGGGACATCAGTTTTGAACAAGCAGAGCCAGTGTGGTGTAATGGATAAGGTACTGGATGTGGACCTGGAAAGCCAGGGTTCCAATCCTGCCCTGGCTATGAACCCACTGGGTGGTCTTGGGCAAGTCACAGCCTCAGTTCCCATCTATAAAAAATAGGAATATGTGTGCCCTTCGCTGTTCGGACTCCCACATGCCATTTTCTTGCAATTGGTGCTGCTGCCAGAAATATACATGCATACATACTGTCTCCCTTTCTGCATCTTCTCTGACTCTTGGTACTGGGTGCCTTGGATGACATTGCAGGAGATAAGTGGACCGTGACCTACAACCTGGCCATTCCTAATCTATATGAAGATTAGAGAAATAAAATTCTTCAAACTGGGCATATATGTTCCCACTGGTTATGGGAGAAAATTATGACATGGTTAATTGCTCTTCATGTGTGTGTGTGTGTGTTTTACGGGGTTCATGTTGTATATGCACTCACCTTTGTTCTTCTACATGCTCTTTTGGAGAAATATCACAGAGCCACTGTGGAGATAGATTCCATCCATTCCTAGAGTATCTAGTATCACCCCCATAATGGTGGCCTTGGTAGATGATCTCCACCAGGAGATGGATGTAGGACGTTTGACATTACTGGTCCTGCAAGATCTCTCGGCGTTTGATACAGTGGACCATGGGCTGCTGTTGAGATGGTTGCGTGACCTGGGGGGTCTGGATGGGACCACCCTTGGTTGGTTTCAGTCATTCCTCTTGGGGAGGACCCAGTGGGTTGTCTTGGGAGCACAAACATCTAGCCTCCAGGCCCTGGACTGTGGCATTCCGTAAGGTTCAATCTCCTTTATTATTTAATGTATATATGCAGCCCTTGGGGGAGATTGTGAGAGGGTTTGGTGTGCGTTGCCACCAATAAGCTGATGATACCCAGTTTTACCTCTCTTTTTCAGCTGACCCAGGCCCTGCCGTCTCCGTGCTATCTCAGTGTTTGGAGGCCGTGGCGAGCTGGTTATGGCAGAGCAGACTGACGCTCAATCCTGATAAGATGGAGGTGATGGTGGTGGGCCAGGTTGGGGAGGTGGTGCCCCCTCTTGTGGAGGGGGTGTGCCCCTCCGTGACCCAGCAGGTTCGGAGTCTGGGGGTATTATTGGACGTGGGTCTCTGTCTAGATCAGCAGGTGGATGTGATGGCAAAGGCAGCTTTCTGCCAGCTGTATCTGGTGCAGAGGTTGTGCCTGTATATCTCCAGACCTGACCTGGCCACTTTGATCCATGCCTTCATCACCTCGAGGCTGGACTACTGTAACACACTCTATGTGGGGCTTCCCTTGACGCTGGCCTGGAGATTGCATCTAGTGCAGAATGCGGCGGCCCGTCTCCTAACAGGGACGGGCCGACGAGAACACATAACACTGGTGCTCCGTGTGCTGCACTGGCTGCCTGTAATGTGCCGAGCCAGGTTTAAGGTGTTGACATTGATCTTAAGGCCCTGTACGGTCTTGGACCTGGATACCTCCGGGACCACCTCATCCTCCGTGACTCAGGATGGACTCTCCGGTCCACTGGGGGAGCCTTCTTGGAGGTCCCCCGCATAAAGCGGGGGACTACAATGGAGAGGACATTCTTGGTGGCTGGGTCCCAGCTGTGGAACTCCCTCCCAGAGGAAGCACAACTGGCCCTGAGTCTGCAGGCCTTCCGTCGGGCCTGCAAGACATGGCTGTTCCCCCAGGCCTTTGGAGGCAGGGAGGGGAGGGTGGGCTAATTTTTTGTATGGGGGTATTTTAAAATTGTTTTAAATATGTGTGGATTTTTATATTGTTTATTTTATGTTTATTTATTTATTTATTTGTTTGTTCACATTTATACCCTGCCCCTCCTAAAACAGCTCGGGGCGGCTTACAGTCTCTCTCTCTCTCTCTCTCAAAATACAACTATACAATATTTTTAAAACACTCATAAAATTACAACAATTAAAACAGGACCAGGGAACATAAAAATAAATAATACAGTAAATAAAGGCGGAGGGGGATAAAAAAAAACTCCTAACCCCCCCTTCCCCCTTCCCTAAAGGCCTGGGCAAACAGCCAGGTTTTACAAATTTGCCGGAATGTTAAAAGGCTTGGGGCCAGGCGAGCTTCCTCCAGGAGCAAATTCCAATGGTGCGACCCAGCCACCGAGAATGCCCTCTCCATTGTGGCCCCCTGCTTAACACGGGGGACCTCCAAGAAGGCACCCCCGGAAGACCAAAGCCACCCCGAGATGCCGTAGGCATAGGGGGTGGCATATAAATGGAATAAAATAAAATAAAAATAAATAAATAATCTTAACATAATTCTGAGTGGACTTTGTGACATCTCTAAATTTTCAGGTGTCCCCTGCCCCCATTCTTCTTTGGTGGTTTGACTTGTTTGAGTATTTGAGGAGGGGGACGGTAGAGGGTGTATCAATACCATGCTCCTGTGATGCTGAACAGAGGCAGGTTCTGTGTCCTCTGGGCAGCAGAAATTGGGTTTATTTCCCATGTGGTTTAAGCCTTGCTCATCTACATGGGATGAGAGGAAAAATATTTGCCCTGTTAGGAAATCTAAGTTTGTGACAAGGGGGGAAAGCAAATTCTAATAAATGAATAAGTGTTTTCCTCCTGAAGGATTTTAAAAATAATCTACACATTTCAAATGACCATGACTTAGACAGTAATGTTTGAAGTAACCAGGATGTACTTTCCCATGCTTGCTGTCAGTCCACTGGTAAATTTGTGGGGCACGTGTGTCCAGAACAGATCCTTTCAGCTGTACACTTTAGGGAACTTTCTCAGGTGTCCTTTGGGTAAAACGAGGCAAACAGTTTTAAAAATTCATTCTGGCCATGTACATAGTCCTCAGTGCTGAACTACTGTGCCTGTTCTGACAGGTGTTAAGAAGGAAAAATTAAGCCTGCACAAATTACGTAGTGTGGGCACAAGGAATGATTTCTCCTTATCAATTGAAGGCCCCAGTTTTGCAGCCCTTGCATTAGTGACTTAAACCAGACTCACAGTCCCAAGTGGGTGCCAAGGGCTAAATCATGGCTATAGTGTAGTGGCAAAATTCCCACTCATTTGGATAAAATGAGGTAAATTTGCACGTATTTATTTCACTGTCTAGGCCCGTAAACAACTAAAAAGGGCATTAATTTGTATGTGTGTGCACGTGTAACCTCGTGGACATGCAAAGACCACCTCATACACTGCATTTATTAGCCTGGTTTCTGATGGGAAGAAGGAATATGTGGCCAGCGTGTGTTTGTGTGCAGCCTGGATAACCTTTGACCCCACAGGTGTGTTTCAAATACATTTGGTAGAGGGGCAGAAGTGTCAATGGCAACTGACTTAACAACAGCTAATACAACTGGAGGGTGATATGGCCTCTATTTTAGTTTAAAAACCCTACTGACTTACATTGAGCATTATAGATACCACCCCTTTTGTAGGAAATCAAACTTCCTTAGTTCGGGTGCCTAGTGCTTGGGATTACATGACTATATTTCACATTGTAATCAGTCACAGCTGTCTTTAAAAACAAAAGGAATAAAATGGGGGGAAATTACCCCTATGCAACATTACAGTTCAGCGTTTGTTACTCCAAAGTCAGGAAATTCACACTGCTTCCATCGAGTATCCTTAGATCAGGCACATTACTCAAATACTCTGGGTGCTCACAAATGTAATGCCAGCCATGGAGGAGATCCATCCTGTGCTAGCATTATGTAGCAGGTAGCTGAATAAATGTATCTGCTTGAACATGCTGTGGCTACTGGTATGATGGGTGGGTGCAGTGGCAGCAGCAGGACCGCAGTTGTGGTGGCAGGACGACTCTGGGAGTATCAGGGGGAGGGGCACAACTTCCATTTCCTCTGTCCCTACCCAGGCTATGCTGCTGTTGCTGCCAATCTTACTGCACATAAACATACCTTCCAACAGTCCCTATTTAGGAGGGACAGTCCCTCTTTGAGTGCTGAATCCCACTGTCCTCTTTTTAGAGGTCAAAGTCCCTCTTTCAGGAAACAGAAACAAAAAGACCTGTATTCAAACCTCTGGCACCTTTTCCCTGGTTACCTCCTAGGAAAAAACATTGAAAGGACAATGGGAAAATGATGGAATGACAAGAAACTAAGGGTAATTTTAGACGTAACAGGCCGTTTGGCCCGCCACGCTCAACCACGGTCCTGGATCCTGGACAGGAATCAGCCCAGCCATCTATCAGACGTGCCAGCTGATTCCTACAGGGGATCGGGGGAGGAGGCGGGTCTGCACGGCGCGACATGCGGCTGCACAGCCCCCCCCCCGGCCACCCGCACTCCGGGAGATGGGCCAATGTGACCGCTGCGCCCGATCCCGTCCCGTGGTCTGGGCCATGATCCGGAATCGGCCAAGGTAACAGATGTTACTTTTGGCCGATTCCAGACCGTGGTCCAGCTAACCATGATTCTGGACCTCTGGGTGGCTGAAGGTCCAGAATTGTGGTCAAAAAGATTCCTGCCGGAGGTTCACCATGGTGAACCTCTGGCGGGAATCCTTTAGATGTTACGAGACTTTTGGCCACCACAGGGGTTTCACTGTGGTTGACCATGGTCTCGTAACATGTAAAATTACCCTAAGTGGAATAATAAGCATCTGACCCTATGTACTAGGAATGCTTGGAGGTGTGTGCACACATGTGTGAGGGTGGAGCTTATTGGCTGGGGCAGGACTTTTCCCTCTTTAGTCATGCTGCAAAATGTTGGGAGGTATTAATATGAGAAGTTATATGAAGGGTGATCCATGGTTTGTTCACCAGGATTCTTTCTGGAAGCACACATTGTTAAACTGGCAGCACAAGCAATGTTTGGTCAAACTGATGCAAGAGGTGAATACTATTTGTGTTAATGGACAAAACACCATTGGTTAGCATTGCATTACATCTGGAAACACCCACTGAAGCATTTGTAACCCTCTCCCCAGCAATGCAGAGGCTGGGTTTCTATTTTCTGGAGTTAGGGATTTTCCCTGGGAAGTAAAAGGCTCTGTATTCTGAGGCAGGTTCCCTCCATTAAAGAAAGACAATGGGTGTTTTTACACACATATTTCTCCTGGATGTTTGCTGTTACATCCTGAACTTTCTGTGTGTCTAAATCACTCACCCAGATCTTAAATATCCGGATCTTTGAACTTCTGCTTAGAACTTCTCCCATAACTTTTGTGTTTAAAATGTTCTCCTGGTAAACTGCTTTGCTCCAGGCAGCTGTGGTCACTTGGTTTCCATGGCAGCCTGTCACATCTACAGCTGTGGCTTCTTTAGGCTGCCTCAGGGCAGTGTTTGTGTGAAGAATGCATCCAGGAACTGCCTCAGGGCAGAGTGTGTGTGAAAAATGGATCCGGAACTTACTTGTAAACCCAGAAGATTGAAAAATCCAGAACTTTAATGTGTGTGTAAAAATGCCCACTATCCTTGAAAGACTAGAGAGAGGTGACCTCTGACCTGGAAGGGAAAGAGTGGAGAGGTGAGCTAGGGAAGGACTGGGAGAGAAGCAGGAAGAGCCCTAAGCCAGCAGGCCACAAAGGAGAGTGTGGCAGTGGGAGACCCCCTCCATTTCTCCCCACAAGTCCAGGCTTTCCCTAGAGATCTTGGAAGGAACAGGTGACAAGTCCAGCCTGGGACCACTCCTGAGAACAGAAGAAGACTCCTCTTGGCCTGGCAACTCTTGGAGAAGACAAGTGCTGCTCAGCTGCCCAGACCAGAGTGCAGCTGACTGGGTCAGTGAGGGAGCCAGACTGATCCTGCTCCAGATATATCAAGAAGGAAAGTTCCAGTGCTCCTGAGCCCCTGGGTTAGTGCCCAGTTGGGTAAGTGGACTCCCTGGACCAACTGGGGAACTGGCCAGCAGCAGGAGTTATTGGTGTTGGCTAGGACTGGCTAGCAGATATATAGGCCCTTTTCACACAGACACGCTAACACTGATAAAATGGATGTTACATGTTATTATACATGTTGCAGGGCTGCAGGTGTGCTCTATGGGTGCCCTGCAACAAGTATAATAACATGTAACACCCATTTTATCAGTGTTAGAGTGTCTGTGTGAAAAGGGCCATACTTTTCCTGGTTTTGCCCTTTCCCACATTTTCATCATTCCCATTCATATACATACAGTGTAAATAAAATTAATACTGTTTGTTTTCCCAACTTGATCAAATGGGCTGTATTGGAGACCTGCTCCTGGAACCTTGCCCTGATGGTTATATGTGCTCAGAAACCACCCACCATTTGAGGATCCCACCATCGTGTCTTAAGTTGGTGGGTGATTGGGCCTTTGTGTGGCAGTCCCTCAGAGGGTGTTTTAAAACGAGATGCCACCACGCATAGCCACCCAGGAGCTGCTCATTTGACCACCCTCATCTGACCACCTGTCTGACGGTGGAGTGGGGAAATGCGTACTCCTGTGAGCCACGCAGCCCCCACTCACGGAGCAATGATGAGGAATCTGGAGTGCACTGTGCAGGGCAAGCCAAAAAGGTCTGTGGCAACGGGCACCCACGCATCCCCTGCCTATATGAACTGGGGTGGCCAGACATGCCAGCAGACTGGTCCACTTCTCATCGGCACTGTGGACAAGGGACATGGCCTTTGCAAGTTCACAGGAATTGGCTGGGAACATGTCAGTTGCAAAGGCCAGCCTGGTGCACTTCCCCATTCCCCATGGTCTGTGGCAGGGGAGTGTGAGGTGGCTGCTGCTACCTGTTAGCATCTATCCCCATGCGCTCCACCTGACTGGCTGCTCCATAGGTGTGCCACTCAGTAGCCACAAACCCATCCGCCCCAAGCCTTGCCTGTTTAAAGCGACACCCCCCAACCCCAGTGTGGAACTCCCTCCCTCGAAAAGTTTGTCTCAGGCTGCTTGCCCACATTACCGCACCAGCAGAATCTTACAAGAAGAAAACTCACGGTGGAGAAAGTAACGTGAAGCTTGGAACGTGGGAGCGGGGTTAAAAGCGTCATATGATGTGGCTTGCGTTGTTTCCAATCATGGAAGGCAGAGCTCAAAATCCAACCCTGCCTTCCTTGATTGAAAACAACGTGAGATGCATCCGTGATGCTTTTAACCCCATGCCCACGTTCCAAGCTTCATGTTCCTTTCCCTGCTGTGAGTTTTCTTCTCATAAGTTTCCCACAGCGCAGTAACATGGGCAAGGAGCCTCAGTTTGTCCCTCTTCACCTTTTAAAAAGCACCTGAAGACTTCCTCCCCCCTAGGATCCACTGCAGGTTCCTCTTGCTGAATTTGTCCTCCCTCTTTACCTTCCCCTTTGAAATTGTTTTAAAATGGATTTTAAATGAATTTTATATTGTTTTATTGTACTTTATTTTATGGCTTTGTGAAGTGCTCTTAGCATAATTTGATGGGGGGGCACTATAGAAATATAATATTATTGTTATTATTTTATTAAACTGTAACCACAAAAAGTACCTTCTGTGGGCATGATAGGGGAATAGGTGAAAGGAAGTCACAAGTGGCGTATAGGAGATTGAGAGAGAATTCCTCACCTATTCCCAATGAATCAGATGGAAGCATTCATCAGTAGCTGACAAGAACCCAGGATGCTGAAACCCTCTCCATAACTTCCATATATATACTATAATACAAAATAGTATGAATGAAATTCTCTGCCATTAAAGTCCAAGGGAGCTTTGCCACAGGAGGCTTGTTCTATAGGTGTGTGTCCAAAGAGGCAAATGACAGTTTTGCAGGCAGCCATAACTTTTTAATGTGTGACTTAACCCCATATGACTGGTAACTGTTGATAGTGGGGCTGGGGGGACAAGAGTAGGGTGGCCAGACAGGCAAATTTTAAAGAATACTTATGAGAAATACAGGTTGCAGGGCTGCAATGGCACCAATGCAGCCCTGCAACCTGTATTTCTCATAAGTGTCCTCTACAATTTGAATATCTGGCCACCCTACACTGGAGAGGGGGCTAGGCAGGGGCTCTATAGGTTTTTACAGGGCTTCTAAAAATCTAGGAGGGAGGCATGTTCCTCCCTTATCTCCAGTCGCCTATGCTTACCCCATAAAATTCAATACATGTGCAAAATCAGAGGCATAGATGCAGTACAGTTGGCTGAAACTGACCCTGGGTAAGACAGGGGCAATGTTGGAGAATTGTGGAATAAGCCGTTTCCTATATCTGATATAATATGATCATTTTCAATCAAGGGAGCCTGTCTATTCATTGTCCATATGGTGATGAATACCAGATTCCTTCTGGACATGCTGCCAATACTGGAACCTTAATAGCAATAACCACTTAAAATGCTTTCTTCCATTTATGACTTGTCAGAAAACCATGACTACCACTGTGTGAGTCAGGCTTTCATGGCCTTCAGGTTATCTTACACCTGGTTAATTATAGGGCCACAACTGTGGCCCTATAGTTAAGGCGGTAGCAAACTCTCATTGAACAGTGCCTATGCTGTTCAGTGGGAGTCAGTAGAGCAAAAACTTCCAGTTGTGACCATTCTAGCTTTCCTCCAGCAACACCTGTGTTCTATGATTACAAACAATGAAGAGGAGTCCAGGGGCAGAGTGGGGGCTAAAGGTGTGTGTGGGGTCCCCATCCCTCACCCGCCTCTGCCTGCTAGTAGTGCTGCTGCAGTAGCAGCAGCTGCAGCAGTGGAGGGACATCGAGATCTGACTGGGAGATAAAGCTGTTTGTTTACAAACAACTCCTCCCCATGTGAGTGATCAGAAGGTTGTGGCCTTGTAAAGAAGGTTCTTTGAGATGGCTTCTAACATTCTCACAACTGGGTTGTGCATGCTCACCATATTAAAATAATAAACCACGTGATGGTTTCAAGCTCCTCTAGTATAAAAAGCACTCTCCCCCTCAGAATGACAGTTCCTTCCAACCCTTTTTAGGAATATAAGGAGAAAATTCCATGCGGGGCTGGAAGGGTGGGTGTTGTGAGAACGTTGCAGCCATCTCGAAGAACCTTGTTTACAAGGCAGCAACCTTCTGTTCTTTTGAGTGGCTCCTCACAGACTGTTTTTACATGGTTCTGCCAGGTGGTGGATCTGTGGGTGTGCCAGTGCATGGGCAGGCTATACACACAGCTGCACACACATCCCCACTCGCCCACCACTCATCCGCACCCACGGAGCAACCGCTGTTTTTCCTGGTTTCTCTGTGAGTGGGGATGAGATGGGCAGGTGAGTGGGGATACGTGTTAGGTGGGTGCATGCACGCACCCCCACTCACTGTGGATGCGCATGCCGCGTTGTTCACACAGGGCTCCCCCATTCATGAACACGTAGAAATCTGCATGTTCATGGGTGGGAGAGGCCTGTGTAAAAGGGCCACATTCTCACAACTGTCTTACTTATACTATCTTAGGTAGGAATTTAGGATGTAAAGCAATAGCTATTCTATCCTGGAAAATCTGCAAATATGGTTCTGAGATTATTATGGTTGCTATTTCACTAACTCTTCTTAATGAAGTTATTGCTAACAGGAATACTGTCTTTAAACCCTCAACCCATAACCAGTTCATTTGCACCCCCCATATAATCAATTAATGCTGCCCCGAGGGCACAAATTAAATGGTTATGGGTGGGGGGCAGCGTGAATTGATTATATGGGGGTGGGGGTGCAAATGAACTGGTTATGGGATGGGGGCAGTGTTAATTGATTATGGGGTCATAACTGAACTGGTTATATATATATGTCTCTTTTCATGGCATAATGTGCTTAATAGGCTGGCTGCATTTTGGATGTCTTGTGTGTTTGATAGCAGCGCCCCCAGACTTGCTGAGCTGGGTGGCATCCCTAGGCCTGCTAGCGGAACACAAAGAGGAGGACCCATTGCACCCTAGCTATGCCCCTGGTCTAGTGTGCATGACCAATTTGAATGAGTGTGTGAGGTGAGAGCATGTGTGTACTGTGTCTGAATGATTGTGTGTATGATCAGTTAGAATGAGTGTGTGTGTGTGTGAGAGAGAGAGGTGAGAGCACATGTGTGAATCAGTGTGTGACCTCTTTTACGCAAGATGCACCCACACAGTGTCATGGGTGGGTGTGTCTTGTATGAAAGTAGTCGCTTGTGCGCTCCTGTGTAACATGCACCTCCACCTATCACCCCTGCATGGAGAAACCTGCGAAAAAACAGGTTGCTCCATGTGGGGGATGCGGGGGAATAGGTGAGTGCCTGTGTGCACCTGCAGTGTTCTTGTGTTTGGGGCCAGCTTATGCATTAACAAAACAATTAAGTTTCAAAAGTAGGGCAAATTACCTACACAAAAAACCTTCGGTTTAAGAAGCTTGTTAAGGCGGCATTACAAATTACACTCAAACGTTAACATGACAGTAAATTGTATGTTAAGGCATATGTTAAGGCAACTTTATTAAATATCAGACCAATTGATACATTTTTCTTTTCTTATTTATTAATAATATGACAACTGAAATTAAACTGTATACATTCCTCATCTCGTATAAGTATTGTTCAGTCACCATACCACACATATGCAGCTTAATTTCAGTTAAGTAATATTTTTTTTATTAATGAATAAGAAAAATGTATAGATTGGTCTGGTATTTAATAAAGTTGCCTTAACATACAATTTACTGTCCTGTTAATGTTTGAGTATAATTTGTAATGTCGCCTTAACAAGCTTCTTAAACCGAAGTTTTTTTGTCTAGGTAATTAATGTATAAAAACTAAAACAAAAAAATATTCCAATTGCTCCGGAGTATGTCAACCTACCAGTTAAGCAATACTGGTATGAGAACACATTATCCTCTCTTCTGGTCACCAAATTGGTTCCCCAGTGAATACGGAATCCAAGGTTATGGTGCCAATCATGGAAGCTGTAATCAGTGGACTGAATTCAAACTGCTTGAGAGATTGCTTCTCTCTCCACTAACAGGACCTTCTATAATAGTATTTGTGATGTGATAATTGAGATGTCCCCAGGAAGAGCTTGGTACATGACAGATGGTCCGAACTGGTCACAACTTATTTTCTTATGAGATCTGCATTGACATAAATCATTTCTTTATTTTGTTGGAAGTGCAACATATGTGCTTAAGCTTTAAGATTTCCCACCACAAAACAACAGAATTATTCGAGACCCGTTCCTTGAACCTCATGCTACTTGGTGTTTGTGCTTGGATACCACTCACTGTTTGGGTGCCATCGTGCCTAATGTCAGCAGACAATTGGGCCTTTCCTGTGGCAGGCCCCTCAGTGTGGAACTTCCATCCACACCCCTCAGTTTATTTCATTTCCTCCCTTCTTACCTTCAAAAAGCACCTGAAGATTTTTCTAATCTCCAGGTGCTTTAGAGGATCTACTGCTGGGTTCCCATTCATGTGTTCTTTTCCTCTCCCTTTGCCTTTCTCTTTTTTAACTGTTTTAAATGGCTGTTATATGGATTTTAAGTTGTTTTATTATATTTTTATGTTGTGAAGCGCTCCAAGCGCCATTTGGCGGGGAAAAGAGAGGCCTATAAAAATAAAATCTATTATTATTAACAGTCATTGCCAGTAAGGGACTGGGTAGTGTGGTAGGTCTAGACTATTGTACAATCAGTTGAGGGAGAAGAGACACAAACTTTTCTTCTATCCTTCCAATCGGTTTTAGTAGTAGAGAGAGATGCAATCCTTCAGGCAGACTGGATAGCTCTCTGAGATCATGATGGAGTAGTGTAAAACCCTATCTGACAGATTAGATAGATGCTCACACATAATGGTGGAGGAGAGGGTTTTGATGATTTTTTAAAAAAGTAACTGTAGGTTAAATAGATATTTCTCACTGGTGCCGTTTCCATTAATTTATTAAAGAATTCTGAGTGTGGAGAAATAGTTAAACTGTTCCTGAATACTATTGAGGTTGACATGCATGTTGAAAAATGACAGATGATCAACAGCAAAAATAAAAAAGCAAGAGAGGGAGAAACTGATTCATCGGAAAGGGATCTAAAGTAACTGTTTAAGTGGGTGTTCTTGGCTGGTACTACAATCCTAGCACTGGTGACAAAATCACGTTGCTTATATACAAAGCTACTTATGATGGCATTGTAACCAAAATAGGAAGGGAAGTTGCCTTTGCAAATGACATTCCCTAGAATTCTGTGCTCTGTTTCTTATTCTAAACAGATCTCACCTAGAAGAATACCTCACTCCAGCTTCCCTTTACAGATCTCTCTGGGAGGATGTTTTCTCTTTTGTTTTCAGTTCACTTCCCAATATGTAGGCCTTGTTCACACATTACATTGAGGGTAGTGGCTTGCATCAGGATTCCCTAGTTGGGGGGTGGTGGATCACAAGCTAGTCTCCAGAAGATCATGATTGTTAGGATTAGAGGCCCCCGAAGGATTCCCCGTCCTCATAGTCGCTCGTCAGAGGACCCTGTACCATGCCCAGAGGCGCGGCTGGCCCCGCCAACCCCGGACTGTATACAACACAAGGCGCCCGTGGGGGAAGACCCCGGTGAGTCAACAGGGATTCCCTCACAGGCACATCCATTTCCGGCAACAGAATCAGCCCCGACATCGCCGCAGCGTCCGGGGGCGGGGCCAGAACCCGTGAGACGCTCACAGCGGCTCCAGGCACGTAAACAGGGTGGGGCTTGCTGCATAAGTGCCGGCGCCGCAGGGCAAGCGGCGCTGGTGATCTGAAACTGGCCCCTGAGCTAAGCTTAAATCCTTCCTGAGAGTCCCGTTTCCCTTCCCTCCTACCTTCCCGTGATTGGGGTGCAGCAAAGGTTCCCTGTGAGACTGGTGAGTGTTCCCTTGTTGTTCCTGTAGAGTGTGTGGACTGAGTGCGTGAGAGAGTGATTGGAGTGAAAGCGGATCCCTTCCCCTTCCCCCTTCGGTTCTTGACCCCATGGGTGTGTTTGCGAGTGTTCCTTTCCTGTCCCCTCTGGGTCCCACTCCATCCCCATCCTCACACCGGCCCCAAACACAACCCTCTCCCTTCTCTGGGTGAATCTGTGGGTGAGAGTGGTTGAACGGTGGGCAGGGTGCCCCAGTACCCAATCCTCGGCGCCCTATGATGATAGGGGCCTGATCCTTGTGTAGGATCATAAGTCCAATTACTATCCTGACGGGCATCTTGTACAACTCCGCTGTGCCGAGGTGTGGGACACCGGTAGCCCGTGCCTCACGCCACTCGTTGCGAGTGCCCCTGCCCTTCCTGTGTCCCGTTCCCTGCAGAACCTACCAATTCCTACCCCCCTGTGACAATGATATAGGGAGGGGGACCAGCTCCTTGAGAGATCACCTCTGGGGCGGAGCCATGTTGGCACCCTAGGCAGTGTCTCTAGGGAGGAGAGGACTGGCAGAGGCACTCTCACTGAGGGGTGTGCTCCTCTCGGCTTGAGGCCGGTTGCAGAGGTGCTCCAGAGCTGGGTGTCAGCAGGAGAGGTCAGGGCCTGAAGTGGCTGAGCCAGCAAGAGGAGTCCTGATAGATCACCTGAGGCCGATACCTGGATCAATTGCACAGAAAGTATGGCCACTCATTGCCCTAGCTTCCCATCTGGCTGGAGAAACTGCTAGCTTATGCTCCTTCAACCACCCTTTCATTCTGGGTCCCCTACTCCCCTGTAACTAAGCTAAGCACATGTACCTGCAACTTCTCAGCTTCATGAATACATACCTGTCTTTCTCTATGGATGAAAACAGATGAGATAGTAGCCCAGATTAACGCTCTCTGATGGGTGGCTAACTGACTGTGTTAGGTGACTGCCAGATGTTCACTTGCACCCACTACCCGCGTGCCCCACGGCCCCCACTCATGGTGTTGTCCTGACAGTGTGGGCAAATGCTGGCTGATGCAGGTGAATGTGAACCCATGTGGCTGCCTCCCATCTGTTAGGGTGCACACAACCTCCACAAATGTAGGTCTGCTAGGACCATAGAGTAGAGCAGTCTACTGCCAGGACCGTAGAGCAGTCCAGTGCTTACAGCAGTCCAGGAAGCAACCACATCTCAGTGGTGGAGATGGAGTGGAACGTGGCAGGAAAGAATGCCTACCCAACTGTCTGGTTTGTCACAAGGAACCTGCGAGTGGCAACTGTGTGTGTGATCCACGGAGCAACCCTGGACATCAGCAGGCTAATCCCTCATCTGTTAAGACCCTAGGTTCCTGTCTCCCCTCTCTTGGATTGTAAGCCTCTTGAGGCAGGGAGCTGTCTCTAATTAATGATCGTTCTGTGCTAGGTACATTGTGGTGCTATATAAATACTTGATATAAGATACCCAGTGGTAAAGAAACAAAATGTTTTAAGGCTCCAGAGTCTGTCTCTAGTTACCATGCACTCCTGTCTTTAGCACGTTTTACTCTTTACCAGTGTTCAGATGTTAACATTAGTAAGGACTAGTTTGTCCCTGAATATCTCATTTCAAGAAGGACATTGACAAATTAAAGTGGGTTCAGAGGAGGGCAACAAAGATGATAAAGGGCCTAGAAAGCAAATCTTATGAGTATAGCTTGAAGGAACTGGGTATGTTTAGCCTAGCAAAGTGAAGATTAAGAGAACAGAAGACATAATAGCAGTCTTCAAATATCTAAAGGGCTGCTACAAAGAAGATGGCATGAGACTGTTTTTCATGTCTGCAGCAGGCAGAACTAGAAATATTGGTCCCAGGAGGTATATTTTGGGTAGATATCAGGAAATATTTACTCATGCTAAGTGCTGTTTGGTAGTGGAACAAGTTGTGTAGGGAAGCTGTAGGCTTTCCATCACTGGAGGTTTTAAAAAAGAGGCTGGACAGCCATCTGTCAGGGATGTTGTGGCTGTAGCCACCCTCCATCTAAGAAGCGGGCTGGACTAGATGACCCTTGAGGTGCCTTCCATCTCTGACCTTCTGTGATCTGTGAATGGCAATAACCAAGCTACCATCACCGTGAGGCTTTTCCATACACTCTGGTGCGCTGACAGGGTAAAGACACATGTGACTGATGGGCTGCTGCAGGACGTGACAGCGGGCGTGGAGCAGAGAACAGCATGCCAAGGCCAGGCCGACAGGAGCACAGCTGTGCTGGCCCAACCCTGCCATGACAGGCAGCCATGGCGGCCAATGATGGTAGGCCTTAAGTTACTTTGGCTCGTTGTGGAGGTGAGAGCCCGGGCTAGCCGCCAACACAACCTGGGATACCGTGGGTCAACATCTGGTGGCAAGGAACCACACGTGACAGCGGCCCATGGAGCAAAGCGGGTCTAAGTGGGCCGTTGTCACGTCTGGCTTTACCCACACATTCAGAGCTACCACAGGGTAAATACCACATGATTTCTTTACTCTGGGTTTCCTACCCTCCACGAGAACATGTGAATACAGCCTTAGAGACTGGGTAAAATCTAAAGAAGCCAAAAGCTTTGCCCCCTAAAAACATAGGGAGATCTGCCTGAAAGGATAAGAAACTCCTGACAGTGGGAAACCAAGTACATTCTGACCCATAGGGTGTAGTGATGCTGAGAGGTCATTTTGCCAGCCACAGATGATCAACCTGATTAAAAGAGAAAAGGAATAATAATAAAAAATAATAATTTATAACAAATAATGACACACACACCCAGCAAAATTTGTGATTGTCAACAACAATTTATCACCGATTGGGCTATGCCAAAGGAATCCCACTGGGAAATAAGTGGATATTAGGCATTTACATAATCTTCTGTGCTCTGGTCAGGTACAGATCTCTTTTCCCTATGGTTTTGCCTCCTCTGGAACGACAGTAATATCTTGAGGGGGGAAAATCCTCCTCATCAGAGTGAGAAGTTTCAAATAAATCACGATAAAATACTGCTAATCCGACTCGGTTTCAGTAATGTCACTGGGACTTCTGCGATTCTCATTCGGGGCAGGCTTGAAGTCACCGCTTTTAATAAAGCTGCTGTGTTATTTAGTGCCCAAGAGGAAGATGATCATGGCTATTTCTTTTCCCCTAACGTTGGTTCAACGCCTTGATCGCTCGGGGAGAGGCGGGGCCAGAGGACAGCCCTCGTGTATCTGCATATTTGAAAGCCACTCCCTGAATATGCAGGGCGAGCGAATAAGAGCTGTAAAGTCCCAACCTCAGACTTGGGCTTTCTTTTAGTGACTTGCTTGTAGCTGTTGCTCCTTAGTGCTCGCTTTTACCATACTGCTCCCCCAACAGGCAAAACTTTCTATACACACACTCTCACTCACACACACTGACGTCTTTTGCGCATTTCCTGCATTAGAGGGAGAGAGAGACAGAGAGGAGGAGAGGCAGAGAGAGAGGTAGGGTGGTGCTACTACTCAGCCCCAGCACCAGGCGAGCCAGCCAGAAGGCGGTGGTCATCCTAGCCCTTTTTAAATCTCCCGAGCAGCCTGATCCGGAGCAGTATCCCCTCATGCATTGGATTCGCTCTCCAGGATCCTTGGCCTTGGAGGACGAGGAGGAGGAGGAGAAGGAGAGGAGGCTCCCCAAGCCGATGCGGATGTAAGGTCCCCGGGTGTACGCTGGCTGATCCGAGGCGGCTGTGAAGTAGGCAGGGCTGGCTGCTGGGGTTAGCGTTTGTGATTTTGTTGTTGCTGCTGCTGCTGCTGCACACAGACAGTACTAGCGTGTGCAAGAGCCTAGGATCGCAGCTCTGCCTCCTGTGCAAAGACTGACTGATCCTGGATTATGATCTGAGTGAAGGAGAGAGAGAAAAGTCTTTTGCCCGCCAGGAGGATTTTATTGTGCTCAGATCTAGATTGCATTTCTCGGGGGTTTGTTGGGGGGGAGGTGTTTCTCAGCAAACACGGACGTCTCCCCCTCCCCCATCCCTCCTGCCCCCCCTGTTTTCCGTTAGAAACACAGGCAAGAAAATATATGTATTCACTGGGTGTCGCAAGAGCAAAGGCTAAATAATCAAAGGTAGCAGCAGCACAAGGAGAGACCCACACTCTGCCTTGCTCCCCTACCCCCCCCCCAGACCTGCCCTCTTATTTATTGGTGAGATCTCCCTCCTTCCCCTCCCTTGTGCTTGTGTGCGCGCGTGTGTGTTTAATCCCAGGAAAAGTGAAGCTATCCAACCATGGTGGTTTTCAATGGCTTGCTGAAAATCAAGATCTGTGAGGCGGTGAATCTGAAACCCACAGCTTGGTCCTTGAGGCATGCGGTAGGTCCCAGACCACAGACCTTTTTGCTGGACCCTTATATTGCCCTCAATGTGGACGATTCCAGAATTGGGCAGACCTCAACCAAGCAAAAAACTAACAGCCCTGCCTGGAATGATGAGTTTGTCACTGACGTTAGCAATGGCAGGAAGATTGAGATGGCTGTTTTCCATGATGCCCCCATTGGGTACGATGATTTTGTGGCTAACTGCACTATCCAGTTTGAGGACTTGCTGCAGAATGGGAGCCGCCACTTTGAAGACTGGGTAAGTGTTTGAGCTGCGCTTGACTATGGTTTTGTAAGGTTTTGGTTTGGTTGGACCACCTGTGTTGCACAGCCTGATTGTCAATGACATGAAATGGTTTTGGAGCCTTTTCAGCATCTCTATGCTTTTTCACACTTGTCAGGCAGGCAATAGTACTGTCTGTCTCTATCCTATGAGATGGGGTTTATAATCCTGTGAGGTTGGGGAAATGGCATCAAAGCTGTAGGCTCTACATCCTGACATTTTTTGGCCTCATCTTAGAAATTGTACAGCTTACTTAACAATTGAGGCAGCGATTCAAAATCCACTTTAGTGTGTATCGTGGCCACAACCTGCCTGTGCCTATTGCAGCCTACCTGTGCCTATTGCAGCCTCCCTTCCCCTGAGACATCAGTGCACCCGACTGTAAAGAGTACTGCAGTAACAGGATCCAACCAATTTTTCCACCTCTCAAATTCTAATACCTAAATAGAGAACAAGTGTAAATACTATTGCTGAATAAATAAAATCTGATCCATGCTGCACCTTGGCATGATAAGAGTATCACAAAATCTGGATACAACCTTTGAATCCAGGGGAATTTTTGGACACTAGTCAGTTCCATAGATGTTCCTCTATAGAGATACAGATCCAAAGCACCTTGCACACAGCAAGAGCACCACAAAGTACCTAGATTTGCTACCTGAGTCCTGCAAGCTTGGGGTCACTACATTTCACACTCTGAAATATAGTCATTTCACAGCTCCTACTACAATCTGGACACTAGTGTGTCCCATGCTGCAAAAAAATTGAACCTGGGGTTCCTAGGACACAGTGGTGCAACAGTGCTGTGGTGAAAAAGTTGAAAATGTGCTCTTCACAGCTATATGGAATTCTTAATATCACTGCAACAACAAGAAAGTTGCTATGCATTCTATAAACCAGGTCAATAAGGCAATGGACAGAAGCCTCTGATACAGCATAAAAAGTCAAGCCATGCAGGTTAGGAAATCCACATCACCATCTGCTTTGGTAAATTTTTGTTTTAGGTTTGTTCCAGAGTTCTAATCAAGGAATTATTTTCTTAGTAAATGAACTACTAGCAAAATCCGCTGGAACCCTAACAAGGTTGTGTGCCTGACATTCATTCACACCAAGGCCTCTTCGTAACACTGAAGTGTACATGGGCCTTAAAGTAGAGGTAAAATGGGAATAAATTTGTTACACCGATTTTAAGGTCTCTCTTCTCTACCAGCTGATTCCCATTGCTGTAAATGAAAATAAAATCCTGTGTGTTGATTGATAGGGAAGTGGATAAGGACTGTTTAACCCTCCTTTTTAATATTTAAATTCTTCTTTGCACCTTTACATGAGCCCACCAAAAATGAAAGCCATAGCAAACCTTTTGACAGAGTTAATTGGGGTCAGGATTATTCAAGCAGTGAACAAGACCTAAATGTACACTGGTTTAGACAGCGTAATTGAGAAGAGGGAGGTGGGAACACAACAGCTAAAAATTAGCAAGATCCACATTTTGCAGCTTTCTGACCAGGTTTTTGGGGAATAATGGAAGTGACACTTGTTCTCTATTTTAAAGGTAGGATTTCTGGGCTTCAGGCCAAATTTTTGGCAGGAGTTTGCAAGATCCAGATGCAAAATCTGAGCTTTAGCAGCACTGTTAGGCGGACCACTTCAGGGTCTGAATTGTTAAGAGGCAGTAAAAAAAATCAAAAACCTAACCATGTACTCTTTGTAAGAGGAGGGGCTCCAAAACAGGCAGGGGGTATTCTTGGTAGCTTCATGATGGGATGAATTTGGGGGGGATGTAAGATAAATGTTTATAATTGGTCCCCAGTGACATAGAAGAGTCAAGGGATTGAGGCAAGGCCTAGGACAGTCCTAGTTCTAGATTTTTGTGGTGGTGGTGGTATCCCATAATATGTCATCAACTGAATTACATTGGTGCAGCAGGAGCTCCTCCACTTTGTTGTCTTGCTAAGCATTAGAAATTGATAGGGGGAACCAAATGTTGCCAGGATGTGGCAGAACTCCTCATTTATCAAACTGTCCTAATGCGTTTACTGACTTGGATTGATATAGTATAAAATGTGCCATAGTACAGCATTACTTGTGGTGATGTCATTTGTTTGTGTATGGGTAGAGAGGTCTAGGGAATCTTTCTTTTTTACTAATCCTGCATCTGTTATCCCCAGAACTACCTATGCTCAGATTAAACAAATCTCCATTGACATTGCTATAAAGAAATACAGGGCCAGAAAACAATTTGTTTAGCAATTGTAGCAGTACTTGAAAACTACATTAAAACGGAGAAGCAAGAAGCTTCAGATAGCTGTACAAAGCCCACAAAGGTGACTTTTGTCAGCGCGAGATAAAATGCACGTGGCCTAACCCAGCATCAGTCAAACACATCTGCTTTTGCATTGTAATGATACACTAGCCTGTCTGGACCTTTAATAATGCGGGAGCTGGTGTTCTCCTGTCTCTAAAGAGAAACACTGTGTCTGCATTTTGGCTTTGTAATTTAAGGTAGCTAGCTATGGTTATTTGCCCTGTTTTCTTAATTTGCTGAAATTAAAGATCAGAAACTGAAGTAACTGATTTCCTCTCCCTGTACCTGCAAGATCAGATAAATATAACCAGAGCTGTAAAAATCCATTTGCCTTTGGCGAATACACTTTTGGAGCTGACAAGTGAATTTTCACAGTCCTGGGGTCCCTTTGCCATTGCAAGACCCAGCCAGCATGTAAATTATTTATATACTTTATGGCCCTGCATATAGCATGAACAAAAACCTCATGAAAAACTATAAAATTGACGGAGCAGTTCAAAGATCTTGCTATTTACACAGCAATCTAGCAATCACAGGTGGATAACCTGTACCTTCTGAGCAAATTAAAATCACGCTGCTAACCTCGTATACCTTTCTGTATCCAGTGTGATGCAATACCACTTCCAAAACTAGACCTTCATAGTGAAAGGTCCTTACCAAGACAGACACTAACGCAGGTATAGGAGGCTTCATCTGCATATCCACAGCTACAATTCAGTCCTCATGCTTGTAAAACACTTATCGTTTTGAACTGTACATTTACTAGGAAATTTCACTATTTGTTTGGAAAGGGTTGTAGTAGTTTTAAAGTGGGTTTGTTGGCTTTGTAATATATATCAAGAACAATTGCTAGAGATCCAAAATGTAAAGATGATATAATAGTCAAATCTGCATCTAAAAGAGATTACTGTGATGTTTTTGAAGAAAGAATGTTTCCCTATCTTGCTTGCTTTAGTTATCTTTGCTGAATATCTTTATCCTAATAAGATTTTCAGGAAGATGCTGGATATTTTTCTCTCTATTATGGCTGTGATGTAGACAGATTCCATGGTTACAGTGGAAGCACTTGCATGATACACAAGTACAGAGCTTTGACTCAAGACAGCAACTGTTGTATGAGGCTATGCATGCAGAAAGCGATCTTATTATTCATTAGTATTTTCACCAACTGCAAAAAATTATTTTTTATCCTTCAAGATTGACTTAGGCAATAGAGACTCCCTCCTGGTGTTTGTGTGCCTCAAGGTGCATCATCGAAGTGATACGTTAGGAAACACAGTGGTCCACATGCCACCAGATGATTAATTTTGAAAAAATAAATGCTGTGGGTTTTTAAAAATAATAATAATAGAAATGCCAGCACACATGTAGATTGTTCCTTTCTGAAAGTGGTACACCGATAATTAAAAAGATGGCTGCTTTTTACAGTGGTGCATCATTTCAGACCCAGCAGAATGAAAGTGTCAGTTTTGCAGATTTTCCTCTTTGTAATGGTTTCAGTGATGCTTTAGAGAGACTCTTACAAGGGTACAAGGCTTCCCATGGTTAAAACCCCCCATACAGTTTATTGAATAGTGCAAAGAATGCTTAGGAAGATGCTGAAGGCCTATCATTTGGGAAAGCTATGAAAGGTGGTGCAATAATCAACTTGTAATAAGGGGAAAATCTGGTAAAGTGTAAACACAGTGTAAAGAGACCTTAAAGTAGGTGTAAGTGGGATGTATACACACCGTAATATGTATGCTGCCTGAGTGGTATAAAGGGGTGTGTCTTAGTGTAAATGAGAAGCAGGCCACAAAAATTTCAGTGCAACTTAGGGTGTTTTAAAATGAGCACTGTGAGAGCGGGGATCCATGGCCGCTGTATGGCAGGAGTGCGTGGCACCAACACGTGTAACGTGTGTGGGGAGGACTTCAAATGAGTGTCTTCCAGCATGGCTGCCCGGTCCATGGCGATGGCCACCCTGGGCTGCACAGGGCACTCTGGATTTTTCAGGAGTGCTCCATGCTGGGCCATGAGTGGCTGCTGCATGGGTCACGGGAGCGCGTCTCCCTACACACCACCATCACATGAGCAGTTGGACATGTGGACGGGGGGTGGGGGGTGGGATGTTTGGATGCATCTCGTTTAAAAATACCCTTAACAGTGAATTTAAAATGCATGTTTCTTGTGGCACTGCAGTTTCTTCCTTAGACATGTGAATGCAGTACATGAAAACAAAGCTGGTAGTCATTTTGCTTAAATGCAGGGTCTCATTTAATGAAGTGCTTTTACCAGGTATTGGAATAAGGGAACATCTAGAAATATTGAATAAAATATCCTAGCTGTCTGTGTATAAATGATTGCTTTTATACATTACGCAATATCTTTAAAATCTGAGAAAGAATATTCATCAGCAAGTAAACAACCAGATTAACAAACTATAACACCGGTAAAAATACTAAGGGTTGCAAACAGGCTTTTAAAAAGACAGTTATGTACCCTTTGTAGTGTGGGTGAGATTTTCAAAGTGGTCACCACTACCATACTCTGACCCGTTTGAAGTCAGTGACGTTTCAGGATTGACATCCATTGGAGTAGTGAGAGTGACGATAGACGTTGTCAAAACTTTTACCATACATATCGTGCTACAAATATGTGATACAAAAAAGGAAAAGGTTCTAACTTTTGACTCTGTTCTTCATTGGTCAAGATGATGTAGCTTGTTGATGAGTTTTCCCACAGCGCATACTTTCAGTAATGTTGCTCTTATAATAGTTACAGTTTAAACTTTGACATTTTTAAAAATTGTGACTTAACAAAAGACAAATATCTGAGTTTCCACCCTTGTGTGAAAATTTAGACTGTGCCATTCAGAAGTACTCAGTGTTGGTCTTACATCCTCCCATTGAAGCTTACCATTATCATCACCATCAGACTATCTCAATCCACTGCTGGATGAAGGCCTCCTGCATATATTCCCACCAACTTTCTGTCTTGACCCTTTCCTTGTCATTGTACACCTGTAAACATTTTGATTCTGTCCATTTAGCCCACAGGTGATCCCTTCTTTGGTCTTCTCATATCTTTTGGGATCAAGTCAAGGATTTCTTCTGTCTATCATTGATCAGTTTTTATATGATGGGCCGTTTTTACGTGCATGCCCCCCCGTCGCTTGGCATTCGGGCGGGTGTGTGTGTGTCCGTGTAAGTGGCCGGCGGTGGGTGGGGGAATGGGTGTCTGCTTGGTGTTCGTCCTGAACATCCCCCTGGAAAACCGGAGGAGACTCTGTGGGTGAAAGTGGGTGTGTATCCATGTAAAGGGACACATACCCATGTCCTCCCACCGCACCAAAATGCCCCCCACCCCTGTCCATGTAAAAACATCCAGAGATGGCAAATGGCCGCTTGGGAGCTACATACAGCTCTTGGGCACCTGTCCTGTAGCTCTTGCCAAACGTGGTTGCCTGGGGACATGTCCATGCAGCTCCCTCAGAAGCAAGGGAAGCTGAGCCACCATTTTGACTGCCAGAGCTTGATGGCTGTGGGAACATGCCCTCTGCCACTATTGCTGGTGCCCAAACCCACCAGACCACCTGGGAGCCAGAGCTTTAACGTGAGGGGGAAGCTGGGAGAAGCAGTGCTGTCCTGTCGCGGGGATTAGGGGAAGCCACAATTAATGTAATGTGCGTTGTGGCTCTCAGTAATATGAAAATGTTGGTATGCAGGTGGTTCTTGGGCATGGGAACTCTGCTCACCCCTGTTATCTGGCCTGTTCATTGCCACTTGGATTCCTACATCCTTAAGATGCTATCTTGTACTTGGCTTTGAGATCTAGTCCATTCATTCCTTTTCCTGTTGGAAAAGGTTATACCCAGAAAACTCCTTTTCTACAGACATTTGTCTTAAGTTCTTGTCCTAGTTGGCAGGCACCTTGTTTGGCCACGGAGATTGAAGTATGAAGTAGGTGTGGACAGTGGCTGTGTTTTGCCAGATGGATGTTGTGATGCCTGCATACTTATAATGAGAAGCCACATACGTACATTTGTTAAAATTTGTTAACTCTAGACAAACCTTAATATTTTAATAGTTCAGGATGTCATTGGGAATCAGGACTTACAAGATTTTTCTTTTATTTTGGTATGCTTTAGCAATTAATTAATTATTATTATTATTATAAGCATTTGTATAGCGCCAGCTGTTTACCTGGCGCTTTACAGAACAATAAGATAGATGCGGTCCCTGCCTATGGCTTACAATCTAATAGACACGGAGGGGGGAGACAAGGAGAGGGGACATAGGGAGAGACAAGGGATAACAACATTCAAGCAGATGCGAAGTCTCAGGTGCATGTGCTTGGCTTCGTTGCAGTAAGGCAGGAGTGTGTGGGGAGGACAGACAGTAAATATTGAGAGGAAAGTTCTAACAGGCATTGGGAAAGGTGGCGAGGAAGAGGTGGGTTTTGAGGAGGGATTTGAAGGTGCGGAGGGAGAGGGTGAAGCAGATGTGGGCAGGGAGGGAATTCCAGGCATGAGGGGAAGCAAGGGAGAAGGGACGAAGGCGGTTAGGGGAGATGAGGGAGAGCAAGAGAGGGGACAGAGGAGGAGCTGAGAGTGCGTAAAGGAGTGTGTAAGGAGATAAGGGCTGAGAGGTAAGGGGGAGCAGGAGTTTGTGAAGGATGCGTGTGGGAAGGGGGAGCCAGTGAAGTGAGGAGAGGTTGCATGTGGTTGAAGCAACGGGCCGAGTGGATGATCCCAACAGCAGAGTTTTGGATGGAAATAAGGGGGGACAGATGAGAGCGGGGGAGGCCAGCAAGGAGGAGATTGTAGTAGTCAAGGCGAGAGATTACCATGGCGTGAACAAGGGTTTTGGCTGGGGAGACAGAGAGAAAGGGGCGAATCCGTGCAGTGTTACGGAAGGCAAAGAGACAGGACTTGGCAACAGAGTCGATGTAAGGTTTGAAGGAAAGGTGAGTGTCAAAGACAAAGCCCAAGCTACGGGCTTGGGGGACAGGACGAATGGTGACCCCATCAGTAAGGATGGCAAGGGAAGAGGGGGAGGAAGGGTAGGGAGGAAAAATAAGAAGTTCAGTCTTAGTCATGTTGAGCTTGAGCTGACGACGGAACATCCAGGCGGAGATATCAGAGAGACAGTTGATGAGGCAAGCTTGGACAGAAGGGGAGAGAGAGGGGGTGGAGAGAGAGAGTTGAGTGTCGTCAGCGTAAAGGTGATATTGGAAGCCGTGGGAGGCAATAAGTTTGCCAAGGGACAGGGTGTAGATAGAGAAGAGGAGAGGGCCCTGAACAGAGCCTTGGGGAACCCCCACCGAGAGGGGGAGGGAGGAAGAGTTGGAACTGGGAAGAGACACATTAAAGGAGCGGTCAGAGAGGTAGGAGGAGAACCAGTCAAGAACAGAGCTGCAGAAGCCTAGGGAGCGAAGAGAATCCAGTAAGAGTGAGTGGTCGACCGTGCCAAAGGCAGCAGAGAGGTCAAGGAGGACAAGAATGGAGTAGAGGCACTTAGATTTAGCGACCAGTAGATCGTTGGTAATCTTGGCAAGGGCCATTTCCGTGGAGTGAAGGGGGCGGAAGCCAGATTGGAGAGGGTCCAGGGATGAGATGGCAGAGAGGAGATCCAGACAACACGTTCTACTTCATATTTTGCTTAATGTTTGCAGGTGTGTCTTAAAGTAAAGGGTATCTGAGGAGGTAATATGGAGACAGATGAGGCAGTGATTTTGGCAAGTGATATTGAACAAGACACTATATATAGGAAAATGAGTAGGATAGAATCAAGTGGCCAGATTTTCTCAATGAAAACCTTGTTTGTGTTTCTATAGCATGTTTTTTTTTTTAACACATGTGTTGGTTTAATGTTAGGAATGAATATCTCCGTCACTTTTGTATTGCATTTTAGGTTCATTTTTCTCACAAAAGATGATATTTTGGTTGAAGAGAACTTTGGGTGATTTCAGATGTTACAGACGCCCGATTCACCACAGTGGATTCCCAGTTGTGGTGAACCAGCTAACCACCCCCCGTGGGCAAGAGAGGCCCCAAACAGACGTGATGGGAGTGGGACCACGGTAGGGAAATCGGACTGGCAGGCCACGGCCTGGGGCAGCGCAACAGATGTTACGCTGATCCCGGGCCGTGGTCAAAGCACTCGGAAGGCACCGAGGCGGATTGTCCCGGCTGCTGCTGCTGCTGCTGACCCTCCACTGCCTCCATGTGCAGCATGACTACCGCCTCCTCCTCCTGCGCCTCCTCCTCCTCCCTTGCTCTCACCCTCCACTCTCCTCTCCCTTCTGCCTCGCTCCATCCTGCCACGTCCCCCTGCTGCTGTGTGCCCTTTAAATCTCTCTCCGGCCTGTGTTGTTGCGCATTGCCTGGCAGCGATGCTACGTGCTTTGTCCCCGACTGGGAATCATGTTGCTTGATTCTGGCCGGTGGTTGCCATTCAGTCGTTACTTTTTTTTGTTTCCCGGTGGGAATCACTTTGACCACGCTTTTGGAGATGGTCCGGGCCGGAGCTCTGGAAGCATGGTTATTTTTGACCCCTGGTGGGGATTGACTGTGGTGAACATTTGGAACCCCCGAAACAGACGTTCAGGGCGCTTTGGCCCCGCTGCGGAATTGACCGTGGTTCACTGTGGTTGACTGTGATCTCGTAATGTCTGAAAATACCCTTTCAGTGACAATTTTTCTATTCCGCACCACACCAGTCGCTATAGCCACTTTTACATTGTTTTGACAAGGCAAAGGGTAATTGAAAAGCTATTGAAGATGGATTTGTGAGAAAGAAGCAAAAATATGCTCAAACTTTCAATACCAACATTTCTGGGAAGTTTTTTTTTTTTTTTGTTTAAAGAGTATAGAACAGTAAAAAGAACATGCCCATGACTATGCTATAATAGCTTAAGTAGAAATTGTAAGTTTCTTTCTAATTCTAAAATGTTTGTCCAACGTTTTTAAATTCCTCAAATTTCTTGCAACACCATCACAACAAGTTTTGGCTTCAAGGTGGGAGAACTCAGAAGACCAGCACAGTTACAGAGAGAATAGAAATTCAGTGACTCTTTGCACTTTAACTGGTGCATTTCCAATCTTGTGCTTCTCATGTTGAAGTAGAAACTCAGTCCAGTAACTGCAGCCTCCTACTGCTGGATTGAGGAGCAATTTTTACTGCAGGGTAACCTTCTCTGAGTACTGGAGTTTGCATCATGTTGCCTACCGCTTGTGGCATACATAGTGCTTTTCACTTCTACTATCTATGGTGCCTAATCTTTCTTATATGCATGTTGTGCAACTACTCCAGTATCTAGGGTCAGTCCACCTCACAATAGCAGAGGTGGGAACCTTTTCCTCCCTGCAGGCTGGAACTGCACCAGCCCAAAGCTCCACAGGCTGAGTCATCTTGCATGTGGGTGGGGAGAGAGGGTGTGGTTGTGCTGGGAGCATTCCCACATCTCACAAAGCAGTCCACAGGGGGGTGTAGCTGCCCTGAGAACTCTCTGTTCTGTTTACCGGCCAGAGGTTTCCCACCCCTTACGTACATACAGGGTGTTAATATATGTGCAGGCGGCACGCTGGCTACACAT
>QEPC01005252.1:126978-228331 GCA_003113815.1 Sphenodon punctatus
GCAGGCTAGCAGCTTCCTGAGTGTCCCGGGGGAGGGGGGGGGCGTGGCCTCTCACCTGGTGGGGGTGGAGCAGGAGGTCAGCTGGTGTGATCAGGCCTATATATCTACAGTTATCATTTGGCATATCATTCCAGAAATGAGTAACAGGCAGCTTACCATGTACATGTGCCCACCTTGCCCTCAGACAGCATACACTGTTCTTGCAATCAAAAATCCACAGGGATATATTTGGCCACTGGCCTCAATAGGTAGCAGTTTACCAAAACACTGCCCTCCAGGTTGTTAAGGGAGGGATCACAGCGAAGAATTGAATAGGCTGTACTACACTTGCAGAATGTTCCCTCCAGGGTGTGTTCTCACAAGTATTCCTTCTCCTCCGGATCTGGGGGAATTCTTGCAGAGTGACTGCCTCCTTCCACATCTGTTCTCAAAGCGAGAACCAGGGGTTAATTAGCCCCTTCCCTCTCCACGTTTTCTCCCCTGGACATCAGTTCTTGTTCAGAACCCAGCTCTGCTAGCTGGCTAGGAGACGTGTAGTCGCAGCAGGGGACAGAGCAAGGAAATGGTCTCGGAGTGCAGGTGTGCTGTGGGAGACAAACCAGGAAAGGCTGATAAATGCTGGGAAAGGGGTGTGTGTGTGTGGAAACACACAGAGCTCTTTCCCTCGGATTCATTCAGATGAACATGGTCTGCAGGGTAGGATGTTCCCTCTCCAGATAGCCCTCCCATTATCTCAGAGGTTGGGAAACTCTGACTCATGTGCCACTTTAAACTTGCTCCACCTCATCTGGCTCAACCCAGCATCCCCTTCCATGGTTTCTGCAGGGTGGGCTCTCTCAAATGGGTCGCTATGAGGAGCACTCCAGCTAGGGCTGCCACCTGTGGTGTTTTTTTACCTGACACTCCTATAGGCCCAAATGGAAGTGTCAGGTAAAAAACAACCAAAGGTGGCAATCCTAACTCCAGTGCTGCCCAGCCCTGTCCGTTTGAGGAAGAATCCGGCAGGCCTGCTTGGTTCCATACCCTTGCAAGCGCTCACTCACCTCCACTTCACTCAACCCAGCACTCATGCAAGTGGAGGCTCTCTCTCACTCTCCTCCTCCTGACTCATATTTGGGCCATGGAGCTTATGGCAGCTTTCAAATGGATGCAATGGGGAGAGAGGCCCCACACAGCTGCTTTAACCCCGTTGCTCACATGAACAGAAATGGAAGTGAAGTGAATGAGGGGATTTCTACTTCAAAGTAGCCCTTGTGTGAACAAGTCTCAGGGCAGTGGTGCTATATACGCTGCACGAGGCCTGGAGTTGTGACAGGCCCTGCACGAGGCAGGTCTTTGTATGCACCGCGTGCACCCGTATGCGTAAAAAGGCATGTCCCAAAATTATTAATGCAGATCCATGAGCAGATTTTTATTTTGAATTAAGATGGATGATGTCCTGTAAGAAATGAAAATAATGCTAAAGGGCTGTTGGTACTAGCAGTGCCCAGTGAGGTGAGCATGTTGTAGTACTCAACATCAACACTATCGTAGAACAATAAAATTGAATTTACTGGAATCATGCTTTTTTGAAGCTCCATATTTGCCAAATTGCAAAGCATATTAAGCATGGGTGCTTTTTCCCCTCCTAATTTGTTAGATTGTCATTTTGGCTAATTTATTAGTATGTCCGTTTGTTCGTTAGCACATGTACCAATTGTTAGTTTGTCAGCTTGTCTATTTGGCAATTTGTAAGTTTGTCACTAATTGTTAATTGATTACCACTTATCGGATGCCCAACATGTTGGCGTTCATTTATTGCACAGCTTGCAAGTGGATTGTTTCATCTTATATCTCAGACACTGAAGCTAGTGGCTAAGCATGGAAATTGGGGAGAGATGGGGTTTTTCTGATTGGCTGGTATGGAGCTGTGAAATCCATAATCGCAGAAATTAAGGATACTAAAGAAATGAATAGACAATTGGCTTCTAATTTTTTTTTGTTTCATGACCCTCTTTGAGACTTAAATATAATCTCATGACCCCAATCAGCAGCAAACCCATGCACAGCATAATAAATATCAGTTGTGAACACGACACCATCTGCCAATGGTGTGACCGAAATTGATATCACAATCCATAGTTTGGAAACCTCTGGCTTTGTCACATCAATGATGATTGCAGCTCAGACATATGACATAAAGAATACACAGCCCTGTCCTATTGATATTTCGGGTGCATTCACCTGAAGTACCACCCATTAACACCTATAGGGGTTTTGCCATTGGCTTCTATAGGTTCAGGATTCCAGCATTAGATATGCTGATTAGTCTTTAGGGAGGAAAAGAGTAGTGGTGCAAGTTTCGGTTTGGATTTTAACTGAAACAGCCCGAAAATTGATGTTTTGGTTTAAAGCTGGAGGATCTTAAAATTGGACTGTTTTGGTTCCCAATTTAGGAATCTGTATGTTCTCATTGAAGTCAGTGGGAACGGAAAGAGGAAACCTCCCCCACCCCCATTCCTTGGGGCCCCCTCTCAACCTTGGAGGGTGGGGATCTGCTTCCCTAACACCCCTACCCCCAGGGCCCGACTTTACCACTATCCCTGGGGCCCTGCACTTGCCACTTACTGGTCCGGGTCTGGAGGATGGGGGTGAGGAGGGGCTGACACTGTGGCCAGTGGTTGGGTGTGGCTGGACCCCTGCTGCTGGGTCCAGCCAGACCCAGAGGAGGCCTTCTCCGCTGCAGGGCAGCAGGCAGTGAAACCGGCTCCACAACCCAGTAGGAGAATAGGCCCAGCTATCCGACAATGGATCCAGCTCTGCTGTTGGGCAGCCGGGCTTTCTCCCCTGCCAGGTGGTGGAGCCGCAGTCGTGGAGGCCTCCTCTTTCTTCTTGGTCTGCCAGTCCGGTCCAGGAAATGCTGCCAGAGTTCCTTGGTCCGGCAGCGCGCATGCACAAATGGCCGTTGAGGCCATTCTGCGCATGTGCAACCCTTTTCCATGCAGTGTCAGCGTCATTTTGAAAGAGGGCAGCCGTTCTGCACAAACATATGCATAACATTTCGAGAACCAAGGACTGAAACTTAAACCAAACCACGTACTGAAAATCAGGGATCAAACTGAAACAAAACCAAAATTAGACCCTGTGTTCCACCCCTAGAAAAGACCATCAGCAACTATTAACCAAGATAGGTAGGGGTCTCCTGCTCAGAGTGTCCTAAATGAAACCTATAACTCCTTGCAGCTGCAAGTGAATGATGGGGATAGACCACCCCAGAACCACACTGGGTTTTTTTGTACATTTCCTCTGAAGCATCCAGTACTGGCCACTGTCAGAGACAGGATACTGGGCTAGAAGAACCCTTGGCCTGACCCAGTCTGGCATTTCTTGTGTTCTTCCTTACTTGGGAGGAAGAAGGGGATGCTGAGTTGGGCTCGTTTGCTTTCAGAGAAAACCCTTCCATTCCTGAACGGTTGGGAAACTGGGATTTTTCTTGGCAGTTAATTGCCAGCTGCATTTTTTTAATGGGATCATGCAGCTGAAATTGTGCAGAGAATGAGTGATTACAGCTGGTGGGTGCCATGTCACAGCTGTGTCATGCAGCAGAGCATGATGCCTTGATATCTGAGCAAGTTTTCAGTGCAGATAAAGCAAGAACTGCCTGTTTTGGTGCTTCTTGTCTGACAAAACACTGAGACATGGTTCATAAAAGGATGCTGCTGCTTTTAGGATTTTATGCAGCCTGGTAGTTAATGAAAGGATAGGTGATTGGGGGTGCCAACACTGCAGCTGTCCGGTCCTCTGCAGCTGCGCATGGAGCAGGACTGGCCCCTTGACTCAGAGTCTGTAGAGAGGCTGCTTGCACAGGGGAATCTTTCTGCACGAGCATGAGGCTCTGTCAGGGGCATAGCTAGATTGGATTGGGCCCTGGTGCAGAACATGAAATGGGTCGAAATCCTTGCCCCCACATGAGATGCACACAAATTCTGCACCTGGCTGGTGGGCCCTGGTGCAGCTGCACCTATGGTAGCACTAGCTATACCTCTGGGGTCCTGGATCTGGTGGCAGAAGGAGCATAGCATCAAGCTCCTGCTCTGCCGCCGTGGTATACTCCTGACATGCCATACGTGTGTGGAGCGTAGAGCGGAAGCAGTGGGGTAGCAAGGTTGTGGCGGAGCTCATGTGCTGATTATGTGCCCCCTTAAGGGCAGGGACTAGTGTCTTCCTAAGTGGTGGCCTTTACAGGGCTTTGGCCTCCCCCAGGTTATGGTTCCCCCCTGGCTCCCAGTGAGATCCCCTAGAGGCAGTAACCCCACCAGGAAGGAAGCCATAAGTGTCAGTGGGGCCAGCACTCCACCTCTACCCACTCTGAATACTTCTTGGCGGGGCCTTTTGCAAGAAGCCTGGGCTCCGCTAGAAAATTGTCAGAGTGGGTGGAGGCTGAGTGTTGGCCCTGCTCGCTCCTCTGCTCACTCTAACAATTTGATAGCGGTGCTTAAACTGCTTGCAAAGACTTGCTCTACAGTCCAGGGCCCCAGGCTCAACTGAACCCCCTTGCTCCATCGTAGCTACACCACTGAGTGAAAGGGCAGGGTGTGCAGAGTGGCACCATGAGGCATGGAGTACTCGCATCCTGTGTAACAGGGGCTGTGCCTGCCTGGAATCCAGCAGGACTCCTAGTGGGGTATTGATCCAGTGGATGTAAACAGATGGATGCGGAGGTTGCCTACTCCCGAAGCCACACTGGGGGTGCACTGCCTACTTCCAGCACCACCTGGGTCTGCTTTAGACGGACCTAGCGGTTGCCCTAGCCCCATAGTGCCCCATGTCCCTCTGTCCTACACTATAGAGTTGCAGGCAAGCACCCCTACACTGTAGGCTGGCACCCGCAACGCTGTGGTGCTGTTGGGAGCAACGGCTGGCCAGGAGTGGAGCTGCAGCATGGGTCTGCCCAGCAGACGGACAGCAACTCCACTCGGTGCCCTGGGTTTGGCCAGTCCGCTGTACTGGCGGTGCTCCAGGTTGGTTCGGAGCACTGGTGGCAGGGCTGTCCTGGTGCTGGCACAGCCTGCACCACGTCCACATCTGGCACAGGTGCTTTTAAATGAACCAGCCAGCCTGGGGGTGAAACAGGCTGGCACGGACAGAATTGGTGCTGCCGTCCATCTAAAAGCACCGTTTGTGACCACACTTTCCCTCACTGCTCAAGCTCTTAGCTATAAACCACAGGCAGAGTCCCTGTTCCCTCATCTTGAGCCAGATCTTCAGTTGGTATAAACTGGTCCATCTCCTTCACTACATCTACACGTGGGGTGAAAACAGACATGACGCTAACTCCACCTTAACATCGTTTTAACATTTCTTCTGCACGTTGCAGGGCTGTATTGGTGCTCTATGCAGTCCTTCAACATGCATAAGAAATGTTAAACTGGAGTTAGCGTTATGTCTGTGTTCATCCATAGGCCGTTTTTACATGAACAGGGGTGGGTGGATGGTAACGGGTATGCTTGCGCGGTGGATGGAGGGGAGTGCGTGTCCTTTCACACGGACGCACACCCATCTCCGCCCACCTCCATCCACAGAGTCTCCTCCGGTTTTCCGGAGATGGGTGTGTGCCGGGAGTGCACACGTACAAGCACCCACCGCCTGTGGTGTTTACACGGGCGCACACCCATCCCCCCCACGCTGCCGGCCTTTTCCATGGATGCCCCCACTGCTCAAACACCCGCCCGCACACCCCGCAGTGTGTGTGTCCGTGTAAAACTGCCATAGTCACATCTGCTGAGAAAGTGGCCCCTGCTGATGAGGAAGTCAGGTTCACCAACAGGCCTTCAGTACTGGAAACTACATTACTAACCAGCCCATTACAATCAGCTGAAGAGGGCCTGGGTGATGGCCTCTGACAAGCCAACAGAGTTGCTTTGTGTTTACAGTAGTGTAAATAATATGAGGAAAAATGTACACCCATAAGTAATTTTCTAAGAACTAAATCCCGATTTCCTTTTCAGGGGCATATGCTACCTTGTGAGGATCTCCCGCTGAGGTTTTATGAGAGAGATTCTGATCTCTGTTCCACTGCTATAAATTTGGAATGATCTCATTTAGAATAAATTTGTGGCAGAATTTGTCTAACGTAACAACAGAGAGAGTAAAATCTTACCAAGAAGGTCAGGGTTTGACTTTTAATTAATCACATTTGGTTTCACTATTTTTTGAAAACAAAATCCCAAGCAACTTAACATCCCTTCAGTACTGACAGGGATATTTATTTTTACAAGCTTGTAGAACAGCTGCTGTAGGCATTGAGGGAGCTGACTCTTAGGTGAATTTTATTAAGTCATTCTGGATGAATAACAATGATGGACTTTACACATCATCGACGTGCCTTGTAATGAAATTTCAAGAAATCAGGAGAAGGAAAGAAAAAATAAAATCTACAAGCTGTGTTTCTCTTCCAGTTCCTTAGAGCCAAAATTTTGAGGCCTACAAGTTCTCTTGATCTCGGATAACTATTAGTAGACTGTGTATCTGTGTAAGCTTAACAGCTTACACAAATACATTAATGGAGCTTTGCACTTAAATGACAGTTTCAACCATGAATTTCAAAGTGTTTAAGTGAAGAGGGGTAAGTGTTATCTCCCATTTCTGATAAGGAATGTAAAGGTAGCTGCTTAAAAGACCAGATTCACCAAGGCAACCAGTGACTGGCATTTTTGATTTTTTGAGTGCAATGTACTTTCAGCTGTGATGCTCACTGGAATCTCAGTCCTCTCTTCTAAACACTATTTTTTTGCTTTTAGTAACTGGTGGCTTCAGGCAGCTCTGTAGCTTAACTCTCCAGATTTATACTGCTTTTCAGTGGAATTACCTTGCCTTTACACCACCAGCGTAAGGGCACATATATACCAAATGCCTCCAGTGGAGGAAGCTGTGCTGACTTCACCTATGGAAAGGGAGTTGTTACTGTTGTGCCAAAAGGGGCAAAAACCAGACATGACACTAACTCCACTTTAACACCGCTTTAATATTTCTTCTGCATGTTGCAGGGCTGCCTAGGGCACCAACACAGCCCTGCAAGATGTATAAGAAATGCTAAAGCGGTGTTAAAGTGGAGTTAATGTCATGTCTGTTTTCACCCAAGGGATTGAGGCATGAGCGAACCCTTTCCAGGCTGGGGTCGGTGTCTGCCTCTCCCACAAGGGGAGGGGAGGGGAGGGGAAGGTGGTGTGAATGCACATTAAACAACCCGCTCATCTAGGGTGGCCAGATACGCAAATGTTAAGAACACTTACGAGAAATACAGGTGGCAGGGCTGCGTTGGCTCCAATGCAGCCCTGCCACCTGTATTTCTCATAAGTGTCCTTGACATTTGCGTATCTGGCCACCCTACTGCTCACAAACTTCCAAACTCACCATTTGTTCCTTAAGCTGAGCTTGCCTTGTCCAGTAGCAATGAATTCACATAGCTGCTGATTCCCCTGCATTTCAGTACCCACTTCTTCCATCTGGTGACAGAGAACAAGGGATCATCAAGGAGTACAGGAATTAGTAAGGATTTCACATGACACATAGAATGTGGATTTTGTGAGGACCTACTCTAAAAGAGAGTTATGTAAATGAATATACCTAGATTCAAACTACCAGTTTAACCTCTTAGCGTTCAGGAGGCTCGTTTTGTTTGCACTGTGACATCAATAATAGCATTCGAGCTTTGCTTGGATGAAGCAGCCCCAGGTCAGCACCGTCTGTTTTGTAAAATGTTGTTGGCAGGTGCTCTGCAAAGTGTGAGAAGAACATGAACATGATTATCACCTGAGTATAAAGATAACATCTGCGTTAGCCTCCCTCCTTTGCATGTGAATTCATTACTTTGGATGTCATTTGTGAAGTTTGATTAAAAACAATAGTTTATTTTAGGTCTTTGATCATCGCTAATTTCTTTTATCTAACTGTAGATAAAAAATAAGGAATTCTTTAATTGAAAATAAAAGATAAGGAAATAAACACTGTATTTTCATGTGTTAGCCATAATTATGTGCAATTCACTTTGGCTGTTTCCTGGTTCATGAATATTAATGCCTTTCCACACTATCATCTGTTACATTTATTGCATATAAATGTACCTACTTGGTTTCCCCCCAACCCCTTTTGAAGAAGGAAGGATTGAGAGGTGTGTTGCTACTTTATGCTAACAGTTAGCACATTTTGGTTGTCTTTGTACATCTTAATTTTTAGAGTTACTTTATTTTTAACTGCTGTTTCTCAGGACACAAGCAGATGTGTGCTTCTCTATGAGCTATGGCTCCAAAGGGATAGTGTCCCTGTTGGTGTGAATGATCACTGTTGGTAAAACCTACCAATCAACCTAAGTGACAGAAGCCACAAGCCTCAAACCACTTACTCACTGAAATAATTGATTTCCTGAGAGCCAGCCCCTGGCCAACCAAATGCAAGGAAGATTCTGTCGATTTCATTGATTTTTAGTGGGATACGTTAGAGTGTTTTGAGGATTACAGTCCATGGGGGCATAAATCTGAAATTTAGTGGAAGTCAGGGTGCATTGAACTTTGGGCTGAAACAAGCAGCAACATTTTTACTTAAGAGTAATTTCACCATTTCAGGAACCAGAATTGATTTCCTAGTACAATTTCTTGATTCTTGCAATACCGCAAGATACCATCCTGATTTGTCGACTTTCTGTTTACTGTGTGTGCTGCATACCGTTCATTTGCCATTTACTGCATTGCTGATGGTACTGTTTTACTTCCGGGTTTGTTGTTTACACATTTCTGAGCCAATTACTGTGCAAATAGCCCACCCCTTAGCCACTCCCACCTGCCCAAACACAGTTTTAAAAAACAGTGCCTCCATTCCAGTGCCTCTAATCAGAATTGTTGTTGTATGTTGTTCCCTTTGCTTTGACCAATCTGCAGTTGGATTGCAGATTTTTAAAGGAATCCGCGTACCAGCCAATGATTGACAAGAAAGTACAAGGGAAAATGGAGTGCAGAGAAGACAGAAGAAATGCAGTATTGCATTGGTACCTCTCAGGACTTGAAAGTGATGCCAAAACAGTAAATGGCAAAGCAGTAACAGCAAAGCGATAAACAGAAAGTTAGTAAATTGAGAAACAAAATGTCGATTGAGACATTGTTGAGTACGGAGAGGTTCTTGATTAGACTGAGACGGTAACAGGAACTGGGATTTTGATTGAAATTCCTGTTTTTGCAAAATCTCATTTCAGCCCAAGTGTGTTCAGACAGCCTCCCATCCCCCGCAGCAGGAAGCAGTCTGTGTTGGCTTCTCCAGTGGAGTGGGAGGTGCTATGTGAAGAGAGCTTGTGGTGCATACAAACCTGTGGTGGTTATCCCCATGCTGTCACTGTTGGTCAACACAGGATTGTGTGTATTGCATAGACTCTTTTTGTAACAGACCCTCTGTCACAGGGGCTCCTCCTCTTAGAGTTCTGGGGCTTGAGCCCCTTGACACGACCTGGTTTCCTAAAATAGGGCTGTCTAAATTTAATAACTGGCCTCCTCACACTCCCCTACAGCCAGTCCTTCTTCCACCTTGTCAAGGGCTTCTCCCAGCAATGGTAGGTTCCCTATTTCAATATCCAACACCATATATACAGTTCCTTTACAATATGGGTTTGTCCCACCTGGGTGTTGTAGTCCTCCTGGTGCAGCCTATCTTCCGTCAGACAGCCTGGGACTCTAGTAACTCCTGCAGGGGCCTTGAGCTAGGTCTTGTTTGGGCTTCCTAGCCCTGGGTAGCTTGGCTTCGCGGCAGATGTGCTTCCTGCAGCTGTCTCCAGCAACTGCCATTGCCTGTCTCTTTTCAGGCCTTTATACAGGCTTATTCCTCAATCCTTTATGCTGGCTTAAAGGGCCAATACCTTTTTTCCATGTTCTGTCCTGAGACATTCTTTGGCTGCCATTTTGTGGTCTTTTTTTGGCTTTGTCGCCATTTTGTGACGCCATGGTGCCACACCCTCCTTCCCAGGAGAAGCTGATACAGGTTGGGCTCTGTGTCAGCTACCAGTTTTGTGTGAAGGCAGCCCCCGTGAAATTCTGACTTCATTTAAACCAATTAGAGGTTTCACCCTATGTGAAAGCAGGGGCCTCCTACGTTAGTATGTATGTAAAGTGTAATATTTATTTAACAAGCACACAGCAAGTTCTGCTACTGGCTCTAATTAGCAGGCAAGTAAACAGTCATGTTCTCTGTTTCAGCTGGGTGGCACTCAGACAGGGGAGAGATTCTTTCCTGCCTTTTGATATCATCAAAGAAAAGGAGAAAAATCCTTTCCAAAGTTATCTTTACATTGGAAAGCCCTACTGTTCAGGATGAGTGAGGGTAAACAAAGCACAAATAGGAAGTGGCTTTTGAAAAGTATGGACTTGGGTCCTGTGAGTTGTTGTGTGTCTTCATGAGGGGCCAAGAGCCCTTATTTTCTGTTGAGGAAAACCTGCTTAATGACTACCAGGATCAGGAGCTAAGCTTTGATCCCTGCAAAGGTTTTAGCCTTCTGGGGCACAGGATGAGGCACAAGTTCCCACAGTAACGCTGCGTGATGTTTCCTTCAGACAAAGTGCACGTCTTCTATTTGTAGTGCTGATGTCACCACAGTGTTTGCTCAGGTTCTGCCATACAATTCTTTGAAAGGTAAAGTGAGCCCTTTCCTGAGCTCAGCCCTCTGGTCAGCCAGATGTGAGGAACACCCGGTCTATGCCAGGACCCTACAGGCAAGCTCCCTGCTGCCCCTCTAGCGTCCCATCTTCCTGCAGCAGGTTCTAGCCCCCGAGGCAGGCAGTCAGACTGCCTCTCCTGGGTGGTCCTCTATACTGAGTGCTGGATTAGACTTTTATGTCTGCTTTTTCCCAGCTGTCCAGCAGCTTTCTGCCCCCGCTCCATCTGGGAGCGCTCAACTATCGTCAATTGTCTCACTAGTCATGTCAATTTATTTTATGATGCAGGTGCTTGCTCCTGTGTACTGTCCACGAGGATTACACCCTTTAACCACTTAGGGTGTTTGATAGAGCTAGCCAGTGTCACTACATGAAGCAGTCAGTAGGAAAAAGGAATGGTAATGTGCATAACTGCACTGTATAAACTAATAACACTGGATGAAGCTTATTGTTTACTTCAGAATATAGTTTTTATTGTCCTTTGGTATCATAAACATGAGAGTGTGATGTGCAGAAGGGAAATAAAAATCCATAGTGCAAAAACATCCTGTTTATCAGGATGCTAGTTTATGGATTTATGATATTCTCTCATAATTATAGAGCAACTTTGGTTCTCCAAATGGAAGCTGAGAACCTTCCACATCTCATGGGAGGGGATGGGGGTAAGGGACCCCTTGTGTCTGGCAGGACTGAGCCACAACTCCGGCACAGGTGCAACTAGTGGGGTTGCTGAAGGGACCTGTCTTCCTCAGGTTTCTCAGGCACCCTTTATGCTCCTCAAAATTTGCCATTGGTTTGACTTGTAAACATCCATCACTTCTTTCCCCCAGTGTTATAGCTGTGATTGCACTCAGGAAAACCGGTAAACCCAGATCAGCCTGACCCGTGCTAACGTCGGAAATTTGGTACATAATCTCTTTCTGAATTAGTCTGGACAGAGATTTGCATAGTGGGTCAAGTGAGTTGGGGCCAAAACTCACAGCCTTGAAATCTTGCAGTGAATGAGTGAGAAGATTATTAAATTCAAAACCCAGACAGGTGGGTCAAATTTTGATACTGACTTAGTATTAAAAAACCCAGACAAATGTAAAAGTGATCTGGTGCCAGCTCTTCTGGATTCAAGAAAAATGAAAATATACTGTTTGAAGCAGTGTTTCTAGCCTCTTATCTAGGTCCAGCAGGCATATTGTTTCAATTGCTATGCAGTTAGGCATGTCTGCATCAAATTAATACTTGTTAGTTGTGGAGGAATTTTTCTCGACTGAAGGGGGGAAAATGGAGCTTTGCAATTCCCCCTCCCCCTTCCCTTTTCCTTATAGGGACCAACAAGCAAACTCCACTGGTGTTTATTTTTACTATGTTTTAATGGCTTCTCCTATTATATTCTAAATGTTCTTTTAACTGTATCAGTAAGAACCATTGTTAGATAAGGAGACATCAGAGACTCAAATGAAATGATTGAAAATACCACTAACCCTGGTGAAAATAAATATTAGAATAGTTATTTTAATTTATTCAAGATAATAGCTCACCATTTTGGAGGTAATGCCTGACAGGAGCTGGTTTGGAGCTCTGTAGAAATTTCTTAATTACATTTGTTTCCCTGACAGGGCTGTGGATGCATGTAGATACGCAGGGCATGAAATTTCAGATCGAACTGTGGGAACCAAAATTTTTTTCCCCATTCGCCAGACTTTATCCCGATATTAAACCGTTCTTGCCCCACTACACCCCTGAACCAGTCGCCAGCCTAAGTTTTCTGGCCGCCAATGGCTCCCAGGTGCCTGCAATTCTCACGCTCTGTAGATAGAATTACAGAACTTTAGGGTTTAGAAAGGACCACAAGAGCCATGTAATTCAACCCCCCTGTTTCAAGGCAAGATGCCCTCTACCTACAGCATTGGAGACAGATGCTTGTCCAGTCCGTTTTTTAAAACATCCAAGGAAGAAGATTCCATGTCCTCCCTTGGCAAGTTCTTCTAGTCAAGAGGTTTTTCCTAATGTTTAGCCAAAATCTACATTTTGCAATTTAGGCCCATTCCTTTTTGTTCTGGGTGAAAACAGACATGACGCTAATCACCCTTTAACCACCCTTAGTGGTTATTTATGCATGTTGCAGGGCTGTATTGGTGCCCTATGCAGCCCTGAAACATACATAAATGATCACCAAGGGTGGTTAAAGGGTGGTTAGCGTCATGTCTGTTTTCACCCTCTATCTTCTGTGACAGTGGAGAACAAATATTCATCCTCTCTTTTTTTGTGGCAACCTTTCAGATATTTGAAAACTGCTGTTATGCTTCCCTTAGTCTTCTTTTCTCTAAGCTAAACAGTCTTTCTGCCTTTCCTCATATGCCTTGCATTCTAGTCTCTGTCATCTTGGTTGCTCTCCTCTGAATCCACCCAATTGTGCACCATCTCACTCCATGTCTTGGATACAGTGCATCTGGTAATCCAGCCCAAGATGGCATTTGTCTTTTTTTGCAATGGTGTCGCATTGTTGACTCTTGTTCGGTTGATGATTCACCATAAATCCCAGATTGTTCTCTGCAGTCCTTTGGGCAGCAACCCTGTCTCCTCTGTCTGGTAACTTATATATAAGGCTAAGATTTTTTCCTGGTGATTTCATAGCTGAGATATGGGGAAGAAACAAACAAACAAAGTTGTCAAGCAGATGTAGCAGTCTTTGCTATATTAACCTTGCTACAAGAGATTTTTAGTAGTAAAAGCATCTGTTTTACCATGAAGAGCAATGCTAATTTGTGTACAGTTAAGATCAATGGTATGAAGTTTAACGGCTTTTGAATGCTGGAATGATTTAAATATTTGGTGGTTGTGCTTACACTTAGAGAGTTCTATGATTCTGAACAGTATGTTGTACATGGTGAGGTTGTCATCTCTGACTCCACATCTGCTGTTTCACAAGCCATCTTTGTAAGAGAATGCACTCATGGAGTCTGCACCGTTAGGAGGCAATATTAGACTTCTCAAAGCAATTCCAGATTGGATTATAATTTATGAAAACTGTAATTCATATCATTCAGAATTTCATATTTTCCAGCACCGCCATAACCTCCATGTCCAAATTATAGCCCTGCTTACCCAGCTTATGAAACCCTTATGTGAAGTTTTGGTGGTGGTGTTTATTATTATTTTATATTTATATCCCACCATATCCTGAAGGCTCTGGGAGGCTCACAACAAATAAAAAACAGCATATTAAAACAAATATAAATAAACCACATGTTAACTTCAGTGGGACCACTCACAGGATAAGGCTAGGTATTGCAGAACTTTGCAGGCCAAACAGCGTTCGATGGGTCCCAGCTTGTGCTGATGGGCATGGTTCAGTTTGGCAGCCTTCATGGCCAAGCCACTTGGGCTGGACTCCACATAGATCTGGCCCTACAGAACACTGTGACATCATTGCCCTTTGTGAGGGAGAGGCCACGTCGGAAAAGAGTCGGTGGGTGTGTTAACCCTGCCCTTTTTCTGCTGTTGCTCCCACTACTATAGAGTTGTGTGACATCATGGCACTCCATGGTGGTAAGGTCATCCCTGTTACATTGGATGCAAACTTGGAAGAGCCTGGCTGTGTCAGGATTGGGTTTGGGTTGGTCCTGATGTAATCTGATTCAGACCAGACTCGGCATGAATTTTTCTGCCCAAGAAGGGATGTAAGGTGGTATTAGTGTGAGTAAGGGTATCCTAGTTTGGTCCATAATTTGGTCTGTGTTCTGATTATAATCTCCAATAGATTATGATAGATCTTATTGGGTTGTGTGTGGGGGGGAGGGGTTTATTTCTGGCCTTTTAAAATATAAATGTATTTTATGAATTTTAAAAATGTTATTGTTTTTTGTTGCTGTTGTGAGCCGCCTCGAGCTTCCATTGTGTGCAGGAGAGGGCGGGATATAAGTATTTGTAAATAAAAAATAAAATAAATAAAAATTATTATAACCCTCATAGATATTAGCCATCTTCATATATATTATGCCCCAATAGACTATGGGTATTTTCAGACGTTACGCCGTCCCAATTCACCACGGTGGATCCCGGGTAGGGGTGAACAGAACAACACCCACCCCCCCCGTGGCCAATAAAAGCCCCCAAAAGATGTGCCGGGTGATCGCGGCGGGGAATCGGGGAGGGGACGGGGCCGCGCGGTTCAGTGTGCGGCCGCATGGCCCCGCCCCCCCACGGTCCCCCGTTGCCCGCCCTCTGGGGACATGGGCGGGCGCCGTGGCCAATGCGGCCGTAGCGCCCGCCCGTTTTGACCACGGCCTGGAATCCCGCCGGGGATTCCGGGCCGTGGTCTCCGTCCAGACGTTACTTTTCGTTGCTTCCCGCCGGGAATCTCTTTGACCACGCGGCGAGTGTCCCACGGGGAGCCCCGGAAGCGTGGTTGACATTGACCCCATGTGGGAATCGGGGTGAACATCTGGCGGCCGCCTAACAGATGTTCAGGGTGCTTTGGCCCTGCCGCGAAATTAACCATGGTTCACTGTGGTTGACTGTGATCTCGTAACGTCTGAAAATACCCTATTACTGCCCTTCCTGCCATGCTCCACTGTGACCCCTGTGGTCTGCCAGATGCACTGTCTTGTGGGTACCATCAGCAACTGGCATTCTTAGTTATTTCTGAAGTATTGTGGATCTTCCCTTCCCCCAGACGCCTGTCACAGCCCAAGCCTGTGTGTATTCCAGAGGGGGTGTAAAACCTTTCTTTTTGGTAAAGCGTTCAGCAGGTGGGGCTAGAGATTGGGGTGGGTTTAGAGGTGAGGGTGTTTTTTTAAAAATGGGTTTAAATGTACTCTTGTGTGTTTAATGTTGTGAGTCTTAGGGGAAAGGTGGGGTAAAATTTTAAATAAATAATAAAATATTACTTCCCCCCCCCCCCCTTTTTCTTTTTACACTAATGATAGCTATGCTATTTTGTGCTATAGCGAATATAATCTGGCTCCAGGTTTGGCCATTTGTAAAAAAAAAAAAAAAAGTCCCCAATTTTCATCCCATCACCCAAAAATATCAAAAGAAATGAAGCACCATTTTTATTGTGAATAAAGCGGGAGATATCAGTTAATTTCTGAGATGAGCAAAATGGCTACTGTAGCCAGGCTATAGTTTGCTTACAACTAATTTATAGTAGGAAATGTGGGCAATACCTTAGAAACGAACCACCTTGTTTTAGTTGAGTTGCTGCATGGGGTTTGCGTATTACTGTTTTACCAAGGTATTTTTTTACTAAATAAATAAATCAGGCCTAAGTAGCTGCAGGATTAGGGCCTGGGTGATTCCTGGTGAGGCTGCAGCCCTCCTGGAGTAATTGTCCCTTTAAGAGAGTTGGCTGCCTCCACAGGTCACACCCATGCTGGAGATATATGAGCAGGAGGCTCTGCTGGAAGGTCAGTCTGTATCTAGCTGGGACTGGAGAAGGGTATTGCCTGGTCAGGGCTACTGCCTGGGAAGAGCCTGGTGGGAGAAAGGACTGGATACCTAGAGACTGGCTCACTACAGCATCCTAGTGAGAGGGATTATTATTTTATTTTATTCTGTACTGGGAGTTTGCTACATCTGGACTGTTGTACTATAAATAAACCTACACTTGGTGGTGGAAAGTGTTTGGAGTGGCGTGGCTCACTGGAGCCCTGATCCTCACAAACTCTGTGGTCAAATGCTCCCTACAACAATACATTTAAAAATCTTGTGGAACAGACAATTCTTCTGAGGGTAGCCCATGTGCAAGCAGGAAATAGTATATAAAGAATCAAAAGAATTCTAAAGGAAAACTTTTTATTATGGAAAAGGGCCTGCTTCAAAGTTGTGTGCTTTGAGTACCATCAACCAGTTACTTATGGTTTCTTTTCCTTTCTCTATCTAAAAATCAAGAAGCCTGCCTCATAGTGAAGAAGCCTGCTTCATAGTGACAATCTACTCTTAGTACAAGGTCACCTGACCTTGCTACTTTTACAGTGTAGTCTTAGCGCATTCTCTGTGTGCCGGAACAACTGGGGAAGAAGCCGTTCTCATCTGCTTCAGGAGCTCCATTCCAAGGGACCTACAAGACACCTCTGAACCCGAAACCAGCATCTGGAGTCATTACCAGGCTTTCCTATTCTGTGATTGCTGCATTAAATTTATGTATTATGTTAATAATAAATTAGTCTATGCGTATATGCTGGTTGAAGTAGGTCAATGTAGTGGAAGATATACACACACAATGCACACATGTTCAGAGGTGCATGCACATCTGTACGTACTGATAAATCTCACGCCCAGCACGTGTACATTTCATGCTATTAGCAGTTAACAGTTTTAAGATTTGTCACACTAATGTAACCTAACTCTGCTCACCTTCCGCTAAGTAGCAGGGCTCAGAGCATCCAAGTGCTGCGCTCCCACTTGGGGTTGTTCTTGCCTCCTTGTCAGAGGGACTTTAGGGGCCCTGGGCTTGGGTTACTTTTCTTGTTTGGGACCTCCCAGGGGTGCGAGATCTAAAGTAACTTAGATATCCTAAGTAATCCTATGTAACTCAGAGGTGACAAACAGTGTTTTGAGTTCTGTTTCAGCTCTGTAGAAAACCACATTAAATTAAATTTATTGAAGTATTAACCTACTTAATACTTTTTTTAACTTTGATATTTATCCAGAAAAATTATGTCTTTTTTGAACCGATTTTCACCTGTTTTTTTGGTTGTAATAAACACTGATAAATTCCTGGAAAAAAATAAAAGAAAATAAAAACTACAAAAGAAGGGCCCTATGTATAATATTACAAAATTCCGGTATATGTGATATAGTAGATTACAGAGCTGGTTACTGTATTGGTTCCAAATAAAAGAAAAAGTATCTTTTATTGGACCAACTTCTATAGGTCAGACTATGGGCACTTTCTGACAAGACGGAATGTACAGCCTTTGGCTCCATGGGGAATTCCAGGAGCCAAATGATGAGCAGTGTCTGTCTCGTGGGAAGGGGGGGGGAAGTGCGGTCTTTGCTGGCAAACGCAAGTCCGGCAGGGTGGTGAAAACCTACTCTTCCGGACGCACATGTTTGCTGGCAAAGATCCGCAACTCCCCCCTTCCAAGAGACAGAAGCTGAGCATCGTTTACCTCTAAGACAATGCCGCAGCGCCAAAGGCTGTACAATGGGTGATTTCAGACATTACGCGGTCCCGATTCACCACAGTGGATTCCCGGTGGAGGTGAACAGATTAACCCCCCCCCCCCGTGGTTAAGGAAAGCCCTGAACAGACATGACGGGACTGGGACCACGGCAGGGAATCGGACCACAGCCTGGGGCAGCGCAACAGACATTATGCTCATCCTGGGCCGGGCTGTGGTCAAAGCACCCGGAAGGCTCCAGGGCGGCTCGTTCCAGCTGCTGTCATGTGCCCTTTGAATCTCCCTCCCCGGTCTGTGTTGTTGCTGGTTGCCTGGCAGCGACGCTGCATGCTTTGTCCCCAGCTGGGAATCATTGTCTTTGGTTCCGGCCGGTGGTTGCCGTTCAGACATTACTTTTTTTTGTTTCCCGTTGGGAATCTCTTTGACCACGCTTTCGGAGATGGTCCAGGCCGGAGCTCCGGAAGCGTGGTTGATTTTGACTCCATGTGTGTATTGACTGTGGTGAACATCTGGTGGCCGCCGAACAGACATGCAGGCCGCTTTGGCCCTGCCGCAGAATTGACCGTGGTTCACTGTGGTTGAGCGTGATCTCGTAATGTCTGAAATCACCCATTGGGTGTTTTCAGACGTGACGGGGCCGATTGGCTCTGTCACGAAATTAATGAATTGATCCCCCGCTGGGATGACCCGTCACACCCTAATAGACGTGCCGGGGGATCCCGGTGGGGAATCGGGGAGGGGCCACGCGGCGCAACGTGCGGCTGCACGGCCCCGCCCCCTCCACGCTCCCTGCAGCCCGTCCTCTGGGGAGACGGGCGGCCGCCGCAGCCAATGCCGCCGCAGCGCTCACCTGCTATGGCCACGGGCTGGAATCCCTGCGGGGATTCCGGGTCGTGGCTGCCGTCCAGACGTGACAGCGGGGGTCACCACGGCGGGGAATCGCCTTCACCACGCGATGGCCTCCAGTCCCGCCGATTCTGCCGCTTGCGCGGTGAATGTGATTCCCCACCATGGTAACATCTGGGGGGGAACATCCGTTCCGCCAACAGACGTTATGTGGTCCAAGCCACCACAGGGAATTGACTGTGGTTGACATTGACCATGTAACGTCTGAAAATACCCAGTGTCTCATCAGAAAGAGCACCCTAAGCAAACTGTTGGCCTGAGAAATAGAAGCTGATCTAATAAAAGATTTTAATGTAGTAAATTTTATGTGATAGATTGCTATACTGTTATATTGTCATACTTTTTATATATATTATATATGTTTTCTTATGATATTGGATGGTTTTATAAATGCAACGGCCTTTGGCCAAGCAATAAATAAATAAATAAAAATAATAATTAATAATAAATAATAAATGCCACCTGAACTACTTTGTCTCCAGAAGAGATTATAGAATTCAATGACTGGAATCACTTTAAATATTTAATTTAATACTTGGGGGTAAAATTTAATATTGGCGAACATTCTCAGGGGCTGCAGCATCACTGTGGAATGCACTCCTAGCGGAGATCCGTCTTGGCGGAGATCCGTCTTGGCGGAGATCTCCTCACTTTCCGGCGGTAATGAAAACATGGCTATGCCGTCAGGCATTGAGTGCGGGAGGCGGGGAGGGAGGGATGAGCTAGTTGGGAGGGGTGGGTATTATTTAGTTCCAGACCTTGGTTGTTATTTTAATATGTATATTTATATTCTTATTTATATTTATAATGTTGTTTTATTGTTTTATTCTGTTAGCCACACCGAGTCACCTGTGGTGACAGGGGCAGGGTACAAATGATTGAAAATAAATAAATAAATAAATAATAAAAAAAGAAAAACCTTTTGATAGGGCACTAGATTGCTATTGATCTGTCACAGTTTGTTCAAGCTTCCTGCACTCTCAGGGTAACATAGCTTTGGAAAGACTGTACTCAGAGTGCCAAAGGCAGCCTTTCTGTTACCTGCCAGTGGCCTGTATTTATGATATTTAACTTTCCAACTGAAAATCCTGACAGGGATAATCCATGGTGGAACAATTTGTCAAATTACACACTGAACCTCTGGAGTGTTAGAGAGGATAGCAAATGTGTTTCAGGGCATGCTGATCCCTGTTAGGAGGACAATGAGCATAATTTCAGGTGAGGAAAATGACTAGACGGCCTGTTGCTTGCTTTGAGGCTAGAATCAGGCTTTATAAATAAAAAGGAAAATGGTTAAATAAAATGGTATAAATAAAAAGCAGAAGGGCTGAGTAGTTGGCAGTTGTTTAAAATGTGTGGCTTGTGTACAGTTGCCTTCAAAAGGAGCATAATCGTTGCCACCAAATAGTAAGATGAGCACATGTACCTGTAACTTCTCAACTTCATGAACGTACTTATCCCTGTCTCTCCCCATGGTTTCCACTTCCTTGCCTGCCTGACCTTGTCCGTCTTAGATTGTTAGCATCCCAGCACAGGGACCCATCTCTCATTATTGGCTGTTCAGTCCCAGGCATACTGCTGGTGCTATATAAATAATAACAATGATAATAAATATAATAATAATTATTAAAGTATGATTAAACTGAATACAGAGCTTTAGGTTCAGATGCTTCCTTTGGCTTCCCCGAGCAGAAGGGCAATAGAAGTGCATTACCATCCTACCTCCTGAAACTCCTGCTATGTGTTTTCGTACCTGGGTGAGATTGAAAGGGACACGATACACAGCTAGCCCTCAGCCTTCTGACCCCATGGAGATTTCTAGTCAATGCTGATGTCCTCTGCATGTAATACACAGTGGCTCTTCCACAGCTTTGTGAAACAGCTCCTTCAGAAAGTTTTTTCAAGAGACTTTGGGTGTTTTCAGACATTGACGAGTCCCACCATGGCCTCGGACTGTTCCAGGCTGTGGCGGGAGCTGCCACTACGGCTGGGACTCAGTCCAAACAAACGTTACAGCAGCTGGGTCGAGGAGGGGGCGGGGAGTGCACAGATGTGCATCTGCACGGCCCCATGCTGCGCCGAGTAGCCCAACTCCCTGGCTGACAGGAAACTGTGGCAGCCAGTGATGGCCACCATGGCACCTGGGCTCTGCTGCCACCCTGAACCATGGTAAGTAAAGTGGGCTTTCAGTTGTGAAAGCCCGCTTTACAGGTCAGGTGGCCAGATCCCGACTGTGGTGGGGGCTAGCCCGGGCAAACATCTGGTGACCACATTTCAACGTGACGGCGGCATCCAGTTTAACCCATGCTATAGTGGGTTAAGCCGTGCAGCTGTCATGTCTGAAAACACCCATTATTTATATATTTATTTTATTTTAACAAGTTTTTACTCTGCTTCCATCCTGCCTCAGGCAGCTTAGGGCAGCTAACATACAAAATAAAACAAAGCAACCCCCCCACACTTTACCCATCTCCCTCACCAAAAGCCTGGGGGAACAGACAGGTCTTATATGTTTGTTGAAAGGAGAAGAGGTCTGGAGTTCCACAGCCTTGGAGTGGCCACCGAGAACGCTCTCCATAGTTGCCTCCCGAGCAACTCGGGGAACTTAGAGAAGGGTGCTCCTGGTGGACTGCAGCGGCCGATCCAGCACGCAGGGAGTGAGCTGGTCCCGTAGGTAGGTAGGGCTGAGATCGTGTAGGACTTTATAGGTAGGCGTGAATACCTTGAAGTGAGCTTGGAAGACTATACGCAGCCAGTGCAGAGAACAGAGCACTGGTGTAATGTGCTCTTAGCTACCCATCCCTGTAAGGAGATGGGCCACCACATTCTGCACCAGTTACAGCTTCCAAACTGTTATCATGGGTAGCCCCACGTAGAGCATTATTATTATTATTATTTATTTTTATTATTTTATTATAAACATTTATATAGCGCTGGTCATGTACCTGGCACTGTACAGAACATAGGAATAGATGCGGTCCGTGCCTGTGGCTTACAATCTAAAAGACAAGGAGGGGGAGACAGGTGTTACAATAGTCCAGTCTTGAGGTGATGAAAGCATGGATGATGGTGGCCAGGTCGGAGTCTCAGACATATGGCCGAAGCTGCCGCACAAGATGTAACTGGGGGAATGCGCTCCTCGCCACGCCCCCCCACCTGGACATCCAGGCGGAGTGAGGAATCGAGGAGCACTCCCAGACTACAAACCTGGGGGACCAGAGGGGGACGAGCCCCATCAATGACAGGGGATGCCACAGCCACCGCCTTACCCACCAACATCACCTCTGTCTTATCAGGATTCTGCCTCAGTTGGCTCGCCCTCATCTAGTCCCCCACAGCCACCAGACACTGAGTAAGCAGTAAGACTGCCGGGTCTGGTTCGGATGAAAAAGAGAGGTATAGTTGGATGTCATCAGCATACTGATGACACCGCACACCATACTGTCTCAAGACCTCACTCAGCGACTGCATATACACGTTGAACAGGAGAGGGGACAGACTGGAACCCTGCGGGACTCCACACGAAAGGTCCCGGGGAGAAGAAAAACAAGCCTCGAGTACCACCTGCTGAGTTCATCCAGCCAGGAATGAACAGAACCATTCAAGAACAATCCCGTTCACCCTGGCTTGGTCCCGCAGGCGAGTCACCAACATCTCCTGATAAATGGTATGAAAGGCAGCCAACAGATCTAATAAAATCAGCAGGGTCAAACAACTCTGGTCCAATTCATGGCGGAGGTCGTCGACCAAAGCCACAAACGCAGTCTCAGTACCATAGCCCAGGCAAAAGCCAGACTGCGAGGGATCCAGAAAACTGATGCGGTCCAGATGCTCCTGCAGCTGTCAAGCCACTACCTGTTCAATAACCTCCCCTAAAAAGGGAAGGTTAGAGACCGGCCGATAGCTTTAGGGAATTATGGGGGAAAATTTCCTACCAAGCAGGGGCTTCAAGCGGATGGAGTGCAGAAGCCCAGAGGCTTAACAAGTGATTTTTGGCACTGGAAATCATCTGAATTCTATGTGGATTTACCCAAACAAAAAACTTTGCCGTTTAAAAAAATGTTAAATGCATAACGGTTTTTAAAACTAAAAATTTTCCTCTCAAAAACATCACAAAATCATTTTGACTCTAGCTTAAACTCCGAAAAACATACGAATTCATTACAATTACAATTTTAAAAAGTTCAACTCCATACAAGACATAAATGCCAAAAAACATGAAAATTATTTCAGAATTTGAGGACTATTTAATATTTTATCCTCATCAACATAAATGTAATATATGGACTTAATTCCTTACCATACATACTTTTATTCATTTTTATCAATAACTAAACTTTCACATTTTTTCATTATTAAACATTAATTTAATAATGAACTTTTTTTCAGAGTGCAGAATTCTATCATGTTCTATCAAGTTCTATCACGAATTCTACCACTGACATTGTTAACAGTTTATTGTATAAAATGTATACAATTTGTATACATGTAAAGGGCAGAGTTAATGCACTCTGAAAAAAATGTTCATTGTTGAATTACGATAATAAATTAAAGTTTAATAATGAAAAAATGTGAGTTTAGTTATTGATAAAAATGAATAAAAGTATGTATGGTAAGGAATTAAGTACATATATTACATTTATGTAATTTGTAATTTATTTATTGTTTAATTTATAAAACATAACCAGGCGTAGTTAGCCATTGCCTCCAGCAATGCAACTATAACCAAATTGAATAGGTACAATCCAATAAGGAAATCCAACCATAAAAAACACCACATAAAATTAAATAAACCTCACAAGCATAGCCTTCTAGCAATTCTAGATTCTAGATTACAGCATATGTTAAATATAGACAATTTCAATCCTTACTCACTCAATAATTTGCAGTTCAAAAAATGCTCACGGATAACAAAAACATTATGTAGAAACTGTGCCACAACCCGCGCAACTTCAGGAGAGTGATCTGATAACAATATTTGGCAAGTTCAGAGTTCGATCTCCCACGATACCTGGATAGAATAGAATCTAGCATCTGCTTCCTAAACTTTTAATAGAGACAACATTCCAGCAAGATATGATCCACTGATTCCACTTGTAATGAATCAAAAGGGCATAATCTCTCCTCAAATGGTATCCCCTCAATTCGACCCCCCAAAATCTTGGAGGGGAGTATATTTAGACGGGCCTGTAGCAATTTCCTCGCCAAAATAGGGTGGATATTATAGTGCCAATATTTGGCCGGTTTCCAGAATGCGGGGATTAGATTTAAATAATATCGCAGTGATGAAGAGGCCGTAATCAATGTTATATCCTCTTGGCGAGAAATATCATCGACCTTATCCTATATCTCCTTTCTTGCTGCCCTGAAGCCCTTACCCCGTAGATATTCTATGGACAAACCCAGGTCAGCTATATTATTCCTCTTCATGTTAAGCCAAGTGGAATTGAAATTATCTTAGCAAATACAGGAAACAGCCCGGATCGTGGGAACACCACTGCCCGCAGCCACAAAGACAGGGCACACTTTAGGGCTCTATCGTCCCATCTAAGTCTCCCCAGCTCAATCCTAATAGCTGCTTTGCTTATGATCTTTGGGAGGGGTAGGAAACAATTGCGATGGAAAATTGGGAGCGAAACTATTGAGCAAGTAAAACATTTCAAATATCTTGGAATTACTCTCGATAAGACAGGTAGTTGGTCAGCTCAGGCTAAGCAGGCACTGAATCGTGCCAGGGGCACTTGTATGGCTATAATAAATTATTTTTCAGGAAAAGGAGCTGGAAGTGAGGTTATGGCTCTTTAAGGTTCTGGAGGCTAAGGCAGCTGCTCAACTATTTTATGATGCTGCAATATGGGCTATCCCTCGAATGGGTAACTTTGATAGGTACAATCAGTTCTTTTGAGAAAACTTCTTCATCTTCCAGGGGGAGTATATTTATGTTGATGAGGATAAAATATTAAATATTCCTCATGTTAAAATAAAATATTAAATATTCATTTTTTTTGCATTTATGTCTTTTGCAATGTATGGAGTTGAACTTTTTAAAATTGTAATTGTGATGAATTTGTATGTTTTTTGGAGTTTAAACTAGAGTCAAAATGATTTTGTGATGTTTTTGAAGAGGAAAGTTTTTAGTTTTAAAAACTTGTGCATTTAATGTTTTTTTTAAACTGTAAAGTTTTTTGTTTTGGTAAATTTCCAGGTTTTGTGCGATATGATATATCAGCTGTTGCACAGCATTTAAGTTGTATATTTTACAGAACTTTCAACTTAAAAGTTGTGTAACTTTTAAGGTGTGCATATATGAAGTTACTTGTTTATATTAGGGTCAATGGGAATGATTATCCCCATCTAACTCTAGTGTAAACTAGGAGTAACTCTACAAGAGCCAAAAGAGTTTGAGGAGGAACTTGGTGTGTGACTTTTTTTAAAACATAGGGTGATTTCAGAAGTGACGCGTTCCAATTCATCACAGTGAATCCCACCCCGGTGTGAATGGATTCACCGCGGGCTGTGGTGACACGTGCGGCCCCAACAGAAGTGACAGGATCGTGACCACCGCCCGGGGGCAATCAGAGAGAACATGGGCCGGGGGAACACAACAGACATGCAGTGGAGACGTGGACCACGGTTCGAGCCCCAGAATGCACCGCGGCTGGGGTCAGTTCCTTCCACCGCTCCTGCGGGTTTCCGTTCAGAAGTTACTTTTCATTCACCCCTGCTGTGGTGACCATTCACCACACTTCTGGACCTCCTCCTGCCCCGACCTCACAAAGCATGGTTAGCTTCACCCTGGGCCGCGTTTGACTGTGGTGAACATCTGGATGCGAGCAAATAGACATGCATGGCGCTTTCACCACCCCCTGCATTTGACTGAGGTTGACTGTGGTGGACATTTACCACATCACTTCTGAAATCACCCCTAGCCTCCACATCAAAACAGGAGGTGTTTGGGGAAAGATACTCCAAACTTCTTCTCCTCCCCCCCCCCAACCCAATCTCTTATCTCTCTCCCACACACACACGCGCACACACAAACTTTTCCCCCGACTCTCTCTCTCACACACATACACGCATGCACTCTTCTCCCCTCAGCTGAGTCTCTCTCACACACACACATGCACTCTTGTCCCCCCAGCTGAGTCTCTCTCACACAAATACACACACATGTAGACTCTTCTGCCCCCACTCTGTCACAAACACACACGCATCCACTATTCTCCCCCCCCACTCTCTCACTCTCACAAACATGCACGCACGCAAACTCTTCTCCCCCACTCTCTCTCTCACAAACACACACGCACACATCCACTTTTCTCCCCCACACTCTTACTTGCTCTCTCTCACAATCACGCACGCATGCACTGTTCTCCCCCCACTCTCACAAACACGTTTGTTCCGTTCGCAGTTCTTCCATTTGTTTTTCCAGCGCATTGAGGGGCAGCCAAAGCAGCTCCTCTCCACTCTTAGGGAGCCGGGGAGCGGGGCGCTGTGTAACTGACTGACACAGACTAGCCTAGTCAGTGTCATGCCAGTTACACAGCGCCCCGCTCCCCGGCTCTCGGCTCAGCTCCTCTCCACTCTCAGGAAGTTGAGAGCCGGGGAAGCGGGGTGCGGTGTAACTGACATGACACTGACTAGGCTAGTCAGTGACTCTTGGCTCAGCTCCTCTCCACTCTCAGGGAGTCGGGGAAGCAGGGCGCTGTGTAACTGACACGACACTGACCTGCTTCCCCGGCTCTTGGCTCAGCTCCTGCTCTGCTGCCGCTCCTCCTCCCTGCGCAGCTCCAGGCAGCTACAAGGGCATGCTGGCTGGGACTCGGAGCCCAAGTGGAGGTGAAAGAAGGGGAGCAGAAGCCTCGAGGTGGCTAGCAGTGGTGGGGACTCGGGGAGCATCAGACAGCGTTTGATAGCAGTGGAGTGAGTGGGAGGAAGGGGCGGCCAGTTTCTCCCCTGCCTCCCTTCTCCTCCGGGACCACAGCTTTCCACCCAGTTTCCCCTCTACCCGAGAAGCACAGGCAGTACTGCGCATGTGTGAGCCAGCAGAACCAATTTAAATTTTTTTAAATAACTCTGTTTTGGCTGCACAAAATGCTCTGAAACTCCAGCAGCACTTGGTGTCGATCTCCAACTACAAGACTGTGAAGTGTCAGGGCTCAACTCATCCGGGGTGAGGAGATATCCATGGTTCAAATCGTGAGGACGGTGTGCATTTGACCACAACCAATTAACTTTTCAGCAGTTGTAACTTTTTATTTTCTCACTAAAGCTTCTTCAAACTTTCCATGTATGACGATCCTCACAAACAGAACCATGGATAACATTTTCAGAACTGTAGCTCAAGCTATTTCATCAATATTGGGGCTTCAGCAGTCCCCTGTTTACAGTGGAGAGTGGTTGTGCATTTAACTTCCTTACAGCTACTGCTGTAAGGAAATACAGCTACCGCTGTAAGGAAATCTCTGTTTTGTCTTTTTTTTTTCTTAGGATTTGGGGAAAGTTGGTGATGGGGGTGGGAGAGTCTTTTCTTTTGTTGAAGGGACAAAACCCAACCCTTTCGTAACTGAACTCGTAACTGAACTGAACTCGTAACTGAACCTTGCAGAGATTCTTGTCACCTATGCAAAAATGACCCTTAGAGAGCATGACTAGCACGGTATAAATAAAAGCAGTTTGGTCAGCCTTGGATTTGTCAACAGGTAGCCCATCAAGGAATGTGATTTCATCTTAGACAAATGAAGATGAAGGTGTGCCTTGATTTCTTTTTTTGAGGGCAGGGAAACAAAACGGGGCAGCAATATTATACCTATTGTTTACTCGATTTGACCTTTGGAACTGAGTAGTTCAGGGGTCTGTATAAAGAGAAGATTATTTAGGGAAAAGTATTCTTTGTTTTTGAAAAAAAAAAAAATCATCTGATTATCAGATGTTTTATGCAAAACCAATCACAAGCTTTTAATTTCAGTACAAATAGCAACAGGAAGCTGTTAGCTTAGCATGATTTTGGAAACAGTGTGGCAATTTAAAAGAGCTGCTAAAACACATCCCTGCTTTATTTTGAAAATTCACCGCATATTCAGCTCAGAGCAGGAAGTGAGGTGTTGTCCTTCTAAAGCCTGGTCTACAGAAAAGGGTATTTCTGACGCATGACCTCCAGTCAACAGGAATTCCTCTACTCAAAATCTCATCCTTAGCATCAACTTCACTGTTGCAGTTTATCCTTTTATTCAGTTTATTTGTATATAGTGTCCCCCTGCTACAGCTTTTCATAAATCAACAACAGATGGGTGGGGTGGGGGAGAGAATGTGATTGGTGTTTGAATGAGAGCTTTCAATCATTCTGCTGAAATAAACAAACACGATGTAACATGGAGAGCGTTTTGACTAAAATATACCATTTATGGATGTGTATATTTCTACACTATTAGTCATATTTTCCCAAAGAACTCATTGCCCTGCATTGGCACCCTGCCCCCCCTATATTAAAATAATTGATCAGTTATTCAGGCAGCAAATAAGTGGCCAGATTTTAACATGTTCCTTTATGAGTTCTTTTGACCTTTTCTTCCAAATGATAGGTGCTGTGCTGAGTAATGAAAATTGAGTTCATAGCTTTTTTGAAGAGCTGTGTGCTATTGACTTGTCCTATTCATCCTGGATATTTTGCTATTTGTTCTGTGGATCTAAGTACAGATGGGTCCAGAATTCTCATTGACTACAACAAAAGCAAGTCTGAGAACAGTATTAGTACATTTTAATGATCATATTAAGCAATGTATTGTCTTCAGTTCATGTTGGAAACCCCCAGTGACTTCAATGGGAATTTTAATGTAGATACTGGAGTAGAATGGGGCCCAGTAAATGGAAAGAGGTTTTTACCACCAGGTCAACTGAAGTTGCTGATCCAAACCTCCATCGCTAATAAAGTGAGAGGCTGGGTAATAAATGCTCCCTTTGATAGGACTTCTGAAATTTGCTTTCTCTCCGGTCCATAACAGCACAAGTTTGTTATCCTTCTTAATAATGATTATTGTGTAAGATTTCTGCAAGGAGGCTGGCTAGTTTTTATATTTATGGTCTTGTTGGGTTGTTTGATATGATCTGGAATAGCTGAGTGTAATTTTGCAAAGATTGTCAAGCTTGTCCAGCACATGTTTTAGGCAATTTTTGTTTAAGAAATAAATAAGTACAACAGTGCACATCAACCTCCACTGAAGTCTATGGGTGTTAACAGATGAGACGGTAGCCCGGAATAGCCAGCAGCAGCTCTGGGTCCACAGGTCCGTCTATTAGGTGTTTGCCAGATGTTTGCCAACCACCCACCACAGGGCTGCTACTTACTGCATTGTCCTGGGGAAGGTCAAAGACACTGTGTAGACCAACCTGGGCCAGTCCAGAGTACTGTACTTCCCTGTGGCCACTTATTGGCTGTTGGGTAGGCCATGGTACGGCCACATGGCTGCCTCTCTGTGCAAGTTCAGGTCCTCTGGGACCATAGAGTTCTGGGAGCTGCGAGTAGAGTGGTCTGCGAAGTGGCCACGTCTTGGTGGTGGTACTTGGGGGTGCTGGAGTGCGGTGGTGGACTATTTGTTGGGGTGCTGTACTCAACTCAGAGAGTGGTGGCTGCATGGGAGTTCCAGGGAGCGACTTCATGCTCCAGCCGTCTCCAGCTCCGTCTGTTTTAACCCAAAATGTCTGTAAAACCAAAGCATGTGAGGGGGTAGTCAGTCACAATATGCTTAAGCATTCTCTAGGGTGGGAGTGCTCCTCCTTTCTAGTTATGTTCGAATTGTATATGCTTAAAAATCAAATCAGTCAGACCAAGAAACAGGTTGAAGCAGATTTATAACAGGGGAAAAAGTTTTACTTGACTGTAACAAGTCAGCCCCACAAAGCATGCACTACAAGCTTTAAAAAGCACAAATTGCCTTGTATTTGCAGTGAGTGTTCCACTTACTGTACAGCCTTGAATTTTTCCAGGAAGTCCATTTATTTTGAGTTTATGCCGGGGGATCCATTACTGTAACTAACTACAAATCAATCTTTTGTGGACATGTGTGTTCTAAACGTTGCACGTGCTTTTCCTGGAATTTGAACAACTATTTTGACACCAGTTGGCATGCCTTTTCCCAATTAGCTGGCACTTTGCTAATTGGGAAAAGTATTTTATTTCTGAATTACAAGGGAGATGCAAAGTACTTTATCAAGAATAGTTATGTAGGGCCCTGTCCGGCAAGATGCTGAGCTCTGTTGGTTTACTGTTGTATGATTTCAGTCATCCTGGAGAAAAGTCAGGATAATTCTGTTGTATTTTGTGGGGTTTTACTGGGATCATGATTTTGCTATGAAAGAGTGTATGAGCCCCACCCACAACAACAAAATGGTTAAACCCCTTCATGGGACAGAAAGGAGGAAGCTTCTCCTTAAATGCACCTTGAACAGCTAGATCTACGGAGAAGATCTGGCAAGACTGTGCTGCCTTTTGGATGGAGGAAGCTGTGAAAAGGAAGCAATAAGGAAATGAGAGAGAGAGAGGCATTTCCAAGTAGATGAGTGCATCCTAATTCAAGTGAGTCCTGAATTAGGGTGAGCTAAAGGGGGAAAAGAAGGAACTGAGAAATCGTTTATCTCTCTTGAGCAACGGCACAGGTTTCCTAGGGAAGTCGTGGAATCTCTCTCCTTTGTTGTTAGAGGTTTTCAAGAAAAGGCTGGATAAACATCTGTGGTGGACCACCATTTCGGTTCGGTGACTCCTCCCCTCAGTACAGGGGGATGGACTAGATGACCCTGGAGATACCTTCCAGACCTGTGACTCTGTGGAACTGGGGCCCAGGTTTTAACACAGATGAAGATTCATTTTGCAAAGATGACTCCCAACTCTTAGCAAATATATTCAGTGCAGTAAGGACAGTGGAGGATAGGGTAAGAGAGGAGCAGCTGGGCTGAATACAGGCCCACATTAGCATTGGCTTTGAAGCACTGCTGCGTACTTACGTCGGCTGAAAATGCTTAGGGCCTAAGTTTTGCTCCAGATGTATCCAACTTCCTATGGGATAAAAACAAGTTAGTAATGATTTTCCCATTCAGCACAAAGTCATTACAGTGCCAATAATGATGCTTTGAAAATAGGGCTGTATTTGTCTCTAATAATTTACCTGATCATTCACATCTAGTCAGCTTAGTTGACTGAGGAGTAGTAAATCCTGCCTACTGTGGAGGATAAGATGACATTGACATCATGTCTGGAGTGAAAGGCATGTTTTAAAAGATGGGGTTAGTGTAGCTCATGGAAGGTTTGTTTCGGCTTTTTATAAGATCTTCAGTAGAAAGGGTCGGATCCGTTGCTAAAGAAGCAGTTTTCCATTGGCCTCCCTGGAATTTCTGGTATTACAGAAGTACAGGTAATTGCATGTCTTTGTGAAGTATGGGCTCCAGAATCTGTCCCATAGAAAATTAATGAGGGGGCATGTAAGGATAGACACAATGAGAAATACGCTCCTCATGCAAGCCGGTCCAACAACAAAATTGCTTGCATGTTTAATTCCTTCAGGGCAGGCTGGGCGTGGAGCCGGTCCTTTTTGGATGTGTAGTATTTTGGGTTCCGTGATAAAATTTTAATGGTAGCAAGTCCCAGGAGAATAATTGTATTAGTTGCCATTGTGCTACCTGTGGTCTACAGTGTTATTCATGGTCTTACTCGTCCCTGTCTTTCTGCCCTTGTCTCCCACTACGTTTTCACCTGGGAACTTAGCTCCTCCTGTGCCACCACCTCGTCCTCCCAAGAGTTTCCTGCTCCCTTTACCTTCTTTCCTCCTTCTCCCCTGCTACCCCCTATGCCTGGAGCTCCCTCCCTGAGCGTGTATCCTCGGATACCTCCCTCCCTCCTAGAAACTTACCTTTTCTGTCAGACTTTCCCTAACTCCTCATCCCCATAGATTGCTTGTCTATGGGTAAGACCACAGGAGACATTATCCCACATGACGCCACATTACCCCACATTAGCCCGTGATGCAGCTGATAGTCTGCCTGGTGGCTGCCAGAGATTTTCCAACAGCTATGTGATGGGCTGGCTGGAGAAGGCCAGTGATGTATCGTGGGCTACTGTTGACTCACCCGGGCTAATGTTGTAACGTGGGGCCACCGGGCCACCTCTAGTCTGATCAGTCTGTGTAGCCCTACTGTGAGGCGATGTCTGAGAATCAGGCCCAGAGGAACGTGCTTACCCTGGCCACCAAACAGCTGATTGGGGAGGCTCCTGAGCCCCCCAACCCCATCAGCCGTTTGGCAACTGGGGTGAGTGCTCCTCCGAGACCCCCTGATCATCTGTTTGGCAGATGGATTGAGTGTGCTACTCCGGTTTCATGGCAGCTCCTCCCAGGGGCCCGGAAGGCCTGTCCCATGTGTAAGACTCCTTGGCAGACCCGTGGCAGGGAGGGACTTGATTGGATTCCCTGGGGCAGGGGGCTGCTTATTTGGACTGCCCTCTCCTCCGGCCCAAAGTGTGGTGGCTGTGTTGCCTCCCCCACCCCAGGACAGGCAGGGGATCCAGCTGGCCCTTTCTTGTATGGTTTTACCCTGTGCTTGTTTGGATCCCTTTGTTCCCCTTATAACTAGGGCTGTAGCGGAATATCGCAGCGGTAGCTATTTCCGGCGGAAACAGTGTTTCCGCAATTAGTGGAACGGCATGGCAGAGGCTTTCATTCCGCAGTTTCATTCCGCGGTTCCGCTTATTTAATTCCGCAACTTAGTGGAATCGTGGAAACATGACATTTTCGCTATTTCTGCAATTCCGCCAGCACCAAAAAATAGCGGAATAGCGGTTTTCCGCGATTTCCGCAATTTTTCCGCAATTCCATGATTTGCAGAATTCCGGCGGAATTAGCGGAATATCCGCAGAAAAGTCGCGGTGTGGCGCGGGTAGTTCCGAAATGGCGGAACGGAATCGCGGCACGGTAAAAGCTGCTGCCGCATCAGCCCTACTTATAACTAAGCTAAGCACATGCACCCTCAACCTTTCAGCTTCGTGACTGTATCCCTGTCTCTCCATCTGTTCCCTTCTCCCTTGTCTCCCTCCCCTTGCCCAGTCTAGATTGCAAGCCCCTTTGGGCATGGACCTGTCTCTTGACTTTACAGTGCCATGCACATTGCTGGTGCTATATAAATAATAATAATTATGATTAATAATAATTTTTTTATCTACTAAAGCCTCCTTTAAAAACTTTTCTTTCTCTAGCCAATGCTTTTCCCAATGAGGGAAGCAGTTTAGCTTTTGTATCTTTACTCCGCTGCTTGTGATTTTGTTTTTGGTAAAAATTTCTGGGGTTTGGAAGTTAACATATTTATCCTAAAACAACAGTTAAAAGTTCCCAGCAATCATTTCGAGCACCTCATCTACATTTCTCTAGATCTCATTTACAAGACTTTTGAAATGCAAACAGAGTGCAGATGTACTTCTACATTTTTGACTTGCTTTCTTTTTGCGTAATAAGAATTTGCATTTCACCAAAGAAAGAAGATAACTCCTCCATTTATAGAACAACTTCACTCTAAGAAATGCACATTTGTGATCTCTAGAGCTACATCTCTCTTGAATCAGAGCAAACATCGTCTGGATATATAGTTATCTTTAGAACTGGATTCAAATACTAGGATAGGTATTGCACAGGAAGACAAAACCAACCAACCCTATGCTGAGTTTTTCCCTTATATCACATTGAGTGATAAACTCATGGGTAGACCAGGGGAGGGCTGCATAGCTGCTGCATAGCCATCCCTGTTTTTTCAGTGTATGCTGCCTAAATAAAGTGCATTGGTTAATTACTTATTGCTAAATATTTTTGTATTCTGTTCTTTGGTAGTATGTAGGAACCCAAATTATGGACAAGGAAATGGTTGTATTAAGTATGGTACAAACATATTGCAAAAGGTCAGTCCCTGAATCGGGAAGGGCTGCTGAATCCATGTCCTTGGACATGCAAATGTGTCAATAAAGTCGATGTTCCCAAACTGCATGTTCCAACTCCATGTGAGCTTGCACCATCTGGAAAGAGAGTCATGATCTCAATTGATATTTGATATACTTTGCATGCATTTCTTACTGCCCAGGTCATGGGGTTATATAGGTCTCAACCAAAACATTTTGGGAACCATTGCTTTTAAAGCGTCCTGTGAATTTATATTATCTGTTTATACAAATACACGTTTGTTATTTTTATGCAATGGCCTTTGGCCACGCTAAATAAATTGATTGATTGATACAAATACACAGAGCATTGCTGCTGGTCAGACTTTTTTCAGGCAGTGGGACCAATCCCAAGTCCTGTGGCTCTTGCATGCAGACACACGCACACAGCCACCTGCAAAACACGAGGGCCTCTGCTGCGGCGCGAGGAAACTGTGTGCATGCGCATGGGATCGGCCCCAGTATTTTTTCTTTTTTTCTTTAAAAATACCACTTCTAACAAAGAAACGGATTGACATTCTCTAGGTTTCTTCAGATTTTTTTTTAATCAAATGTTATTAAATAACTCATTTGGATAGCTTTGTTATAAAAATATGCATTCAAAAATTAAGGTAGTTTAAAAAAAAAAAAGTAGTCTTAAAAAAAGTCTGCTTCAAATACTTAGGAAGAAAAAACAAATTTCATTCCCTCCCTCTCATGCAATACACAATATCCTACATAAATATCAGAGAGCATCTTGTTTGCTCTGTACATGGGGAGGTAAAAAAAAATGGGTAGAGAGTTGGAGGGAACATGTTACCCCACCCGACTGCCTATGTTTGGGAGACAGTAGGGGGTCACAAATGAAGGTCACAAGGAAGGGGGACTGTTTTCTGTGTCACTTCACGCTGGCACTTGAACAGCTGGGCAAATATAAAGGGTCACTCACTACCATTCTGGGGAGGGAGACCAGGGCTTTAGGTGATCAAGGATGAGGATCCAAGCCGGAGGTTTGACTAGCTGACCCTTGAGATGCCTTCCAACTCTGTGATTCTAGGAGGAGCTACCATCCCGCTCTACACCCTTTGAAATGTTTTCACTTCACTGGTTTTGTAGTTAGTTCTCTTCATTCCAACCAGAATCTGAAGCGACAGCCAGATTATTTCATTTTCCCAGGTATGCAAGATTCCCGCGCGTGAGCGATCTGCGCTGGGTATGGAATGAGCTCCATTGTGTGGACCTCACTCCATGTAATGTCCAGTTGAGCAAGATCTTTGCCCACCGTTTTGTGCCAACTAAGACGTGGACATCTGGTTTTCTCTTCCTGGACAATTCAGCTTTCGCCACTGTACCTACCACATATTGTCATTGTCAGTACTATAATATTCTAATTTGCCTTGATCAGTTTCAGGAATTTCTGTGGTTGAAATTTCAGTAGTAGTCTAAAATCCATGAAAGGCATGTTAACCCATGGCAGCTTCCCCACCTGTACTGGCCACGCCCCCTCCCCCTGGGGTTTTGCTGAACCTGTCTGCCACATGTGTTGGATGAGGTGATATTATGATGTATCAATGATGGACATCTTTGGATGGACAGCTGCCCTGCCTCTGCTCCGCTTCACCCCTAGGCGGGTCATCCGTTTAAAGGCGGCCCCGCCCAGGGGTGAGCCTGACCAGATGCAGGCTAGGCTGTCCGTGCTTCTCTGCTGGCAGTGCTCCAGAACATCCCGGAGCACCACAAGTGGAGCTGGCTGCCTAAACCCAGAGCACCAGCTGGGGGCGGAGCAGTGGTCCATTTACTTGACGGATGGGCAGTTGTAGCTCTGCTCCAGGCTAGGGGTTGCCCCAGCAACACCAGAGAGCTGTGGGTGGCAGCTTAGAATGGCAGCCGTTCCCCTCAGAGCTGTATGCTGCGTGTGTGTGTGTGCCGTGCAGACAGGCTGTGGACTGCTGTAGCTCCGGGTTCATTTAAACCCGGCACTGTCAGGGCTGCATGAGGGGGAAACAGGGCTGGCCACTCCCGGAGCAGGTCTGGAGGTGATCTTTCTAAAGACACCCATTGTCCACTTGGCTTCAGTAGGCAGTCCTCTACTTTGGGTGTGTAGCATGGTTGTACCCCGGGGCCCAGTGTTCCCATCTCTCCCCTGGCCAATAGCGTCTGCAAGTCCCTAATTTGCTGCTCCCTCCCAGGTGTAGCCATCATGACACTCTCACAGGGATTTCCCCAAGTGCCCCTGGTGCTTCCTTTAGCACCTTACAGACTAAGCCCAGTACCCAAGGTCCTGGTAGCTCTCAGCCGCTCGAAAGTCTCGGTGGAGCCTCGCTCCCTTGTATCCCAGAGTCACAGTCCTTTCCAGCCCACCAGACTCTTAAAGTCCTGCATTCCTTCACAACAGCTGAGCTCTGCACTCCAGTTATGAGCCTCTCCTGTCCCAGCCCACAGTGTCTCCCGCCTGACTCCTCCAGCTGGGGCTCGAGCCACTACTCACAATTTGCCTGTGGTTTGCTCCTGGCCGTCACGCTTGGCTCTCCAAACGAGCTCCCAGCTCTGACTCTCCAGGCTTAGCCTCAGATTCTCTGCTATGGCTTCCTGGCTCTCGGTCTGGCACTCAATCCAGGTGACCTCCAGCTTGGCGCTCGCCCCCCTCACTACTAGGACACTGAGGAATGCTGCCGCTGTCAACTCCAGCACCATCTGCAAGCCCCAGGAGAAGTCCACTCACTTCTGGCTTCTCCCTAACCCCTTTTGACAGCTGCATCAGCAGGTGTTTAAACTCCCCATGCCACCGCCATTTAGCCTTTTAAAGGGGCCACGCTTGGAGCAGGGACGGACTCCGTACACCCTGCTACAGGGTATTACACCCCTCCACCACTGTGAGGTACAGGTTGGATTTTGGGCGGGACTGGCTCTGTATGGGTAAATATAACTTCAGGATTAGACGTGTGAAATGCTTGCTTGGGATAGCTTGCACGAAGTCTATGTATTATTGAAGTAGTGTTGTTTTTATTGAAGGCAGTTGCTCATAACAACATCAGTCTGAATATTCCTGGATATGATTCCAGAATAAACTAGCTTCCTCCATTCTTTTGGGTTCCTACCCAAGGCCCATTCAAAACAATAAGAAACTTTGGTTTCTGTGAGTCTGCAGTTTTCCGTCTTTTAGATCAGACACCTTTTGCCATGATGGATTTACACATTTGTAATTAAAGGCCCTTTTAAAATTATTATTATTATTAACAAACATTTATATAGCGCCAGCAGTATACCTGGCACTTTACAAAGTAATAAAATAGACACAGTCCCTGCCCCTAGGGCTTACAATCTGAGAGACAGGAGCTGGGGGAGAGACTTAGGAAGGGGAACAGAGGGAGAGACAAGGGGTCTAACATTCATGAAGATGCTAGGTCTCAAGTGCACGTACTTGGCTTGGTTACGATGAAAATGACAGCAGGCAGGTCCATGTGGCAAGGATAAGGGTAAACCGATCGTAGGTATAGGAATAGTGGCTCAGCAGGATAAAGAGTCAGACAGAGCAGAGCGAAAGAGGTGAGTTTTAAGGAGAGCTTTGAAGGTATGAAGGGAGGGGGCAAGGCGGATGTGGACAGGGAGGGAGTTCTAGGCATGGGGGGCAGCAAGTGAGAAGGGACGAAGGCGCTTAGGGGAGCAGGGAAGGCGTGGAAGGGTGAGAGAAGGGACAGAGGAGGAGCGAAGTGCACGGGCTGGAGTATGGAGGACGATAAGTGCAGAGAGGTAGGGGGGAGCAAGGTTGTGAAGAGCTTTATAGGTGAAGACTAGGAGCTTGTGCAGGATTCGTTCAGGAAGGGGAAGCCAGTGAAGCGAAGAGAGGAGGGGCTGCACATGGTCGAAGCGAGTGGCGAGGTAGATGACCCTGTCAGCAGAGTTTTGGACAGAGATGAGGGGAGAAAGGTGAGACTGGGGAAGGCCAGTGAGAAGGAGGTTACAGTAATCGAGTACATACAGTAATCGAGTAATACAGTAAATGGGCTGCGGCAGAAGGGGCAGTTCGTGGATGCGCTTCTGTGGGTGTGGTCCGAGGGTGGGCGTGGGTGCACATGAACGCACATCAATCCCCCATGCATTCCTGTGCATGAAGCTACCTGCATTGCCATTGGTTGTTCCATGCATGGGGGGTGAGTGGGGATGCATGGGTCTCAGGAGCACGCAACTCCACATTTACATGAGATGTTCCCCCGTGTGGATGATGAGTGTCCATGCGGGGGAGTGTCTCGTGTAAAAAGGGCCAAAGCCTTATCTCTCATACAGCTGCTTTCAGCCATCATGGAGAGAGCTGGGGAATAAAACAGTTTATTTTAATAATGTCAGCAGCTTTGCTCTGTATCTGCAAGCTTGGTGGTGTCTTCGCAAATATCACTTCTGTTCTCCAAACTTACTGACACAGTCTGAGGCACAGGCATGATTTAACACGTGTACCGTGTGGCATAGCTAATGACATGTCATGTGTAATCCCTGAAGAAAACATTTGCCAGTAGAAAGATTTTGTAGATTGCTACCTAGTTTACTGTGTCCAGGAGCCAAATTGGAATCCCTTTCCTGAAAGGTTCCTCTGGAGTTTTAGAATTGTTGAATAACATGCTTCAGTCTCGTGTATGCCTAAGCATGAGGACAATTACTTTGTGCTGACCCTTCAATTTAGCCAGTTCAGGTGGCAAACCCTTCCTCACTAGTTCTGCGGTGCTTCTTTTACCAGACTTGAAGAGTCTGCAGCTCCAGAGAGTATCCCTGCTACCTTCAAGCGGTAGGCATGGCTCAGTGGCTCCACGTGGTGCTGAAGACAGGACAGCACCATGTGACTCAGTGACATGAGATGTTACACTTCCCGCTCTCTCCGCTCTGGGATGTTTCATTTGTCATTTGTCTTGGTAATCAAGATGTCTTTACTTTTATTATAAATAAACTGGCTGGGACACAGGACAGGTCTTCCCACCCCATTTCTGATCCACTATAACCCACTCTTCCTCTCACAAATTAAGCCCTGCAAGTGTTCAGAGTGGCTTGTTAGGACTCAGACCCAGTCAATTAAATTTAAGCGGGAGGGAAACAGAGCCACAGGGAATGTTCCATGTAGGAATGTGCACCCTAAAATGTGAAAGATCAGGGAAAAGGCCAGTACTGTCGCTTTCAGGGTTGGAAACAAAAGCCAAAAAATCCCTCAATGGTTTATTTCACTTTGCCCCAACCCCTGCACTGTTCATCATATAGATTAAAATCACACGCGCTCCTGTTTTATATTCAGTTGTAGAGAGCCAGGACGGTCCAGTAGTTGGGTTGTTAGCTGGACACAAGGGTTGAGTTCCTTGCTCTGACAAGCTCTGGGGTAGAGGGCAGGGCTTCTGGGGCAGGCTTTGGCCCTGGCAATTCATTTTAATTTATTTTTTATTTTTACAAATTAAGTGCTGCACATCTGCGAGTCATGGAAGCAGTTCCTTGTATCCGTTCCTCATACTAAGCAGTTTGGAGCAAGAGAAGTTTACTTGCTGAATTTTGAACCTTGTAGTAATGGATGGGAAGTCTTGAGGGAAATGGATTAGAACGGGACAGCAAAGTAATATGCTACCCAAGGCTGCAAGTGGAAAACTTCTTTTGTCTTCTTCTGGAGGAGAATGAGTAGCTGCAAATGTAAGAAAGTGATTCTCTGAACATGTTTGCCATTCATTTTTCCAGGCTGGGAATTAGAGATGGAAATAATCTGAGGTGAGGAATTTGACAATCCTGAACATATTCAAAAGCAGCATAACATTACAATGTTTTGCTCCTGGGGCCTTAAAAACAACCCATAAATCTGTCATCCCTAGCATATTTTGTAGGTCAGAGCCATTCTATTGCTACATAAAATTCCATAAAATCTGTCTGCTAACCTGTGGCATCAAAACAATAATAAAACTTAAAACAAATCTCACCCCTTTTTTGGAAATAATGGGTCAGATTCTTAGCTCTAGTTTCCTTTCTTTGTACTGTTCTAGTGTGCTCGATCTGGTCATGGGATGAATGGAGAATTCCCCAATAGAGGACACAAGAGGACGGGGTTGGTGGTGATGAAGCAGTCATTCTTAGAGGGCACAGGGTTATGAAGCAGGGTCAGGGGGGATATCTATTTTCAAAGAGCCGTAAAGTTTTTTTGATACCATAAACAGTTTCTGTAGCTTCCCAATAGACAAGGCCAGGACAACGTGATAGGGAGCTCCCTGATGTTGATACTTAGCTCCCAAATGTTGATTCCCTCATCTGTCCTATGCAAAGAATATTTTTGTGAAATAGAGATTTTAACCCACTGCTTGATGTAGAACGATGGTTGACCATTTCCCCTTGTTTGTTTTTTTACTTGAAAGAGGTCCCTTCATGCTGTTCCCCAGTCAATTTCACAATCTTCCACTGCTTAATAGGTTCTTTATAGGCTTGTTTTGTGGTTCAAGGCTCTGAGGATCACAAACCCCACTTGGAGAACAATTGATCAAGACAATTAATAGGAACCCCAGTTTGAATAATAGTGCATTTTTCTGTTCATGAATGTTCAAATGGGGTAATTTCACTTACATTCTGGACCAGATTTGAAAAGATAGGCAGCAGTCTATATGGATTGGCTACATGATTTGGGAACTGAGCTCTTAGTAGACTTTGCTTTGGTTAGTTCTCATTAAAGCTAGTCTGTCGGGAGGTGTGCTCCTTTTTACAAAGCTATTCTTGGATTCCTGCATCCATAAACAATGAAAGGAAAGACAATTCATTTAATGAAAGTCGCCCTTCCCTTTGGCATTCGGTTCAAAAATCACACTTCAGAAGGATAATTAAACTGTTGAGATGGCAAACTGGCGATCGCTAGTTCTGAAATGATAGAAGTAGCAGCATTAGTTGCAGGATTGAGGAAGAACTTTGTGTATTGGGATCATTTGGTCTCTTATTCATTAGGTCCATCTTTGTGGGGGGAGTTTCAGGAAGTGACGCCGGCTGATGCGGCGGATGTCTTGGGGTCTGTGAGGGCCACTTGTTGCGAACTTGATCCGTGCCCGTCTTGGTTGGTGAAACCTCCAGGGAGACATTGGGGACAGTGCTGGCGAGAGTTGTTAACGCATCCTTGTGGCAGGGGAGGTTATCACCCAGTCTCAAGGAGGCTGTGGTGCACCCCCTGCTGAAAAAAAACATCTTTAGACGTGGATGCCCTCGCCAGCTACCGACCTGTCTCTAACCTTCCCTTTTTAGGGAAGGTTATTGAGCAGGCAGTGGCACTCCAGCTCCAGGCGCATCTAGATAGCATCAGTTTCCTGGACCCGTTTCAATTTGGGTTCCGTCCCGGCTATGGCACAGAGACGACGTTGGTGGCCTTGGTTGACGATCTCCGCCGGGAGATGGATGCAGGATGTTCAACATTTCTCATCCTGCTAGATCTCTCGGCCGCTTTTGATACCGTGGACCATGGGCTGCTGTTATGGCTGCGTGACCTGGGGGGTCTGGATGGGACTGTTCTTGAATGGTTCCGTTCATTCCTCTCGTGGAGAAACCCGCGGGTGGTGCTGGGGGAGGAAACATCTTGCCCCCGCGCCTTATCATGTGGCATTCCGCAGTGTTCCATTCTGTCTCCATTATTGTTTAATGTATATATGCAGCCCTTGGGAGAGGTCGTGAGAGGGTTCGGGGTGTGTTGTCACCAATATGCTGATGATACTCAGCTGTACCTCTCTTTTTCAACAGNCGGAATGGATGTGGCAGAGCAGACTGAAGCTCAACCCCAATAAGACGGAGGTGATGGTGGTGGGGAGAGCGAGGGAGGTGTCGGTCCCCCTGATTGGGGGGGTTCGCCCTCCCATAGCTGGTCTGGAGTCTGGGGGTGGTGCTGGATGCGGACCTCCGCCTGGAGCGGCAGGTGGAGGTAGTCTCAAAGGCTGCCTTTCGCCAGTTGCATCTGGTGCGGAGGCTGCGTCCGTTCATCTCCAGCCCGGACCTGGCCTCCCTCATCCATGCCTTCGTCACCTCGAGGCTGGACTACTGCAACGCGCTCTACGTGGGGCTTCCCTTGTGCCTGGTTCAGAGGCTGCAACTAGTGCAGAATGTGGCGGCCTGTCTCCTTTCAGGAACGGGTCGTCGGGAGCACATAACACCTGTGCTCCGTGTTCTGCACTGTTTGCCGATAGCGTGCTGAGCCAGGTTCAAGGTGTTAGTATTGATTTATAAAGCCCTGCACGGTCTCGGCCCCTCATATCTCAGGGACCGCCTCGCCCTCCGCGCCCCGGAGCGGACCCTTCGGTCTGCCGGGGGTGCCTTCTTGGAGGTCCCCCGCGTTAAGTAGGGGGCCACAATGGAGAGGGCATTCTCGGTGGCTGGGCCGCATCTTTGGAACTCCCTTCTGGAGGAAGCTCGCCTGGCCCCAAGTCTCTTGATATTCTGACGAAAGTGTAAAACCTGGCTGTTCGCCCAGGCCTTTGGGGAGGGTGGAGGGTTTAGTGGGTTTTGTCTTCCCTCCCCTATTGATTTTTGTATCCTGGGCCCTGCTCTTATTATTTTAATATTTGATATTGTATTTTTATATGTTTTAAATTGTTTTATACTGTTTTTATTGTTGGAAGCCGCCCCGAGCTGTATTCAGGAGGGGCGGGGTATAAATTCAATAAATAAATAATAAATAAATAAAACTATATATATAATCTCACTCTTGCTGTAGTGCAGACCAACTTGTTAAACTAAAGCAAACTTTGACTTTAGGATTTTCACAACCGTGTGCAAATGAGAAACCATCTTCCCCTTCAGACCCATAATAATTTACTTGATAAAATGTCTTGTGATATTTGAAATTGTCAATTTCAGTATCACCCAGCATGGGGTGGGAAACAAAATATTTTTTTATGTTAGTAAGTAGGACACAAAGCAACCAAAATGTAAATTAACAACTCCCTTAACTTTGCTTATAGAGGCACAGTTGCACCTGTATAGTTAAGGCGAGACAGAGATTCACTCCGCCTATCTTTAACATGGAACTTTTGAGTTAGCTTACTTCTGGGTTGCGACTAAGCCTTTATTAGGGGATATCTTTAGAATTAAGTGGCCTAGGTTAAAGCGAATATCCTAGATAATTAAAGGAAAATCTGTAGTAATTGCAGGTGCTTTGGAGAATACAATTGTATTTTGAATGAAAAGCTATCAGGAGTTGAACTTCCAAGTAAGGTGAATGGTATAATAAATCCTTAAGTCATTCATGTGTGTTAGAGATCGGTGGCATAACATCGCATGTATGCCATTTATAAAATGTGCTTTTGCTGTTTTTGCACTTCACACACCCATGTAAAAGGCAGGGGACAGCTTGGGTCTGGGGGGGGGAGGGTGCACAGGGGCCAGGTTGGATGTGCGGGGAAGTTAGGTCCAGAACCAGCTGGCAGATTCACAAGCCGCCTGAAGAAGCCGTCGGCAGAGCAGCCAGACTGCTCTGAAGAGGCTCAGTCTGCTGCTTCGGGACCCCACGCTGGAGGGTGCCTCCCAGCGCCCCGGTGCCAAGCAGGAGCGGCCACAGTGGGATGGATCTGCCTTCTCCTGCCAACCCCGAGGGCAGGAAGTGGGCACGGTGGCTGCACTGGGCTATGTTCCCAGCTCCCCTCTCATTCTGGGCAGTGGTTGAGGCTGCTGGGAGATGGAGATTGGCTGTGCTGCTGCCCGCCTGCTCGCTCCTTCTCTTGCTGGCTGGCTGGGGAAGACTTGGCCGCTGCCAGATCAATGAACTTGCTTGCATGGCAGGCTGGGTGGCTGCTTCCCTAGAATGCTGCTGATCATCCTAGGAGAAGAAGGGGACAGGCCGGCAGCAACGTGAAGGAGTCACCGAGCTAGCTCGGAGGCAAAGCAGCAGCCGGGGAAGAGGGAGGGAGAAAGAGCCACTTTGCAGTTGTGTGCCTCCCTCCATGCACTGACCAGGTTGTCACAAAAGTTGCTCCTCACCCGGAGGGGAAGCTCAAGCTTAGGCTGGGCAATTATTTTCCCCATTAGCAACAGGAACCCTGTGGGCAGCAGCAGCAGGACTTCCTATAAGCAGGTAAGAGTAGAGCAGCAGTTGTAACTTGCTGCTGGGGATCAGCCGAGCCCTTCTCAAGCGAAAAGCCCCCACCCCATGTCAGGCTCTTATCTTGTTGCCCTAGAGAGAAAAGATCTGGTGTAGGTCTGTGACTTGGGTTGGGTGACCTTAGCAGCAGAGCGGTGTGTGTGTGTGTGTGTATAGCCCAGGGAGGATCTGCCTTGCCCTTTTCTGACCTTTGCAACAACTTAAAAAGGATTGGAGTTGCAACATGCACTGAAAATCAAAACTTCAGGCTGCACGCTTTCATTTCTGATAAAATATCTGGAAAAGACTATTTAGAGAAACCCCCAAATCTTCTGCAGTCACTGCTGAGCTTTAGACCTCCACCACAATCTACCAGTAGTAGAGGAAAATCCTGGGGTATTTTATGAGCAGGCAAATCATGTTTATAAGCCTTCACTTAGGTGAAAGTGTACTAGGCCATTTTTTAGCTCTGAATGGCTCTGCTAACTTAGGCTACTTAAGTTAGCCAAGCAGATCAGAGTGCTCCCCTGCTCTGCAGCTGTGTTCTTTAGCTGGCTTGTACACATCAGGTATGCAAGGGGAGGGGGCAGCTCAGGTTGCAGCGAGGGCACCCGGCGGGGGGGGGAAGCAGCACTCCCATTGGTTGCTATCACTATCAAAGGCAAGTGACTGGGCTGGGGTTGGGGAACACTGTGGGGAGCTGTGGCAATGGGGGTCTGGCCAGGAGGTGAGGGCACTGGGGGTGTATGAAGTGAGCACAATATGGAGTGGGAGTTCTCCAAGTTGCCTGGATCCGGTGTCCACTGTTCATTCCCTCACTCATCATTCATCTCCTCCCTAGAGTGTCCGTATCTGGCCAGCATATAGTTGTCCTGGTATAGAGCTGGAGCAGGGGTGGTTAGGGATGGGGGGAGGTTAGAGCTGGAGCTGGGGAGGTGGGCGGTTAGAGCTGCAGGGTGTGTGAAGTGAGAGTGTGTGAGTGTGACAAAAGAAGTATGTCTGTGTGTGTGAGTGAGAAAGAGCGAGTGTGGGTGAAAGGTGTGAGTCTGAGTATCTGTCTGAGTGAGTGTGTGCGACAGTGTCTGTGAGAGGAGTGAGTGAATGTCTGTGCATTTAGTTTTCGTTATTATAACAAAAACGAAAGAGGGCTCTTTTATTTTCGTTACTGAATAACAAAAACGAAAGAACATAACAAAATATTTTGTTTTGTTATCATGAGTTAATAGGAAAAAACTGAAAAACACATTTTCAGCTCTACTTTTTTTGTTTTTCATCTGATTTGGATGAAATCTAGCAGGATTGTACCCCCAACGGAGGCCATTATGTGTGCCTTATGTGGATAAAGGGCATTATGTGAATAAAGGATCCAATTTTATAAGCAGTTGAAATTTTTTATTTTATTATTCTTTCCTGTGACATCCTCTGAATACACTCTTTAAGAAAGTCTATTTCAGGCTTTCGACTACATTTGATTTCTTTGCACATTTGGCTATGGAAATTTCTATAGAAATGTAACACAATGTCATAAAAGGGCAGTAGACAAGAGAAGTATCCAAACTGGTACACTGTGTGATTGCTACTATAGTGCGCTAATAAGCTTTCTCTGTGATGTGGCTACTGCCAGTGCTGGAGGCAAAGTTGAGTTTGCCCTTCATGTCAGCTGATTCCATTTGCAGAAGGCATGATCACATTTAGGGGGGCTGACCACAGTTTGGGAGCATCTGTTAAAGGGTGCAGCCACACGATGCACTTACTGTGCTTTGGGCAGGCTTACTTCACTCTGGGTAGTCTTACCATGCAATGCAATGTATCATGTGCCTGGCGGCCGCCAGATATTCTCCCTGTCACATGGTGTGGCGGGCAGCTGGCTGCTACATGCTGTGTCCTCAGAAAAAGGCTGGGGATGCAGTGTGTAACAGCCTTACCCAAAGTGGGGTAAGGCTGCCCAAGTCATGGTAGTGTGCTGCCACTCATGTGCCTGGTCCCAGTTTGCCCCGCTGTACAGCGAGGTCCACTGTGGGGCTTTGAGTGGCAGGCGCAAGCTGCAGTCCCACATGGCCATGTTGTGGCTAGGGACAGGATAGTGGACTGGTCAGCTTTGGCCCGCTATGGGGCGTGGAGGGACGACTGACAGCAACCTGGCCACCTAGCTGCCCTGCGGGGGACTGACTGTCTTTCCTGCTCCCCGCCCTGCTGCCCCTGAAGAGAGGCAGCGGTGATTGTCTGTTATGGAGTACGTGGGGACTGAGTCTGCCGTAGCTTGTGCAGAGGCACCCATAGAGAATTATCACAACTATAATCCCACTGGAGGGCTCTTCTTCCAGTCCATATTGCCTGTAGCTGATTGACTTGAGGTTTTGGCAGTGCTTGCTGGATACAAAGTCATGGCTCAATTAACACACTGCCTTAAGCAGAGGGTGGAGTGTAGAGTTGCTCCATGGGGAACAGGAGAGGTAACCACTTCTAGATCCCCAGACATTGCTTTAGGAAAGTATGAGTCACATTCACCTCTCAGTCATTTTGAACTGCAGAATTTGGAGAGAAGCATGCAAGGCCTTAAAAACACCTTTCTCCAATAGGTAATATTAAGCACAGTTCATGTTGTTCTGTCTGCTCATTTAGGAGATGATACCCTTGTTCTTTAATCCATTAGCAGTCTGGATATCCACAAATCATAAATTATGACTGCCTTCCTTTGTTTTTAGCTTCCTAGCCAACCGTTTAACCTTCAAATTCACATTTGTTTGCATTTTGATTAAGTGCCCTGCACTCTTATTCTTTCAGGAGACAGTGCCCTCATTTCTAATCTGCTAGACCCTTAAACAGTCACGATCCACAAATTATTGCTGTCTGCCTTGTGGTAGTCTGTGTGGTACATTCTCTGTTAGAGGCTTTAACCTTGTGATGTACTTTTTTTGTATGCTGGATGTCCGCTTGTAATGGCCGTAGAAATGGTGGGATCTTCACCAGAGTTTGCTTTCCCTTTCCCTTCAGGCTTCATTTTTTTTCTGACTAATTGTATCTGAGAACATTGAAGACCATTGCCAGGATAATCACACCTCTTGAATTTGCAGTGTGACGAATCCGCCTCACTGAGCACTGACCACAGCACTTACATCCAGTTCTGTTGCAAAGGTTTATAAGAACTGACACATGGGGTCAGAAGCATGGTGTACTTAACTATGTAGCGTGACTTCAATAGTGGGCTGCAGTGGTTCCTTCACAGGAAGTGTGAAGTCATACTTCGAGCAATCTATAGCCAGTCATTCACTCCCAACCTTCCGCAGTCAGAAGTCACATCCCCTAGAACAGTGGTTCTCAAACTTTTTGGAACTGTGTCCCTGCCCGCCCCCACCCCTCCAATTTGCTTATCCATAGTAGCTGAAGTCCCTCCTCCTACCTGCCTCCTGTACACACACTTTACTTCTTCTCCAGCTGCCTAATTTCCTGTTACTGCCCTGTTCACTCCCCTTTGTTCTCCAACTCTGTCCCCTTTGCCACCCCATCATTTTGGATTTCCCTCTGGCTCACTCAAAATGCAGCTAGATTGAGAGCCTTTGAGAACTACAGCCCTGGAACAACACTCTCCTCCCTGCCCCCCCCCCCCGAAAATCTATTGCTTCAGCCATTAATTAACTGTTAGTAGGGAAAATAATAAAATAAACTTCTAAGAACTCCAATTACAATAAAATACCCTCAGAACTGTACATTTTTACATGCAATAATGAGCATCATCTTACTAAGGGTAATTTCAGACATTACGAAATCGCAGTTCACCACACTGGATCACACTGGATCCCGTGTGGTGGCAGTGATCGCGTGAACGTCTGTGTGACCCCCCCGCCAGATGTTCACCACAGTGAATCTCTGGTGGGGGGGGTGTCACAGCTCGCAGGTCCAGAACCGTGGTTAGATTGGCCATGATCAGGAAAGGGGCAAAAGTAATGTCAGTTACCTTTCCCCTTTCCGGAATCATGCCCCGAACCATGATACGGGATAGGGCGCAGCGGCCTCCTTGGCCACGATGCCCGCCCGTCTCCCTGTGGGCGGGTGGCCGAGGGAGCGTGGGGCAGCGGGGTGGAGCGGCCGCACATAGCGCAGGCGGTCCGGGGTTCAGCGTGGCAGGCCAAACAGCCCGTCACGTCTGAAATTACCCTAAATTTCAGTGCTGAAAATTATGAGTCTGCAGTTGTGAACCGGTAGTTAAGTTTGCAGCAAAATTTAAATTAAAGAAGGGAAAGAATTGCTTTATATAGGTAATTAAATATGAGCATCAAAGTAACTAACACAGTAATCTTGCCCATAAATGGTGACTTATTAGGAGCATGGCAATCAAATGTTACAACGTTCCCTTAAAAGGAGGGTAGTTGTTCCCCTTGAAAAATTGCATCTATTTTCTTTAACTGAAAATAAATGTTGCCATCCTTCAGTCTATGCACAGGAAACTGACGCATACTGAAAGTTACCATGCAACGGCTGTTCAACATATTTTCTTGAAGAGGTTGCAGCTGCAGATCTGCAGTGTGTAGCAGGAAGGCAGATCGTTGTCCCTGTACGGAACTCCACTGACCTAGCACAGCCCCACCTGGGTGTAGGAGTCTGCCCACATGCTGTGCCTTGCAGCATAGGGACCTAAATGAGCAATGCTCAGCAGATGCTCCTTTCTGTACCCTTAGTATTAACTAGCTTTTCTGAATTTCATTAAACTTTTTAACTCATCATCTCTACCTCCACTTTCGAAATGGAGAGTTGGAAAAGCCCATTGCATTCTTAAGTTCCATTTATTTTCCTAAGCAGCTGTGCCATTCACTGAACACCATGAAGCTTGTTTCCTCCTCTGCTCTGTCCAAACCTTTTGCCTGAAAGCTCCCTTTGTCTCCTTTCCCCAGTCACACCTTTTCACTTTCTTCTAGGCCACCTCCTCATTGTGTCTGCTCATCAAGCTACTCTTCCACTGTGTGTTCAAATACACTCTTAAAACATGCTTGTTCTGCCAGACCTCTCAGTGCAATTAACCTGCCAAGAACAAACTATCTAAAAGGAAACGCACTGACCCAACACAGTAAGGTCTTGCTCTTGTCTTTGACAATGCTGTTGACTCTGGAGATTTTAAAGCAAGTCTTGGGATGCCTGATTTTTCGGTTTTTCTTTAAGCTCCAACTTTGGGGATTATTTCAATGAGTGAGAATCTTGGCTTCCATAAAACTCTTCGTGCTTGTAGAGAACTTAAAAATGTGACCCAAACAGAGGTGTAATTAAGGAGAATTGGGATGCTGGTGGAGTCCCAACTTTCGGAGGAGAGGATATGCAGTCCCTCTTATTTTGGGGATCGCTTTCTCTCAAAAGAAAATGTAAAAAAACAGGCGGGGTGAGAGAGAAATTCTGTGGTCACTATTGAAGTGGGGAGAGAATGTAACAGAGTGAAAACATACAAGACAGCGGCCAGCTGGATCCTCTGCCCAACTCGCGAAGCGGCAACACAACTGTCACCTGTTGGGCCAGCACAGAGAGCAGAATACATGTGCAGACTCCTGTGCAGCTACCACACTGCCCTCATGCCCCAGGTTGGGCCAAGGAACCTAACACATGGGCAGAACTTGGGCCCAGGAGCAGCGGCTGCTGGCCACCCAAAACAGGAGCAGACCTGTGAAAAGTGGTCAGCGGCAGCAGATCATTCTTAGGCTCTTGACCAGTACAATCCTGTCTGGAGGGGAGGGGGGTACATGGCCCCATCACCAGCCCAAGGAGCTGTCCTCCTTGGCTGGCTTTCTCCAGCCAGTGTTTGGGGTGCAGGGAAACCAGTGGCTCTGCCCAGGCAGAGCAGCACCCAGAGACCACCCTGCAGGCAGGTCTCAACCTTGCATATAGGTGTAGGCAGTGACTGTGCCACACTTTGCATGTCTGAGCTCACCACCACTGCTGCCCCAGGAGCCGGTCCAGCTGCTTCACGGGGCGAGATCCAAGGAGGGAGAGACTGGGCTCAGCTCGGCTCCCTTGAACAAGGGGGACCTCCCTTGGTCCCTCCCTCCCCTTCCCCTGGCAGCAACTTCTCCTGGCCGTGCCATCAGCTGATGGGCAGCTAGGGGGACTTCCCACACCCAGCCTGTGCCACCAGCTGACAGGCAGCCAGTGGCCACTGCACCTGGACCCAGTCCTTGCTGACAACGTGGTCTTGTTCATGGTGCTGGCGGACCATGCTATGTACAGAGGCTGCATGGGATCTAACAGACGGGAGGATGCACATTAGCCTGGATTAGCCCAGCTGGGCCAGCCTTAGCCAACCACCTTCTCCAGACTATGTGTTGGGTAGCAACCACCCACATGCCCCATGGCAAGAATAGGCAAACATCTGGTGGCCACCTAACAGACGGGCAGGTGAATCGTGGACTACTATTGGCTAATATGGCCTACTGTCTCATTTGTTTTCACCCATAGTGACAGCAAAGGAGGGAGAGATAGCAACCTCAACCCATCACATACCCTTGGATGGCTGGCTGGCTGGCTGCATCTAGAGTTCCTGGGGACAGGGCTTTTGAGGATTGGAAGGTGAGGGCAAGGTCTGACTTGGGACCTTTGTTACCTCCAGGGGCTCAAGTGTAACCAAAAGATTCAACTACTAGAAGGCAAATAAATGGTCTCAAATTTCTTTCGAAAGGTAGTGACTTTTCTTTAGCCGTTCCTTATTTTGTGGGGCCCGATTTATGATTTTTCAATGAGTGAGCGTGTCAATTATACTTCAAATTGTGTATCACGTATAGTTTACGCGCACAGTACTTATTGATGAGTACTGTATGTGTACTGTACTTACGCGTACAGTGCTTTTCTCTCGAATGGTCTATTGCTTGCCTGAATGCTATGTTGAAGGATGCATTGCGAATGCCTGAAGTACTGTAAATGTTGCCATTTACTCCCACGTACAACCTTCATCGATTTTAATTGTGTGGTTCTGTAATAATAATCCCTTGTTTCTATGGCATGTTCATCTCAAAGGACTCCAAGAGCAATTGACTTGCCCATGCATAGTTGTCATTCATTCCCGTATCACTGAAATGTTCAAAATCAAATCAAATCAAATCAAATTTTATTAGGCTCAAGCTTTCGCCATGGCCAACAAATAAAAGCAACAACAGTAACATCATAAACACAATATCACATAACAAACATTCCACAAATTCTTCCTGCTGACTATGTTATTTGGTCCATTTCCTATATACACACAAATATGTGTATCATATCAAATTGTGCGCTAAATTACATATGAACATATATTAAAACACAAAACATATATCAAATCACAATTTTTCACAAATAAAATAAGATATAAAATATGGTCACAGACTCAAATTATATTAGGTATAGTTGGATAGGCCTTCAGGCTCATTTATGGTTTATCCTTCTCGGGGATTATGGCGCCGGCACTTGACCCCTGATAGGAACCTCTTCAAAGAGCTAATAATCTCTTATATTGCTTAATATTAGTTCTTTATGTTCAATATCGGCTTACCCTTCTTGGGGGTCATGGCGCCAGCATTTATCCCCTGACGTGGCAGCCCAACTTATATAGGGAATACTCCTGATGGTTTTAGGTGGCTTACCCTTCTCAGGGGTTATGGTGCCAACACTTGTCCCCTGGCTAACCATCCTCAGGATTTGCAGGCCATATTCACATACCTATCCTCAAACAGGCAAATACATTATTGGCAAATACCCCATAAATCTAACAAACCAAACCAATAAAATACTCTTACTCTTAACCTGGTCTTATTCCTAACTCAGTCCCTCACCCCCTTTATAACCATTAAAAGGCAAATATCAAATTCTAATCCATTCTTCCAAGATAGCTATCCGGCAGAGCACCCTTCCTAAGATCACCCTGGCTGCCATGCGGCCCTCTTTACTTAATCTCTATTCACATTTATTGGCAGGATTCCTCCTAATTCTATCGTGCCTCCTCTAATCTAACTTTTGCAGCAAGATACACAAAGGTAGCAACAGCAATCAGATCCTCTGTCCTGGATAAACTCAGCATGTATTTTATCCTATACTCCATATCCCAAAGCTCTTTCCCCTGCATCAATGGCAAAATCCAAACCTCCCTTAAATTTTTATACAATAGACACACAAAGAGAATATGTTCTATCGTTTCTACTTTCCCTAGGCTACAAATGCACTTATGTCTATCCTTTGGTAGTGCGTTTTACCGAGCATGGGTAACTGCTGTCTCAATAAGCTGGAACCGAAGCCTAGTATAGTTTCTACGCAGTTCCCTGGCATTTAGAGCATCTAAATAGGCCTCCAGTCCAAAATGTTCTTTAACATGGCCATACCATGGTGCTGCCCTCCAACACATCATGGCCGCCATATCCTCTTGCCTGCCTATATCCCTGCCTTTCCCTCACCAGCCTTTTCTGCTGTGCTTGGGGTAATTGCCACACACCCTGCACCGAAAGACCGGCTTTAGCTAAAAAATCTAGGAGAAAACCAAGCCATGGATAAACTACCCCACCTGTATTCTCCAGCATTTCAACGAGGCACAAGCGTGGCAATGCCTCATCAGCTTGGCGGAGGATACATAACCACAGATTTACCAATGCCTGCCTTTTTAGGGAAGCAATTGAAACCATCCTGTTTCTGCCCTCATAACACAGCCTGGTACTGCTTGAGGTACCCCTATAAATTGCCTGAGAAATTTATTTTGGGCAATCTCCAACTCTATTACTTCTTCTTTTGGTATAATTTCTTGCCCATATAACAAAACTGAACAAATTTTAATCTCATAGACCTTCAAGATCCTAGAGGTAGTGATTGCTATAGAGCGCCTAGCCGTTGACAGAATTGCCCTAGATGGCGCCTTTACTTTCCCCACTATATATCTATTATGTACCTTCCATGTCCCTTTCTCACTAAAGATCATCCCTAGATAACAAAAGGAGCTCACTTGTTCCAAGGGATGCCCCTTCAAACTCCATTTATATTTTTTGGTCCTCTTTCCCACCATCATAACCTTTGTTTTTGTCAAATTTATCTCCAGCCCTTTGCTAGCGCAATACTCCCCACATGCGCTTAGCAATGCTTTTAGCCCTCTTCTTGTCTGGGATAGAAGCACGGTGTCGTCTGCGTACTGGAGGACGGGCAAGGCACTACACTTAATTTTTGGTGCGTAGTGATCCTGCTCTAACACAACAGGGCATTCAAATCACTTGTGTACAGATTGAATAACAGTGGGGCAAGTACGCAACCCTGGCGTACCCCTTTGTTCACACTTATAGGTTCTGTAAGTCTATTACTCCCGGGTACCCTAACTCTTGCAACATTGCCATCGTGTAATTGAACTATTAAAGCCAACAGGTCCCTATCAATGCCCATTTGGATCAGCTTGTCCCAGAGACTCTTCCTTGGGACCGAGTCAAAGGCTTTCTTATAATCCAACAAATGCCAAAAAAAGATGGGTTTGATGAATGGCCACATATTTGTGGATCAAATGTGCCATCGTGAAGCAGCTGTCCATTACTGAGCAGCCTGCTTGGAACCCAAACTGGACCCTTGGTATTAAATCGTGCTCTCTGGCCCATATATCTAACCGATTCAAGATTATTTTCCCATATAACTGATCCAAAATTGGGAGCAAGGAGATTGACCTATAACAGGCTGGATCGTTTGGATCTCCTTTTTAAAACAAAGGTACTATTATGTTAATACCCCATTCCTGTGGAATGGACTTCATCTGATTTATATACGAGAAAATTCTTGACAAAATTGATGCCCACCATTCCGGAGTAATCTTGAACACTTCAGGGCACACAAAATCGTACCCTGGCACCTTATTGGCCTTTAAACTATTGATAGCGTGCATAATTTCCTCTTCCTCTACCCTCACAGAGAAACCCTGGGCATCGGACACATCTCCTTTTATATTACACCCCCACCTCCCCTCCAGTATATTCTCGTCATTACCTGCATCATCAGACAGAAGTTTTCCAAAGAAAATCTGCCAGTCCTTCGGCCCCAGATTAGAGGCTTTGATTGCACTTTTATTGCCCCCTAAAGATCTTATCAGAGACCAAAATAGTCTGGCATTGCCTGTTTCTGAAGCTACCTTGAGTTTTGCCTGTTTCTGAAGCTACCTTGAGTTTAGCCCACATCAGATTCTCATGCTGCTGTTTCTTATCCCGCAGGAGCTTCTTATAGGTTATTCGAGCCTCAACCAAGTCATACCTTGCTGTTTCTGATGGAATTTCTTATTTAATTTCTTGTTCAACTCCCGGCATTCACTATTAAACCACCTATTCTGCCTTATGGGCCTGCCCTTGTCTTCATGGGAGAGTAGAACCCTCCCCAAATTTCCAAGAACTGCGAGTAAACTTTGTTTTGCTTCTGCCAAGGCCTCAAGTTCTTCTCCTTCTCTCATCCCAGCCACTTCTGCTAGTTCACTCCCTTGAAGATACTCCATGGTCTGAATAGCCAGTGAAGTACTCCACTGAATTCTTATTTTCTGCAGTGTCCCTATTTCTGCCCCCTTCCTATTAAAAACTTGAGGGCTAGGGGACGTCTTGAAATAGACTGCCAAAGGCATATGGTCAGTCTCCGAGCAACATAGTATGGCAAAATCCTTAAATCTTCCATAGTGCGAGGGGTGGGTCAGCATGTAATCAACCACACTTCGACCATTCACACCAACAAAGGTATATTGCCCTTTACTGTCCATATGTCCTCGTCCATTCAATAAGATTATATCTAATGTTTGCATTAACTGGCACATGTTATCCCTTGTGGCAGAAGTCTGTTTGTCACATGAGAAGCGCTCGGGGATGTTGTAAAAGGCACACATGGGGGAATCACATTCCATGACCCTATTATCCCCATATCGTGTATTGAAGTCACCCACAATTATAAGAGTTGCCCGGGGAAAAAGATCCTCACCCTGCTGCACACAGACCTCCAATTTGTCCCAAACCTTCCTGTCACTGAAATGTTGAAGTTATAGCCAACTTTTAACAGGGTACAGCAGTCATGTCAGTTTCAGGTGGGAAGTGAAAAATACTATGTCAATTTAAGACTAATGACAATTCCAGGGGAAAGGCTGGATTTAACAGCATTAGTGTTTTCCTAGGACACTGGCATTTCTTTCTGACAGAAATTACTAAGGGGCCCTTGGAGGGCTCTTATCTGAAAGAGTATTTACCATAGCATAGAGGGGTGGAATCACTAATGATAGGAACTGGATGGAAAAACTCTGCAACTGAAAGGTCCCCAAGGGTAGGTTAAAAAAATTAAGCTGCAGTGAAAAAGCGTCAGAGGCTGCATCTGGCTTACTGTTGAGCAGAACAGAGATGAGGGAAATGTATCTACCTGACAGGATGTAGGCAGAGGACCCGTCATCATTATGAGTTGGTGGCTCCATTGAAAGCAAATAATGATGGAGACCGAAGATGCTGGATACTGTAGCTTGGCAGCTGTCAGTCATGTATGCAATACCAGAAAACTCCTATTATAGCACAGCTATGGATCACCCTTTGCAGTAGAGATTCTGTCAGCTTTTCCATTGTAAACTCCAGTAATTCAGACTGGGATAACTTGGCACTCAACTGCCATTCTGAATGCCAGGCTTTGGGGGGGAGTTAATAACAATTGTAATTTGCTCTAGATGTTTTTTATTTTAAGACATTAAAAGCAATCTTAACATTTTCATGGCCGGCATTTCTCTCGATAGAACTGGCTTAATGTACAAGAATGAGGGGGAGGACTGTCCAGCACTCCAGACCAAAGGAGGTTTCTTCAAGGGCAAGGAATGTGTGCACTTTCCTAAGTAGTACAGCCCCCTCCCACCTCTCTCTCTGCCACACATCTCGGCTGCCAGCACGTAGTGTGTGTGTGTGTGTGTGTGTGTGTGAGAGAGAGAGTGGGAGGGTCAGGAGGGACTGTGTGCCTGGTACTCCCTATGCTCCCCACTCTCCACACAGGTAAACAGGAGTAGGGTGGGGTTTTCCTTATGGTTCCCAAGGCACCAGCTGGAATAGCTGAGCTGGGGCAGGAGTAGTAGTTGCTATTGGTAAAAACCAAATTGCAATGGGAGAAAATCAAGGAGTAATTGGAGCAAAGGAGGGCAGTCCACGGCCTCCAATCTGCAGGCAGCCACCTGGGGTGACCAGGCAGCCCCTGTTAATTAGTGAGTGACTGGGTGCTACCAGATGGAATGCAAAATCTATTGGCCGTTGAAATCACTGACATCATCCAGGTCACATGACATGTCAGGTTTTACAGATGTTTATTCCACTGCCTGTTTTCACAGCTCCCTCCCACTAACTGTTGGCAGGATCCTGTCCTTGGATGCAAGGGATCCTTATGGTATCTCAGGTGTCCACAGACCATAAGTATGGGAACAGATCAATTTATCTAGTTCTACATGTAAATACAGCTACGTGCAAGTGACAGCTAAGGGCACAGAACAAAGCAATCGTTTTCTCAAACAGACCTCATGGGGGAATATGTGTTTGCTTAAATAAGTGACTAGTGTTACCTGGTAACACCCTGTGTGTAGCGGGTTTGGAACTGCAGTTTGAGTCACTCCTGGGGGCACTACAGAGGGATGACCTGAAGTGGTGGAGAGGTGGCTACTACTGCTTTTCAGGCAGGGAGCAGGGTGGGAGCAGAGCAAGAGCCCTGGGGTCCTGTGGTCTTGGGACCTCAGTCAGAATATTATATTGGGAGCTACTCACTTTGGGATTATGGGAACTGGTAGCAGCAGGATGAAACTTTCCTAGGACATTTTGGCTTGTGACTGTGGGAAAGGTGATTTTGCAGTCAGGGGCTGTTGAGGGCCAGATCTTATCTTTTAGATATGCATATTGGAAGAGCAGTTAGTGATTGAAAATTACTGCCAGAATTGGAACTTCTGTATAGACCTGCCAAAATATGTAGCTAAACGAGGGAGCTATCTGACTGCATGAGCTTTCGCATACATCTTTCAGCTAAATCAAAAATCCAAATAGTAAATCTTAACAGTCTGAGATGTCTCCCTGCAGATTTACGACACTGCCAAGATTGTTGCATAATAGCAAAAGATAGGTTGAAATGATTTATAACCTAATTTTCATCTGCAATAGAGGTAGTATTTATAATTTTTTTCTTTTACTTGCTACTTAATTCAGAATAGAATTGTTTATAGTAGATAAGAAAACATACTGATTGGGGGCACAGCATTGCAGGGTCCATGGGCAATGGAGTAGAAGCAGGCCAAATTAAAGAGGCTGGGGACAACAGATCATTGACACCCTCCCCCCCAAGTTTTATAAAGCAGATATTAAAAAAATAAAAAAATAAAATGAATTCATACACACACACATCATTCCCATTGCATATAAACTCCTGAACTTTAGATTTCCTTTTCAAAGCTCTTTCACTTGAGCTACAGAAGCAACAACTGTTTGGTTTTTAAAATTCAGCTACTAGAGAGACAGGTGTGTGAGTCATGTTGTGAATGCTTTTATGGATCGAGGCCTTAGGAGAAACAACATCTGATGGACAGTGTTTGTAGCATTATCAGTGTCCCCTTTATGATATTTGACTAATGTGTAATTATTTTATTCCACATATTCCTCCTGCATTGGCAGGGACAGACGTTATCTTTCAGTGAAACCTTGAATAAAAAAATACGTGGGGACTGAAACAAATTCATATTAGTGAGTAGAATGCTACTGTTTGATAAAATAATAATAATAATAATGGGCCTGCTGGTCCATTTTGTGTGTCTTTGACAGCACTTAAAAGGCATTTTATATTTAACTATATATTATTATAACCCTTGGGGATGGATACGGTGCATATGACACTTTGCACACAAACTACCTGAGATGATAATACCAAATAGCAATGCATGGCATAGGGTATTTTCAGACGTGACGGGGTGGCATTCGCCCCATCACGGAAACAACCCTTAGATTCCCCACTGGGATCACTCTGGCACAGCCAACAGACGGGCCGGGGGATCCCGGCGGGGAATCGAGGAGGGGGTGGGGCCGCGTGGTGCAACGGCGAATCTCATTCACCACGCAATCGGCGCCGGTCCTGCGGGTTCAGCCGATCGCATGGTGAATGAGATTCCCGGCAGGGATTGAGCGTGGATAACATCTGGGGGGGAACTTCCGGTTCCCCAACAGACATTACGAGGGTATTCCCCACCATAGGGAATTGACTGCGGTTGAGCGTGATCTCGTAACATCTGAAAATACCCATAGTAAGGAGGAGTAATAATGATTGCTGGTTCATTTCAAAATGTATTGCTTTTATGCATCTAGTTCGATAGTTACCAAAACAATTACATACCACCATCTCCCTTTTGCATCTTGAATCTTCCCACTTAGGCATAGGGTGAAAACAGACATGACGCTAACCACCCTTTAACCACCCTTGGTGGTCATTTATGCATGTTTCTGGGCTGCATAGGGCACCAATACAGCCCTGCAACATGCATAAATAACCACCAAGGGTGGTTAAAGGGTGGTTAGTGTCATGTCTGTTTTCACCCATAGAGTCTTCTAGCCCAAAGGCATGCTTAGATAGATGGAGCTAGAGCAGGTGCACTGGGCCCTTTGCTAAAAAGGAGGGACCAATTATCAAGGTATTGGTGCCCCTTATATGGCTGCTTTCACACATTACACAATGGGCTATTATAACAACGAGGTAATACCAGGTATTTTAATTCTGCAATTTTTGTAATGTGTGAATGCACTGTTCCCCTTTTAGGCTGCAAGATCTCCAGTCATTGTAAAAGCCACATTTTGGGTGGCTCTTACAGCGACCCAAGACTTTGCAGCATAAAAGGGGAATAGTACATTCACACATTACAAAAATTGTAGAATTATAATACCCGGTATTATCTCCAGTTGTTATAATAGCCCATTGTGTAATGTGTGAAAGCAGCCTTTGTTTCTGTTTACATAAGGCCCATTAAGGCCCTGCAATTCCTAAGGATTTTTCTGCTGCTGCAGGAACATGATAGGGCAGAGCTGGACATAGACTTTGTTATTTTAAACAAGAGGGCCCAAGCTTGTGGAAACAATTATACTGGTTTATTAGAACTCAGTTCTGAAGTCTAGCAACCTTCCCTTTTCCTCCCATTCATTTTTGTGCTTTGCAACTTTTAATAGAGCTGTAGGGTGCTCACAATGTCTCTCTTTAAACCGAATAGCAGGAAGGTATGCAATTTTGGGGGATTGAGCACCCAATTTTTTCTTTAAGGAGAACTAGAGTACTGTTCAAACACATGAATGGCTGGAACCACAAGCATCAAACCATTTCTCTCCATGTAATTTAGAAACCAATTTCAAAATTCTGACTCGCTCAAGTTCCAGTTACCCCCTTGTCTTTCCTAGATTGCAAAGCCCCTTGGGGTAAGGATCTTCCGCTAACTACTGATAGTACAGCACCAGGTACATTTCTGTCTCTCTATAAATAATAATAATTAATAATTCATAATTAAAGACTGTGTTGGCCATGCTTGTAATGATAGTTAGGCCACAGTCCTCAAACCACTTACTCCTCCAGAATAAGTGGTTTGAAGACTGCAGCCTTAGTTGTTGAACCTTACAGCATCTAATAAACAAAATACAAAGATAATGGGTGGAGGTGATTTTAAACACCTTGGGAGGAAATGATAAACAGTCTTTAGATGCTGCATCTTCCTAAGTCATGATTTTATAAGAGAATGTTTACAAATCCTAGGTTTTAATTGTCAAATTGTATACATGAAAGTTTTAGACAGGCTAGATTCCAGGCACTCTGTTTCTTTGCACAGTTGGAATTTAATTTTAAATGGTCTAGGTTTATATTACATCCCTGTATGTCAAAAATAAATTAATATTTAAAAAATCAAAATGTTTACTCCTTGACATTAGAAGTTTATAAAATCATGATGGACATTGAATGAGTAAATAGGGAGTTACTTACCCTCTCAAATAGTACTAAAACTAGGGGACACTTCATGAAACAACCTGGCAACAGATTTAAAACAAATTTTAAAAAGTACTTATTTTCTCAATGCACAACTTGTTCTCGGAGGATGTGGTCAAAGCCCTAGCATAGCTGTGCCTAAAAAAAGGACTGGATAAGTTCTTGGAGATTAGGTCTGCTAATAGCTATTTTGGTTGGGGGATGTAGCCTGTGACTGTTAGCAGGGAATGGACCACTCCCTTATGATCTGTTGGGTACTCCTCCGAAGTGACAGAGAATGGCCACTACCGGAGATAGGATGCTTGGCTCGATGGACCATTGGTATGACCCAGTATGGCATTTCTTATGTTCTTGTGAAGCAACTTTGTATGAATATTCATAGAAAGTTTTTTCCCCCCAATAACCGTCTTCTAGTTATAAATTAGGGGGAAATGGCATTTTTCATATTAATCCCTATAGTAAATTAAGTAATAAAGTTAGGAAGGGAAAAGGAGGATTCCTATATTAGGTCTGTCCCCCTAGGAGAATCAAGTTAAAGTTCTCTGAAGATTTATCAGATACTAACCTGATACTGTTCATGATTTCATGGCTTGTATTTATCATTGAGCAATGACTGCAAATGTGCACTGTTAAGGAAAATAGTAAAATTATGCAATTTGTTACCATGTGTATCTTCATGGCTTCAGGGGTTTCACACTCATGTCCTTTTTTTAATAGCACAGACATCCAAAGTCTTTTTTTTTTTTTTTTTTTAAAGAACGAAATAGTTTGAATTAAATTTAAGCACAACAAGTTTTTTGTTTACTTTTTCTTTGGTCTCAAGGTACATTTTAGCATGGCTTAATTGCAAGTGATTCACCATCCCATGGTGGTTGTAATGTATCCTAAAGCTACATTACTAGGAGAGATTATCTTTACAAAATCATGCACATGACTTTTGATGAATTAGTGTTGTGAAAGATGCAAAACGTACCTTAGCCTGTTCATTTCATGGAACCTCACAAAGACATTTATAGTGAAACACTCCCTTAGACATGCTGGGCCTGATATTAATAGTGGTAATGGTTAAACCGCTACCATTTATACTGGCTGAAGATATGGTGCATGGTGACTAGCAGAGGTTCCCAAATTGTGGATTAGGACCCCATGGGGTCATGTCATATGAGAATGGGGTTGTGATCGCAATAGATATTTCAATATCTTCCATAGTAGTAGAAAGAATGTGGTTGTCATGTTGGTCCCAAATACAGGCAGTAGAGACAAAATAGGCCCTTTTTAAACGAGAGGCATCCACTCATACCCACCTGGTGGACATGGATGTGTGCATCTTGTGTGAAAGCGGTGGTAGGTGGGTGGGTATGAATGCATGCATGCTCCTGCGAAACATGCACCTCCACCCACCTCCACCCATCGCTCCCGCACAGAGCAACCAGTGAAAACGCAGGTTGCTCTGTGCGTTGGGATGTGTAGGGGATGGGTGTCCGCACCAGCCCCCTCACACTGCCCCCACAGTGGTGCGACAATGACCCCATTTTAAAAAGGCCATAGTGTGGCGATATCTTTTATTGGACCAACTCAAGTTGGTGGAGGGGCACAAGCTTTTGGACCTCACAGGGTCCTTCGTCAGGAAAGTCAGGAGTTGGAACTGCAGATGGAACAATGCAAAGCAAGGGAGCTGCTTTGAAATTGCTCCATCTGCAGTTCCAATTCCTGACCTGCCTGATGAAGGACCCTATGAGGTCTGAAAGCTTGTGCACCTCCACCACCTTGAGTTGGTCCAATAAAAGATATCGCCACACTATTTTGTCTCTTGCCAATAAATATTTGATATACTTTTCAAATATATTCAAACAAATAAATAATTTTTAAAAATAATTTTTATAAATTTGCTGCTTGGGGACACAGAAATATATCCATGTCTCAAAATGGGATCACACAAGCAAAATATTTAGGAACCCCTGAGCTACAATGTGCATTGACTTGCGTTGGTCTTGCCCTGCAGTTACTAATTTCTATAACTGAGGCTGAGAACTAATGACTTGCCCAAGGTCACCCATTAAGTTCATTGGCTAGGGTTTTGAACCCTGGTTTCCCAGGTCCAAGACTAGAACCTTATCCACTACACCACAGTGGCTCTTAGCCAGGTGTCTGCATTAAGTGATTTATATTTCTAACTGATTCTCAGTGTGAAGTTAGATTAGAGTTACCAACTTTCCAGGATTGTCTTGAAATTTCCAGGTTTAATCTCCAATACATGGCTCTGGGCAACTTGGTGAAAAAAAATGAACATAGGGAGTCATCTTGTTACCAGTTTCTTGTTTCATATCTTCCTGGAGACAGTTCAACAATTATGGTGTATAATCTAATAGACATACAAGTCCTTATGTTTCACTGGCAGAAAACTAGGCAAATCTTTCGTTCAATAGTAAATGAGTTTCGGAGTTGCTCAGTTCTTAAAGCCATTCACATGATAAAACCTCCCAGAATACATCTAGCCAGGGCTGGGTGTCCTAACGTAGTAAATCACTTGCCTTCTCTCTGCCGTAATTTCTCAATTTGTAAAATAGGTCATTGATAAAATGGAGGTTGAGATTTAACAAGCCTCAAATATTTGTAGTACTTTTATTGAAATATTTGTAGTGAAAATAAGTCTTAAATATTTTAAAGTAGTTTCATTAATTGAGGTTTCTCAATTTTTGTTTTCTCAGCTTTGATACCTTTTGACTTGGTTTTCAAAGGCACTGAACACCTACAACTCATACTGAGTGTGACTTCAGTGAAGCTTTGCCTGTTGATAGCAGGAGTGATTTTAGCTCCCAAGGTTTGATTCCTGGAAAATTGTTTGGACTCTGCAAGGTTTTTTTGTGTGGATGTTACAAAAGCTTTGTTTGTTTGTTGCGGTTGTTTTTGAACTGGAAACCCTTAGATACTGCCTGAAGCACCTCACTTTTTGTGGAGTCCATTGTGCGTTAGGGATACAGCTTGGTACCAGTGCTACAGTTTTTTAATTCTGGTTCAAATGATCTAACATTATTTTTTTACTTTTGAACAAGAAACTGACCTGGCAAGCCAGGAATGCCATTTAGAATTAATGATTTAACAGGATGCCACGCAGATGGTACTGCTGTGTCTCTGACAAGTCTTATGAAGCGCATGCAAAATACAGATTTTTGTCATATTTACTATTATGTTCCTTGTATAAAGTAGGTTTTTAATAGGTAATAAATTTCAGATCTTTAGTCCGCTAAAGAATTTAAGCTATTGTCTGTCTTAATTTCTTAGTGTCAAGGTATATACTTGCTGCTCCTTGGTTGCTTTGCTGGTATCCACACAACTATGCTATCAAACCCCTAATTTCTCTGCTGAAGCAATCCGAATATAAGAACATGAGAACTGCTGTACCAGTGGTCTTATCCATACAGTATCTTGTCTCCAATAGGGGCCAGCACCTGATGTTTCACAATACTATTGTATACATTGTAAACACAATAGTTTTAGAGGCCAAGCTGGATTTCAGGAATCTGTTATCTTTCAAAATTGGAATTTAATTTTAAATAGCGTAGGTTTTAAATTTACAAAAGGGTCCTCTAAAAGCAGGTCCTATAGAGAGTGACCCATTCTTTCTCTCTTGCTCCCAGGTTCAGGCATTCAGAGATCCTACCCCCTGCCCATTTTGGCTAATAGGACTTGGTATCCCTACCTTGTGTTAACTTGTTGATCCTTTTTTGAACCCTGTTGCTGTTGTTTTTACAGCATCCCACAGCAGTGAGTGCCACAGATTAACTGTGTGTTGTGGGAAGGAAGTATTTCCTTATTTAAAAAAACATGCTGCCTATTAATTTCAACAGGCAACCTCTAGTTCTAATATAATGCGAACAGGTGCTGTTATTTACCCAATTTACTTTCTCTGTACCATTCTTGATTTTATAAACCTCTATCAGGTATCTGATGATCCAAAGAAGAGGATCGATGTTCTTTATGGGGGCCATGGTTCAGGTACCTAACATGGAAGTTGAGGAGCCCTGATGATTTCTGGGTCAGCCTTCTACTGCCAACATGCGGAATGTTTCTGGAAGATCAATTATCTGCCATAAGTGCACTTATTTTTTGCATGCGAGCACTAGTGCTCCTGTGGCAGAACAAATTTATGAGTTTTTGTTTGCCACATGAAAGGCTTTGTCAATGCCTCTTCTGTTGTCTACCCACTTCATTCGTCATGTACATTGCGTGTCTTGCACAAACCTTGTCACATTACCTTTCTTTGTGATTGTGTTGGAGCTGCCACTTCTGCAAGTGCACTTTGAGGACAGTACCCTGCTATTTCATATTTGAAGACACCTTGGTAAACTTAATTGTTTTCAGGCACCTGCTGAAATGCATCCTGCCTTCTTGGCAGCCAGAAACTCTGAGAAAGTATTAACTCCATTTCCTCCTCCCCGCTCCTATCCAAGTACAATTTTTGGCACATGACTGTGCACTAGTGTAAATAAGTGCAAGAAAGCATATGGGGCAGTGTCTCTGGGCCTAAAATGTTCAAGGTTACCTGTGGAAGAGGCCCCTGCAGTGTTAAACAAAATTGCTGTCCAAGCCAGTGCTATCCCCCACAGTAGGGATGCAATCAACTTGTAAGTAGGCATCAAGCCATCTGAGCAGATGGGCATTAATGTAGGCATCAGCTGTAGCTGTTATGGGCATGATTCCCAGTTTATTTATTTTTTTATAAAAATGATTTCTCTTCTTGACCTTCCACGTCTAAGGTTAGGGGATATGCTGTTGCTAATCCAACTCCAAGTGGGATTAATTTTAAAATATTAGAAATAACTTCCACTGCCACATAGAATGAGTTCTAGCTTATGCTGAACAATTCGGATAGAGGTATGAGGGTGCAGCGAAGTTAGGATAAATTTCCTATCTCTTTGTCAATGACCTTTTGTGGTCTTCACAAATTTTGTATGACTTGATTGTGAGTGAGGTAGGAAGAAAGGGTAAACCTGTCCTTTGTCCTCTTTGTATGAGATGGTGGTTCATGTCCAAGGTGTTTGTTCAACATGGAGAAGAAAATATTTTCTAGTGATAGAGATAGATGAACTGGTTATTAGCAGAACTGCCACAAACTTATTCCCTTCCCCAGACCAGTCCAAGCTTTCCTTACAATAAGGACATTTTTGGATGAGTCTTTTCTTCCTTTCTCCTTCATTTTGCTTCTCCGTGTTGAACACACACGTTGGATGTTAGTCACTGTGCTGTCGGTTCCCTTCCTACTGACAGGACCCTACTGAGGGGTACCCGTCATACCCCTTTATCTTCTCCTCTCACTTCTGAATCAATTCTGAACAATTCTCTTTGCCCTAATAGGTCACTGCATGCTTTAGATTCCCACAGCTTGCTGCCGACTCCCCCTTTCCATATACATTCTTGGCTCTCTGATATGTTCCCATGTCCTCCATTGTTGCTGCGAATCCCCATCACATTTCTAGACTCATCTGCAGGAGCTCACTGCCTTTGTTCTATTCCATGGCATGGCACCCTACAGTTTGGTATACATTCCAATAAACTGCAGAGTATGATAGAATTGGAAATCAGAGGTGTCCAGTGTCTAGCAAGAAGCCCATATCAGATGTTTAAAAATCAGAAGTGAAAGGCCCCCACACTGCCACACAGAATGAGTTATAGCTTATGCTAAACAATTCAGAGAGAGGTATTCTCTCCGAATTGTGAAGAGAAGAAGAAGGTAGGTACCAGGTTGCTACAGCCATATGTAAGATCCTCCAAGATATCCTAACACAGTAGGATAAATATATGGGTGCTCCATCCATACTGAATAGCAAGCTCTTGTTTAAGCATCATCCATCACTAGATGTTATCTCTAAAACATTGCTAAAGAAATGACCTAATACAGCTCATTTTAAGTTTCATATGGCCAGTAAACTCATATACACTTATTCTGGAAGCGAACTCCTCTTTCCATATGAAGAGATGATTGTTTATCTTTTCTATCCTTCTGTAAGCAAACATATAGCCATTCATTTTGTTATTGATCATATCTAATCCTCAAGACCCACTTTTTCCTCACCGCCTTTCCCAATGCCTGCTAGTCGTTCCCCATATACTTACTGTCTGCCCTCCTCTGCAGACTGCTGCAACCAACCTGATTGTAACCAAGCCAAGCACACGCTCCTGAGATTTTTCATCTGCTTGAATGTTTGTTTGTCTTCTCCCCTGTCTCTCCCACTGTCCCCTCTCCCTGTCTCCCCCTCCTTGTCTTTTAGATTGTAAGCCACAGGCAGGGACCGCGTCTATTCCTATGTTCTGTACAGCGCCAAGTACATGACCGGCGCTATACAGATGTTAATAATGATAATAATAATAATAATAATAGCCATGGTTAATTAGGTGGGTTTTTTTGTTTTGTTTTTTTAAAGAGCATGTCTAGGCTATTTGACTTCAACAAGGCATTAGCAGGACCATCCACGGATGGTTTGGCTCGGAATCCAGTTTGTACAGATGTTCTTTACACTCTTATCCTGTCTAGATAATAGGAAGCATGCTTTGTAAGAGACAGTGTTGAATGCCAGTGTTAGCCAGAGAACCTCGGAGCTGTGGCTAAAGTTGCACATCATTCTAAAAACTGAACAGAGGATGCTATTTAGTTTAATTTTACCTGTTTGTTAGCTGTGGGCACTGAGATTGATGCTTTCATAATTTTACTTCTCCACTTGTGACCAGTGCAAGGATCCTGACATCTTATTTGTTTAGTAAAGTACAGTTGGATGGTCCTAATAATAGCATTACTTCTGACTTGGCATCATTCTTAATGTGTTTCCTTTCGGGCTACAACTATGCAGAGTCTGAGTGTCAGTAGCTAACAGCTATTGATAAGTGCTGTGGAGGAAAAAATGCAGCCCAACTGTAATTAGACGTAGTCTGCCCATTCTTTATTCTATGACTAGGCATTAAGAGCATGAATATTTCTGGTCCCTGGAAAGGGAGGGCAAGTTGTGAGGAGAGGGCACAGGATACTGGTACAATAGCAGTTCTTTTGCTTGAGGCTTGTACCAAGGATCAACTGCAGCCTTTTTTTATGCTTAAAGGAAAGTACAGTCAGTAGAGAGAAGGGATGGCCTTTGATTAACGCATTGCACTGACACTTGGGAGAGGCAGATTCAATTGCTGGATTCCTGGTTATCCTTAGGAAAGTCAATTATCTCCCGCTGCATTGGTTCTCCATCTGTTAAATGGAGAGGATACTTCGGCCCTTTTCACATAGACGCCCCTCCTTGCCCATGTGTGTGGGTGGTGGTGTGTCCGTGGGATCGCCGCGGCAGGTGGTTGGGGGTGCATGTGCGCTCCTTCCACCTCCCCCCATCGTCCACACATGAAGCAGCAGATGCCAGTGACGAAAGCTCTGTGTGTGGAGGTGGGTGGGCGTCCGTGCCTCCTCCACCCATACCCCATGGACTGCAGAGGCGCTTCGATCCGTTTGATATGACTGCAAAAGAGACTATTGCAATTTTAGGCTGCATTAATAGAAGCATTGTCTCCAAATCAGCAGAAGTAGTGATTCCATTCTACTCAGCACTGTTCAGATCTCACCTGGAGTATTATGTCCAGTTTTGGCCACCTCATTTTAAGAAGGACATTGACAAATTGGAGCAGGTTCATAGGAGGGCAACAAAGGGTATTTTTAGATGTTACGACATCACGCTCAACCACAGTCAATACCCTGTGGTGGGGAATGGTCCCGTAACGTCTGTTGGGGAACCGGAAGTTCCCCCCCAGATGTTTGCCACGGTCAATCGTGGCGGGGAATCACATTCACCACATGATCGGCAGAACCGGCGGGGCTGGCACCAGTCGCGTGGTGAATGCGATTTCCTGCCGTGATGAAGGGGCCCGTCTCGTCTGGATGGAAACCACGGCCCGGAATCCCCGCCGTGGTCAAATCGGGCGAGAGCTGCGGCCGCATTGGCTGCGGCGCCCGCCTGTCTCCCCAGAGGGCGGGCGGCGAGGGAGTGTTTGGGGGGCGGGCCGCACGTTGCGCGGCCCCGCCCCCTCCCCGATTCCCCACCGGGATCAGCCGGCACGTCTGTTGGACGTACCGGAGTGATCCTGGCGGGGAATCATTTGGGTGATTCCGGGACGAGGCGAATGCCGCCCCGTCTCATCTGAAATCACCCAAAGATAATAAAAGGTCTGGAAAGTAAGTCTGATGCGGAAAGGTTAAAGGAACTGGGTATTTTTAACTTAGCAAAGAGAAAATGAAAGTGAGATGTGATAGCAGTCTTCAGAAGATGTCAAAGAACTTTTCTTAATTGCTACAGAGGGCAAGACTAGAAACAATGGGCTCAGATTACCAGAAGGTAGAGTTTGGTTGGACATCAGGAAAAACGTCCTAACGGTAAGAGCTGTGCGACAATATAACAAGTTGCCTAGAGAGGTCATAAGGCTCTCCATCACTGGAGGTTTTCTAAAAGAGGCCAAATCTCTTTTCTACAGCCATCTCTCGGGGATATACGGGTTGACCCTAAGTCATACAGAAGCATGTGTGATGCGCACATACGTGCGCACACAACCTGCATGCACCCCCATTATAGGAATTGTGGCGCATGCACAAATCACGTGGAACTCATGCACACATACACGCCTTGGCGAGAGAGGTACAAATTAAAAGTGAATTGAATTGAATTGAATATAAGCTGCATGTGTGGTGGTTCTGGATCACACCCATTGTAACTGTAGTCATCCTGAATCCAAGCAGGGGGTTGAACTTGATTACCCTTGAGACCCTTTTGAACTCTGACATTCTCTGAATTGCTCATAAATGCTCCCAGTTCCACCTAGCTATAATGAATAGTGAGTCAGTAGTCACCAATGCTACGCTGACAAAGTTTTAGTCCATCTTTTATGTTACGTTTAGTTCCTTACGAATGATCAATTGTATAAATAAAGCATCCTCTGAGCATTGGAATATTTTTGTGCTCTAACCTGATCTGCATTTATATTTATTTATTTGTATTTTTTACTTGCCCTTCCTGAAAGGTTCAGGCTGGGTAATAACATTAAATATAATACAAAAATAAAACCCAGAAAAAAAATGCATTATAAAATATATATAGAATTCCCATAAAACCTGCCTGCTAAATGCCTGGCCGAATAGATAGGTCTTACATTGCCTCTGGAAGAAGTTTAGTCTTGGGATAGGGAACAAATAAAGAGAACAACTCTATTGCTTTGTCTTTTTATTAATGTAGAAAATATGTGCTTCAGGGCTTGAATGACTTCCCTCCTGAAACCTTTGTGTACTGAACTATTAAGAATTTTAAACCCTCCCTCTGTTCATGCCCCAAATATCTGGGCTTCAGAACTGTTTACTCACATGGAGAGTATCTGTGCAGCAAATGGAATTGTCAAGTGAAGAACACACTTAGGTGTCATTAGTCATTTTATGTTGTACCCGTCATCATGCTTTTAGGGTGCATATTATTAAAGTTAATACAAAAAACTGTTGCCAACGCATGGCACAGGGCCAAGCCATTCCAACATCTACCTCTTCCAATCTACTGGTGAGAGTTGCTGTTGGCGGAATGCCCATATGAAGAAAAAAGCTGAGTGAATGAATGCATCTTTCATATCTTTAAAAACTGGCAAGCTGGGATTCTGAGGGGCTGCAAGAGAAAGCAAATTCCAGAGCTGAGGACCTTCTTCTGTCACTCAAACCCACAATAACAGCGTCTCCCCTGCTTCCCAGCCCATGAGTGCAACGCAGAGGACAGACTGAGGGGTGTTAGCATATAGCAAACATTGTGTATAGCAGAGAATATAGGAGGCAAGTTATGGGAGAGATGGATTCTGGGCCATTCAAGGCTTTATTCTTCTTGACAGTTTTGCCACTAGGTTGATCCTTGCCTTTAAGAATAATATGGTTAAAGTGCCTCTCATTTAAAAAGTTTCTAGAGCAATCCCTGGATGGTTATATAGAAACTGACAGGAGACCTGGTAGTCCTGACCACTTCACTATAGTTAGTGGAGAGGTGAAATGTCTGTTTTAGTTTGACAGAGCCTTTTTACTGCAGCCTTGCCTTCTGTGGGTTTTTTGTGTGTGAGCATATGCGCGTGCAGCAGAGCGCCTGCTCTCTGGATTTCATTAAAGAAACCCAAAGCTTGGCAGGCACAGACATGCTCGACTGTGCAAAATGTGATATTTCTCTCTGTTTTTTCTGCTGAATGATTGGAATACTTGAAGCTACAGAACTAATTAATTGGATCAGTATATGGAATGGTGTTCCCCCCACCCCTTTAAATGCTGTCCATAATTTACTGTCTATTACAAGACTGATGGGTTGTAGAGTGCCACAGTCTATAGAGGCAAAAAGAGGGTTAAATCCTATGCCTGAATGTCTGACTCCAGACTGGGGCTGCACAGATGAAGGCCCTGGCTCCTAACTGCCAGGTGTCTGGGTGGTTGGGGCCTCAGTGAGGCACCTTCTAAAGATGGAGTCAGAAAAACTCAAGAGGGGAAGGAGGACAGAGCTATGAACACGTCTAATTCAAGACAGACTCTGTTGCAGGAGCTGTACCTCAGGTCAGGAGTAGGACCTGAGAAGCAGGCCTTATGCAAGGCCTAATGCATACCTTTCAACAGTCCCTATTTAGGAGGGGCAGTCTCTTTTTGGGTGCTGAATCCTACTACCTTTCAGGGAGACAAAGGCCGCTTGCACACGAGGAGGGAAGAGAGGCTTCCGGAAGCCAAGAACGCAGAAGGGGCCATTGCGGGAAGCTCTGCTCATGTGCGGGAGTGGTGGTGGGGGTAGCCCATTTCTGGCACAATGTCCCTCACAGATGACAGGGCTTCAAAATCCAGCCCTGTCAATCTGTGAGGGACATCGCACCAGAAAATGCCCCCCCGCCCCACGAGCAGAGCCTCCCGATGAAGCCCCCTGTCGCAATCTCTGCTCACAGAAGTCCCTGCCGCCTCCCAGCTCATGTGCAAGAGGCCAAAGTCTCATTTTCAGGAGAGAGAGAGATTGAGATCAAAAGACAGGTATTCAACCCCCAGGCACCTCTTTCCTAGTTTTCTTCCATGGAAAGCAGTGAATAGGACAATGGGGAGACGATGGAACAACAAAAAACTCAGTGGAATGCTAAGCAGGAGAGCTTCTGTCCCACTTTATGCACTTGAGATGGTGGGAGGTGTGTGTGTGCATGCACGCGAGTGTGGGAGTGGAGCTTATTCATGGAGGGATGGAGTTTATTGGCCAAAGGAGTTGGGTCTTCCGGACCTTTGGCTGTTTGAAATGTTGGAACGTATACTAATGTGGTTTGCGTACAGTAGTGGTCCCCAACTTCTTTGTGGTCATGATTCACTTTCAGAATTCAATCATTATGGTTAGCCATGACTTTATTTTGAAAGCTAACTTATACAAATAGGTTGTGTTCTAAGGTTGTAAGTAAGCAGAATTTTTTTTAGGTATAACCTACAATTACCCAGAGGAGTGGAATTAGTAAAGAAACTGGAGACTCCTTTCTTTGTGAGGCTGAGCTTCAGACTTGAGGCAGAAGTTGAAGGGGCAATCCAGCTGCTTACAAAGCCATTCTGTAAACACATTTATCTGGGATATTTGACAGCACATATCCTGCTGTAGTGGTGGGAGAAGATCTATCAGCATTCTGTACTGGAGGTTTGGGGAAAAAGCAGTGCTTATCTTAGTAATGTTACCATGAAGAAAGTACTATAGTGATTCCTTTCCCATCCTCTTGCCTTGAGTATCCTATGTTCCTCTTTCTTCTATGTGAATTCAAAAGAGGTGGTTTGTCCTACCACAAGAGATGAAATTCTCCTTGTGTGATAACTAGCTTTCCACTTCTTTGGTCAAATGTAGTTCCTTATGTCAATCCTTACTTCTGTACTGTCTGTCTTCATATGCGCAAGGGGAAACAAGTTGTCTTGCTGCAAGGGTTTAGTAAGGTTTTTCATGGTTTCGGTGGAAGAGCTTTGAAGAACTGACCTTCAGTTGTATATGGTCTATTATTACTGTTTTTGTAACAATATATCCCAGTAAGGGATAAACTGTGTTATATTTAATCATGCTTAACTCTCATTATAGTTAGTCAATGGAGCATGTGACCAGACCTGAGTCCGCTAAGGTCTCCCGTTAAAAAGAAGCAGTAAAACTACACCAATTTTATTGAACTGAAATGTTACTTACAAAACACAAACAGGCACAAGCTGGTCACGAGTTAACTATAAGACATTCTTTCATAATATTTAATTAAGATGACTATCTCTTAACACTTCTCCACCCTTAAACAGCCGAGCCCCTGGCTTACACCCTCTAGCAGGACCTGGTGCCTCCAGGTCTAGAAACCTATGCAAGAGCAATTACCACTCTAATGTCCTTAGATCATCTACTTGGAAGCTGTGTGAATCAGCGTTACTGCAAGGACTTGCCTTGCCTAGAGCCTTTATTGGCTGCAGGGAACCCTGTACCTTGGTTGGCCAGGGAATCCTATAGACTTCCTGGGCAGAGGTAGTCTTCATCCCTGAACTCTTCCAGCTGGTGACAGTCTGTCAGTTGCCTTGCCCTGCCCGTACTCCATAAAGTCACCCACAAAAATGCATTATATTAAAAGTCACATAAGCATCAGACGTTTGTTTTCAGACTTGGGCTTTATTGCCATACATGATAAATTATATGACCTAATCAAATTCATCACAAAAAGGGACAAATCCTTCAATCCATTACACCATTCAATACATAAGAATTTAAGAAGAAGATGACCTTATGGAGTCATCTCTTTCTTTATAATAATGATGATGACAATAAGGGGAGAAAATAGTATAAATACCCTTGGTTGCTACTGGTCCATACAGGAATCTCTGTGTAACTGGAAACCTTGGAACAGTTTCTGAATTAAATGATTGAATGGACTGCCACCTAATCCACCAAAGAGATTGATTTGTTTCTGAAAGAGGAAGGAGTAACATCACAGTGCTATCCAATGAGACAAAATTTCTCACCTATTCAGAAGTGTGGGATACTGGCTCATGTTGGAGATAGGATACTGGTCTAACATGTTATGGCAGTTCTGTTTTTAAGCATGATGGGTTCTGTGCTGATGAATTTGAGTTTGTTCCGTGGAGAAATGAGGGACTTATTTTTCCAGGCATTGAATTAACAAAATCTGCTGCTATAACAAACCAACTGAAATATGAACCTTTTAAACCTTGCCACCCCTTACTACCACTGGGAAACCCTTTGAGTGTCATGTCCCCATTTATTTATTTAGCCCAGGAATACTGGCCAACCCAAACCAAAGTGTTTCTCAGTCTAAGCCCTCTGGACAGTCTGGTCAAAGGGCAGTCCTCTGCAATATGATGCATGGTTTGTTCCCAGCCTTATTCACAGTTTGAATTCTCCCTAAGGCCGTGACTGGATTTGGAGGCAGCTCATAGGATGCAGCTGACTCTCTTGCTGCTGCTGCTAATGGTGCCAGTGGATAGAAATTCTTTCCTCTTTGTTGATTAATTTGGCTTGACTCTTATTTGATGCTTATTCTTCAGGTGAAAGGAGTCTATAATTCAACAGCCCAGGATCTCATCTGCGTACATGGGTTCTGCTGCCAAAAGGCAGTGAATAAATGGGGTTTTTTTTCATTCCTGCTGAAGGAATTGCTGTTTCTGACATACGACACATTTTTAATTTAGCTTTCACATCCAAATTATTACTACTTAAATGCCATAGTGTATCTGTAGCACAGTTTGACGTGTTTTGGACAGGAAAAGAGTCATACTCAAGCGGTGTCAGATGTAACTCCATATGGCACTATTGTGTGAGGCTAAGATGCTTGCCAATTACAATTTAGAACATGGTAATAGATGCAAATACATCATGATATAACAAAATTGTAGGGGGTTAGGTTGATCATCATTATATGCTATGCTCCTAACAGCAATGTAAGTTTACAGCCATGGTGGAATGCAAGATTCACACATACATATTGAACAAAAACACTGAGTGGGATATAGAACACATTGTATCTCTGAGATGTTATGACAGCTCAGGGGTGCATTTTTTCATGTCTGGAAGTACCTTGAAATAATAGTATCCACTAGGGCTGAAACTCGAGTCTTGGTTTCTCATGTTTCTTCCTGAGAATCACACTTCTCGTCTTGTTCTTGCAAACGAGAACAGGATGAAAGTCAGCTGGATTCTCGCAGAGAAAAGCAAGAATCTCGAAAAACAGAATACTCAGTGCTGATAGGGGGAGGGAATGAAGGAGGGAGGAGGAAGCCACACGGTTCCCTGTGCAGCTTTCTTTTCTTTGTCAGTGGCTGGCAGCTGTCTCCACGGGGAATGCTTTCTGATGGCAGATTTTCAGGAATGGGAGGGGAGAGAGAAGGGAGGGGAGGGAGCAGACTCAGCTGATATCTTAGCATTCTATTGGCTAGCAGGAGTCAACAGCCAATAGAATGCTGAAAAGCTGTACTGAGCCCACCTCTTCTCTTTAGTTCTCCCTCCTCCCTAGTTGGAAGCAGAAGTGGAGGCAGGACTATTTTTTTCTGAGGTTTGTGACTTTTTTTGGTTAATACAGAAATGTTTGCTTTAACTTATCTGTCTAGAGGTGTCAGAAAATTCAAATGTGTATTCTAATTATTTCCTAAGTTTGGATTTTGAAAATACGTCATGTAGTGTTATGATATTTTACATTTCCTATGCTACCAATGGGATAACATCAAGCATGTGTGGACCGGCGGGTTATGCTGCAGGTCTGGATCCGAGGCCAGGGGGAGGGGAAATGGGCAGAGAGCACCTCCTTGCCTCAGCCCTCCCCACATTAGTGACATGAACATGCACATAGTTCCTCTGTGTTGGGGCTGTGGGGGTTTGAGCATCCTTCCGCCCCTGGACCTTTGCTGTCTCAGTGACTCTCTCCCCCCAGCTCATTCATTCTGTGGCTCCCCAGGAGCTGGAGGATGCCAGCTGGGGAGAGGTGGCCAAACTGCCCGTTTGTCTGAAGGCAGCAAGGAGGCAGCAGCGGATCAGGCAGCTCCCTCTCCCCTCCAGTGTCCAAGCCGTGCTGCTCAGCCCCTGGCTTCCCCCGTCGCGTCACTAGAGAGATGTGGGACAGGCAGAGGGGAGCAGCCCAGAGAGCCAGAGGAGGGAAAGGTGCACAGCTATTTCTTTAACTCTGGCTCCCACTCGTTCTTCCCCCTCAGAGTTGCTGCTTCTGACTGTTATTAGAGATGGTGGAGAGGCAACATGCACACCCTTTCTTCCTTGGGGTGAGACCTAAAACCCCTTCTTCCCCCTGTGGTCAGTCCTTGCGAACCCAGGCCGAAGAGGGGGGAGTGGACTTGGGACTGTTTTCTAGGTTTGTCCCTTCTTCTCTCTTTCCACCCACCCCATCTATTATTATTATTTATTGATGATGAATGGGACTTTTGGTTTCAGATTAAACTGGATTTTTCATGTGTTTTCAGTTGGGTTGGGAACAATGGGACATCCAAGTACTGTGGGGTATATATGGGGGGAATAAGGTTGATGGGTACGGGATGTGTTTACTGGCAGACAAAAGTGGGGGCAGTAAGGGAGGAAGCAGTGCCTGTACGGCCAATGGGCAGCCAGATGCTGGGAGGATATATAGCGGGGGACAAGGCTTGGAGTCGGCCAGGGGACTTCTTGTTGGAATTTTATTAGTGGTCAAAAAAACAAAAGCAGCTTGCATTCTTAGTAGCAACAGTTTAGTAGTAATCAACACCTTGGAGATTGTTTCTAGATTAAAATAATCTACTTTATTGAGAAGTACATTGTGATAGGAAAGGCCTATCCCTAGTCTTACTAGCTAGGTGCCACCAGCATGGTGGCCAGACATGTTGAAGGTCAGAGAGAGAATTTAGGAATGGAGAAAGGTCAGGAAGAAGGAGGAAGTCCAGTAGGAGCTTCCTGGGCACATCCCACCTGGGAGGGGGCTTAGAAGCAGAGATCAGGAAAGGTAAAGTGACACTCACACTAACTCACTATCTCTACTCCCAAATGCCCCTAGTGGTCATTAGGGTTTGTTGGTGCAAAAGGTGATGTCATCTGGAGCTGTTTTTCCAACACCCCTTCTCATCGCCTGTCGCACCGGCTCACGACTCCCATTCGCTCACGTAGCATCTGGAATCGATCCCTTGGTAGTGGCTTGGTCAGTCCATCTGCCACCATTTCTTCAGTTGGGCAATACTTCAAGTCAATTAGCCCTTCTTCCTGTGCCTCTCGAACATAGTGGTACTTTATGTCAATGTGCTTCGTTCGAGACTTGGACTTCTCCATTTGTGAGAGCTTAATGCAACTCTGGTTGTCCTCAAACATCGTGGTAGGCTTTGGCTCTTCAATTCCAAAGTCCAACAGCAGCTTGTGTATCCACACAGCTTCCCTGCATGCTTCACTAGCTGATATGTATTCTGCTTCTGTTGATGAGAGTGTAACAAGTGACTGCTTCCTGCTAGTCCAACTTATGGCTCCATCTCCATAGAGAAACAGGTGTCCACTGGTGGACTTGCGATCAGCTATGTCTTCAGCCCAATCTGCATCCATGTATCCCACCAGTCTAGGGTTGCTGCTTACTGGAATCTTCAATGCGTAGTGCGCGGTACCCTTCAGGTATCTCCCCAGTCTCTTGACTGCAGTCCAGTCATTCTTGGTTGGGGCACTTACTTTCCTGCTTAAGATTCCCACCGCTGTGGCAATATCTGGCCTTGTCACTGTGGCTATGTACAAAAGCTTGCCAATCGCTTTTCTGTACTGGTTGTTGGCTGCCAGAGGCTCATCATCTTCCCTTTGTTTCAGGAAATTGACATCCATTGGTGTACTGACCTCATTGGCATCTGTCAGTCCCAGACATTCCAAAAGATCCTTGATCTTTGCTTTCTGGTTGAGAAGATAACTTCCATCTTCTTCTTTTTCTATTTGAATGCCAAGGTAGTGTGAGATGCTTCCAAGTTCCTTCACCTCTACTTCCTTGTTTAGGTGCTCAACAATCTCGTGACTGTCTTGCTCCTGTTCACAACAGATGATCAGATCATCAACATAAGTCAGGATATAAGTCCACTTATTGTCTCTGAATCTTGAGTACAGGCAGGGGTCAGCTTTTCCTTGTGTGAACCCCTCCTTAAGCAGTAGCTGATTCAGTTTCTCATTCCATGCTCTAGCTGCTTGCTTCAAGCCATAAATGCTCTTCTGGAGCTTGCATACGAGCTTCTCCCTTCCAGGTTCCTCGAAGCCTGGTGGCTGCTGCATATAGATGTCTTCCTCAAGTTCTCCATTCAGGAATGCAGTTTTGACATCTAAATGGTTAACATGCATCTTTCTGGAAGCTGCTATGCTAAGTAGTGTTCTGATGGAAGTGTGCTTCACAACTGGTGCAAATGTTTCATCATAGTCTTCTCCATATATTTGGGAGTATCCTTTGGCTACTAGTCTCGCTTTGTAGCGCTGTACATCCCCTTCTGCATCCTGTTTGACTTTGAAGACCCATTTGCAACCTACAGGTTTTCTTCCAGCAGGTAGTTCCATAAGTGTCCAAGTTTTGTTCTTGTGTAAAGATTCAATCTCTTCCTTTGCTGCTTTCCTCCATTTTTCAGCTTCATGGGTTGTCATCCTTTCAACATCTTTCCATGTGCTGGGTTCTTGCAGCTCTGCACTTGTGGTGAGGTAGGAGTATTTCAAGGGTGGAACTCCTCTGTTGGACCTCTGTGAGCGCCTGGGTTCTGGCTCAGCTTCTGTGACCCCTTCTGAATCTGCTTCTGGTTCTGGTTCACAGATTGGCATTTGGTGCCTGAAGGCCTGCTCACTTGGTTCCTCTTGCATCTGGATTCTTGACTCCAGGTCTGGTAATTCACCTTTGGTTGGTCTTTGTCTTTCATCAAAGTACACAACATTGCAAATTTCAATATTACCAGTTTCAACATCAAGAATTCTGTATCCTTTTCCTCCTAACACATATCCACACAAAACTCCTTTCTTGCTTCTGCAATTCAACTTGTTTCTCTTTGCCTTTGGTACATATGCATACACATCACATCCAAATACTCTGATGTGGTTTAGGCTAGGCTTGTGTCCAAACCACAGTTCAAATGGAGTTTTCTCTATGGCTTTGGTTGGCAATCTGTTCTGCAGATAGCTGGCAGTCATCACTGCTTCTCCCCAGAACTTGCTTGGCAAAATTGCATCTTTCAACATACATCTGGCCATCTCCAGTAGGGTTCTATTTTTCCTTTCTGCAACACCATTCTGCTCAGGAGAATATGGGGCTGTAGTCTCATGTTCAATTCCCTGTTCTCTCAGAAAGGCTTTCATAGCACTTGAGATATATTCACCTCCATTGTCTGACCTTAGTCTCTGAGGCTTTCTTCCAAACTTGTTGCTGACCAATGCAACATATTCTTTAAACTTTTCAAACACTTGGCTTTTCTCTCTCAAGGTGTAAACATAGGCAAATCTTGAGAAATCATCAATAAAAGAAACTATGTAAAGGTTTCCTCCAATGCTCCTTTCCAGAGGACCTGATACATCACTGTGAATCAACTCTAGAGGGCGCTGAGACTTTCTCTCCTCTAGCTTGTGAAAAGTTGGTTTCACACCCTTTGCAGAAATGCAACACACACATCTGTCTGAATTCTCAGTACACAGTTGCCCCTTAAAGTCTTTAATTAACTTCCCCTTCTCAAGCTGGCGAATTACATTAATGTCTCTATGGCCTAATCTTCGATGCCAAGTTTTATCACAGAGTCTATGGGTGCATTTGTGGTTGCTTGCTAAATTTGCATTTTCATTAACACAATTCACTTCAAAGAGCCCACTGTCTCTTAGAGTTGCAGACAAGATTGAGTCACCTTCTTTTGTCACATAGCAATGATCATCCATGAATTCAAACTTGCAACCATTCTTAACTCCATATTTCACAGAGATTAAGTTATTCTTTAATGAAGGCACATACAAAGCCTCATGTATTTTTATTTGCTCAATTTCTCCATCTGGGAGTTTGCAAAAGATCTTAGCTGTTCCTCTTCCTTGTGAAAACACTTCTCTTCCATCTGCTAGGGAAATTGGGACTGTGTAACCCATTTCAATTTCTGAAAACATTTCTATATCCTTGAGGAGATTTTCAGAAGCACCAGAATCAATATAAAGGACATTTTCATTGACTCCTGACATTGCATTGAAACTTTTGATTTTTCCTTTTCCCTTTTCACACCTTTCTTCAGAGCTGGCAGGCTTCTGCAGACTCTCTGTCTGAGCAGTAATGGGTGCTTTAGCCTTTCCCATTGTCTTGGCCTTTGGGCAATTAACACGTAAGTATGTTTCACTTCCACAGAGAAAACATCTCTTCAAGCCTCCTTTCTTTGAGCTAAAGGCTGTAATTTGATCTGCAGAAGTTTGCTTTGTCTTTCTGATAAAACATTCATTCAGTTTGCTAGATAGATAATCCAGACCAACTACTTTATCAGAAACTTCTATAGCAGTCTTCAAATATTCATATGAAGAAGGTAAAGAATTCAAAACGAATGCCACAATACCACTTTCTCCAAGGTCTATTCCCAAGTCCTTTAGTCTTTTTGCAAGAGATTGTATTTGGCTCATGTGCTCAGTAGGATTCTCATTCTCTCTCAGTTTCATATTACACAATCTCTGTATTATAAAAATTGCTTCGCTGGAGCTTTTACGGTTATAAAGATTTTCCAGCTTGTTCCAGACTTCACTGGCTAATTGAACATTTTCAAAATGAACAAATAGTTTTGGACTTACATGCATTCCAAGAATTCCAAGAGCTCTGTCATTCTGTTTGTCCCAATGATTTCGTTCAGCTCCTGCAGCCGTGGGTCTCTCTGTTGTCAGCACATCGTAAAGACCTTGACTCTTTAAGCAAGACTTCATGAGGAAATTCCAATCCTTGAAATTCGCTCCTTCCAGCTTTGGAATGTTGAGGTTCCCTTGAGCTTGCTCCATGCTGCTTCTCTTGTTCCAAAACAAAAACCAGGTACAAAAATAAGCTGTGCTTTTCTCCTTCGAGATTCAATTCGAGTTCCAAAAAATCTGTTAGGATTTTCAGGAGGATTCTGGGCCCATAACCCTATGTTGGAATTTTATTAGTGGTCAAAAAACCAAAAGCAGCTTGAATTCTTAGTAGCAACAGCTTAGTAGTAATCAACACCTTGGAGATTGTTTCTAGATTAAAATAATCTACTTTATTGAGAAGTACATTGTGATAGGAAAGGCCTATCCCTAGGTCTTACTAGCTAGCTGCCACCAGCATGGTGGCCGGTCATGTTGAAGGTCAGAGAGAGAAGTTAGGAAAAAGGTGAAAGGTTAGGAAGAAGGAGGAAGTCCAGTAGGAGCTTCCTGGGCACATCCCACCTGGGCGGGGGCTTAGAAGCAGAGATCAGGAAAGGTTAAAGTGACACTCACACTAACTCACTATCTCTACTCCCAATGCCCCTAGTGGTCATTAGGGTTTGTTGGTGCAAAAGGTCGATGCCATCTGGAGCTGTTTTCCAACACTTCTGACTACAGTGGAGACAGGGATGAAGTCCATAATATTGGGGTGGGGAGGAGCTTCCTGTCCCCAGCTTCAATGTTGCCACCCAACCTGCAGAAGAAGAGGATTTGGGCTGAAAGCCCATGCCAAAGCATGGGTGCATGGAGCCTAAGTTGTAAGCAATCACAATAAACTAATATGTGAGACTGTACTGTATATAAATACACACACACCCCCAAGCATCTTTAGCAGGAGAATCTTCTGCTCATTTTATGAATCTGCTTTGCATTCTTTCCCTTATTTCATCCCCTCAGGACTTTTTCTACTCCTGTATCCAGTGCCTCATCTCATTTCTCGATGAGCTCACCTCACTCTCTTTTGCCGTCTCACTTCTGTTTTACAGCACAACTCATCTTAGAAATATAGTGTATATATGAGAGAGAACCATAAATAAATAAATAACCAGCTGTATGAAGGCGAAAGTCAACTACTATAAGTTTAAAATAAACAATCATTCATTTTGACCCACTATGCTGAACTACCAATATCAAAACGGGTAGAAGGATAGCATCTGCCAGCACCTGCCAGGAAACATCATTGCTTATTGGATGGATAAAATCTGTGCAGATAACTTGCTGCACAACAAAGTACATCTTCAAAATGAGAGCTCTGAAAGTTTAAATGCCTATTTACCCAAGCTCACTGACGGCAAAGAGGAAGTGATGGGTGTCAATCAACATTTAAAAATCACTCAACTATTTTTAAACAATCTTATGAGAAATCAAACTACTCAGTGCATTCAGCATCAGAGCAGATTAATATTTCTCTCCTTGAAAGAAAATTGTTGACAACATGTTTAAAAATAAAAATCCCCCACTGTCATTCACATAGCAGGGATGGATGCAGATTATTAGTTCATCCTGTTAGAATGACTTATAAATGCCAGTACAGACAGGTACAGTGCTGATGACAGCCCGAGCTGGGGAATGTGTCATTGCTAAGTTACTCAAACTGCTAAACAAGAAGATTGGGAGATAAATCTGGGTCCTTGGAACCATATGGACAGTCAGAAACAAATTCATTGTCCATAACAATCCTCAGCACTATTTAAAACAACAACAACAAAACCTCCCACATCATTGTCCTAAGGATGTTCTGATTGAATTGTGTCTTGTTGTTTTTTAAAAAAATAACAAAAAAAATAAAACCTGAGCTTAATTTTCCTCTCATTTGTAAAATATAAATAGATCATTCAGCTAGTTGAGTAAGAAATGTAAATTGGTGTTCTTTCCAAACCTTGTAAGGCCCGTTCTATGGACTCTCAGTCCAGTTATTCGGACTCTGGGAGCAGTCCATTGCATGGTCAGCAGGAGGCAGCACCAAACTTTCAGCTGGGCATGCGTAGGGACGTTGCTCCCTCATTTCCCCACTTGGAAGTCTGCTTCCGGCCAAGTAGGAGTTGCAGCGGGGTGCTCCGCACCCATACAGATTCTTCTCTGCTTTCTTGGTTTTTTTGTTTTAAAAGTTTAAATTGTGAGAGGCTTCTGCCTCAGGGTACCCGCTAGAATGGCCGAGACGGCCGAAACACGGAGAAATGCTGCATGCTGAGCTGCGGCAGAGCAGGAGAGTCGTAGCAGGGAAATGGAAACTTAAACTGCCACCATCCATGCCGCGGCTTCAGCACCCTGCCCCCAAAGCCGGAGCTCAGCTGAAGAGGACCACGTGGAGGCAGCCTCTTCTGCCTCCAGTCAAGTAAGGGGGTCCCCCGCCCAGGCGCTCCTACAGCTGCAGGACACTTTTAAAACTATGATGGGGGTGCTATCCTGGATAGAGAAAAATCAGATCAGGGACAGGCGGAAACGCAAATACACTCCATCTTCCCCTACCCCCACCTAAACTGTCATTTAAGAGATCTTCAGGAGCCTTGGGCAAAGGGACGCAGAGGAGCTCCCGCAGACCCCCACAAAAGAGACCCATTAGAGAACTTATCAGCTTGTCCTCGGAGGAGGACAAAGGGGGTTACCCCCATTGGGAGGAGGGCGAAATCCTTTCAGAGGAGGAATTGGAGGTGGACTCTTCCCCTCCTCCCAAACGAAATAAAAGGGGCGGCTGGACCAGAACCCCACAGGTCACTATCCAGACCTCCGAGGAGGATTTGGATCAGTCTGCCAGCACCCACTCCTCCCCGTCCAGGGACCCTTCCGAGTGGAGCGAGATCCTGTCCAAGGAGCCAGGGGAGTTGGGCAGGGAGTTGCCGTCTGCCCAAGGGCCAAAACTCTTAAGACGAGCAGAACGGGTCCTTAGAATTACCCCCAGGCCCCGAAGAAGAGGGAATCCGACTCTTCTTCTTAAGCTCGTCACGACATCCAAGGGTGCCACTCTAGATAGGGCTTTTGAGAAGATCATACGGGCCCAATGGAAGCACCCCACTAAAACTCTAAAGCTTTCCGGGGTGCAGCAGTCGCTGTATGCTTTTTCTAAGCACAGTGACTCGATCTTTAGAACCCATCAGGTGGACGCTGCTGCGGCCTCTTTGACTCACCAGTCTGTTTTCCTTTCTGAAGGGGATCTTTTGCCCAAGGACCCCACCGACAAGGGGGTGGAGACTGGGCTCAGAAAGAGCTATGAGGCCCTTGCCACCATCCTACAAATGGCTATTACAGCCTCCTATGTTTCCAGGGCCATTATGAAATGGTTCCAACTTGGTAAGGACCCCAACATTTCGGAGGCCCTTTCTCAGAAGCTGGCTAATAACGTGAACCTAGAGCACGCCTTCCTAGTAGACACGTTCATGGATATGGTCACGTCGGTGGCCAAAGGGATGGCAACCAACGTACCAGACAGATGCAGGCTTTGACTACGCTCCTGGTGGGCAGACCCACATGCTAAGAACCTGCTAGTGAATAGCACGTTTAAAGGTGGCAAGCTGTTCGGCTCCGCTTTGGATAAAGCACTCGCAAGGCCTCGAACAAAGAGAAAAAACACTCGCTTCACCAGGTTCGTCTGCTAAAAGCTTTTTTCGCCCTTTCAACATTTCTCACAGGGCCCAAGGCGAAACTACACTCCGGCCACCACCTGGTCTTCCTGATCACGCGGCACAAACCAGCGAGGATGTGGATCCAGGTCTCATAGATTCCCAGCCCAGACGCATTACCCCAAATGATCCAAGTCGCCCAATCACAAACAAGATTCCTGACTGCTCCGAGCCCTGTTCCCCAAACTCTACCCTCCTCAGCGCCCGCCTCTAGCTATTCTCAAACAAATGAGAGGACGCAACAATGGATGACTGGGTCCTGCAAACAGTGCGGAGGGGCTACGCAATCGAACTCAGGTACACACCCAGAGAGTTCTTTCGCGTCTCCCCTTGCTCTTGCGATCCATCCAAACAGGACACAATGTGTTGCGAGATCTCCAGACTCCTGCAGATCGGGGCGATAAAGTCCATACCGACATCAGAAAGGGGAAGAGGTCTATACTCCATCCTCTTCCTCGTTGAGAAAAAGAACGGAGAGTGGAGGGGAGTTCTCGACCTAAAACGCCTCAAGAAGGCGGTAAAAGCACAGAGGTTCAAGATGGAGATCCTCACTTCCATCACCCTAACCCTGATGGCGGGAGATTGGCTGACATCTTTGGACCTCTGAGATGCTTATCTACACGTGCTCATCCTCCCAGCACACAGACGATGGTTCTGCTTTTGCTGCCAGAACCAGTACTGGCAGTATCGCACCCTGTCCTTCAGCCTCGTCTCGTCTCCTCGAACGTTTACCAAAGTGCTCGTACCACACATAGCAAACCTGCGCCTAGAAGGCATCACCATTTCCCCATATCTGGACGATCTCCTCATCAGGGCTCCGACAAAGGATCTCACCCTCTGTCACCTCCAGTGCTCGATTGAGTACCTGTCATACCATGGCTTCCTCGTCAACGCAGACAAGAGCCACCTCACTCCCACTCGGCGACTGGAACATCTGGGAGTGATCTTCAACACGGTCAGGGACAGGGTCTTCATCCCACCGCAGCGTCAACACAAGATTTGGATCCTGATGACGCTGGTTCGATCTTGACCCCGCACGCCCCTGCTAATACTGGCTTCACTCCTGGGCCTCTGGATATCCTGTACTCATCATCTCCAGTGGGTGTGTTTTCATTCCCGCCCTCTACAACACTTCCTCCGACCGTGGCAGATGCTTCTTATATCGGGCACGCCAGCCTCTGTCTCGGTCAACCTGGATGTCCTGAGCTCGCTAGATTGGTGGGAAAACCTACTCTGTCAGGGAGTCCCACTCATGGATCCCGTCCAAGTGAGACTCACAACAGAAGCCAGTCTCCTCGGCTGGGGGGCCCACTTGAACACAGAGACCATCCAGGGCACCTGGTCAGTCAGGGACCGTGCTCATAGCATGAACTGGGCTAGAGCTAAAAGCCATCTGTCTAGCCCTACTGAACTTTTTCTAGCAAGTAACGGGACGCCACGTGATAGTCTTCACTGACAACATGACTGCCAAGGTGTACATCAACCATCAGGGGGGATCCCGCTCTCCCTCGCCACATGCCGAAGCCGCGCGCCTCCTGCAATGGGTGGAAGCTCATCTTCTGTTGCTGTTGGCGTTACACATAAGAGGCGTGGATAATGTGGAAGCGGACTGGCTTAGCCACAAACAGCTAGACCCGGGAGAATGGTCCCTCAGCCTTCCGACTCATTGTCTCCTGCCCATTCTCGACCTTTTCATTCCCCTCCAATGCCAAAACGACCTGTTTCTTAAGCCGGGACACTCATCCCAGAGCTGAAGCTCACGATGCACTTCGCCAACAATGACCCCCGGGGATGCTATATGCCTCCTCCCCGTTTCCCGTTCTCAGCAAGGTGTTACACAGATGCAAGTAACTGAGATTCACGGTCATCTTAGTGGCCCCTTACTGGCCTCGCAGACCCTGGTTTCCGGATCTTCTCCACCTTTCAGTGGGGGAGCATGTGAGCCTTCCCACCTCATCAGACCTGTTGTTCCAGGGCCCTCTGCTTTACAACCAGCCTCAGTTTCTGAAGCTGACAGCTTGGCTGTTGAGACCCTAGCCCTTCGGTGTCTGGGATACTCTGATACCGTCATTGCGACACTGCTGGCTTCTAAACGCAGGTCCACACAGCGTATCTACCAGTGTACCTGGGGGGTGTTTGTGAAGTGGTGTCACACGCATAGAGTTCCTTCTCAGTCCCCCTCTATTGCCCACGTCCTGCAGTTCCTACAAGAGGGTCTAGACAAGGGGCTCAGATCTAACACTTTGGCTAGGCAACTTGCTGCCATCAGTAGCACGCTGGGTTCCTGTAGTGGGGTCCTGCTCACCCTCACAACTGACAGTTTTTGAGCGCTGCTCGCAAGATCTCTTCCCCCTGTCATCCATAGGTTTCCCTCCTGGAACCTGAATGTGGTGCTTAAGGCCCTAACTGGTCCACCCTTCGAACACCTCCAGGAGTTGTCCCTTTACTTTCTTTCGAACAAGGTCACCTTTCTTATTGCCATAACATCCACTAGGAGGGTTTCTGAGATTGGTGCCCTTTCTATGGACCCTTCACTGTGCTCTTTCAGAAAAGAGTCTGTCATCTTGCGTAAAGACTCTTCCTTCCTGCCTAAGGTGTCTTCTTCATTTCACCTCGCTTAGGAAATGATCCTGCCTTCGTTTTGCCCACACCCCCGTCATCTCCTTGAAAGATTATGGTACACTCTTGACCTCCGTCGAGCCCTGAAGATCTACCTCAAGTGTACGGCAGCCTTCTGCCGCACCTGCAAGCTTCTGATCAGTTATCACCCCCGATCAAAGGGGAATGGGGCCTCCAAGACGATCATTTCATGTTGGATATCAGCATGCATTGCCGATGCCTATATGGCTGCGGGATTGCCTCCTCCTCCTCGAGTCCTTGCCCACTCTACTAGGGGAGCGGCTACGAATTGGGCTTTTCGATCCAGGGGGCCCTTGTCTGAAATTTGCAGGGCTGCTACGTGGAGGAATCCACATACGTTCACTAGGCATTACAAAATTGATGTCTTTGACTCTGCCGAGGCATCTTTTGGTAGGCGGGTGTTGCAGAGTGTTTTGGATGCCACTGATTGAATTAATCCTCTCCCTCTGCCAAATAATTGTACTGCTTTTTACCTCCCAGAGTCCGAATAACCGGACTGAGAGTCCATAGAATGGACAATTGGGTCCCTTACCTTGGGAATTGTCCTTCTGTGGACTCAATGGGAGCTTATTTGGCCCACCCGGGGATCATACTATGTAGTTTTACTAACTTTCACTAGTTTACCTAACCCGTGCTTTGCCCCTTTTTAGGGGTAGTTCCTATATGTTTTTCCCACTGGTTGCAGGTGTTGGGTTGTTTTTTTGCTTGTCTTTCAGGTCTTCCTTGTCCAGCGGCTTTACACACCTGGGGAAGCGAGGGAACAATGTCCCTATTCATGCCCAGCTGAAAGTTTGGTGCTGCCTCCTGCTGGCCATGCAATGGACTGCTCCCAGAGTCTGAATAACTTCCCATTGAGTCCACAGAAGGACAATTCCCAAGGTAAGGGACCCAACTGTCCGTTCTTTTCAGCTCAGTGGGGTTCTCCTGGCCATCTCATGCTACTTTCTGTGGCCCCAGCTGTAGAATCAGGATCATGAAGTTAATGGCTGGATTCTGTGCTTGCATCTGCTAGGGCTGCGCAGGGTCTGTAATCCAGTGCAGACCACCATTCTATATTTAGATTCTTGGTTACCTCCATTTCCACTTCTGCAGGCAGATAGGTCTCGACATGCAGCAGAAATGGCATTCTAGGGAGTTTCTTCAGGGCATCCGCTTCATTAGTTCAGAAGTCATGTCTTAAAGCCCATCCAAAGGCACCAGATTGGCATGGTTCAAATGGCCAAACTCTGCATGCAGGAGGAGACTGCTGCATCCCTGAGGTTGCAGTAATGGTTAGGAAGTGCATCCTGTTAGGGAGGAGCATATCCTTGCTTCATATACTGCTCCTTTGTTTTCAAGGATTGCATCTCTTGAGAGAGAACATGCACCTTGCCCAGGATACAAGAGCATAGCCCCTACTCTTTTAGGATATGGAAGCAGTTTTTGACAAATAATTTTCTTAGAACCGTAGTCCTGCCCATGAAGGCTCAGTGGCCCTAGTGAAACACAATGGAAGAACAGAGTGAAAAACAATGGAGAGGTCTTGTTTCATCAAAACTCTCCCCAATAACTACAAGTTTCTCCTTCATTCTTCATTGTCTTTTTAGAGGAATTCTGTTCATGCAGAGGTTCCTCTGCTAGACATTACTAAAGATTTATGCTGCTCATTCAAGGTTAACTTCCAGCTATGCTGAACATTAAAGATACAATTACACAAAGTTTAGCAAAATCCCCCACGAGTCCAGTGAATTTTATACTTTTAACAAGATGCACTAAATAAAACTTCTCATTCTTTGCTCAGAGTTTTTTATTGCTTTCCCAATTGTGATAAATGAATTGACAGGCTTACTGTTTTTTCATTAACTTCTGTAAAACTCCTGTGGTTTATACAAAAAAGCAGTTGGTGCAAAAAAACAGTGCACAATTGTGAAAGCACTTCTCTGGGAAGGAAAGATGGAGACAGAGAGTTTAATAAAGGAAGGAGCACTGATGATGATGATGATTTATTTCGACAGAAAATGAAGGGAAATCGCCTAGAGCAGGGGTAGGGAAACTTAGACCTGCTGGTGGCGGGGGTGGGGGTAGGAAGGAATGTAGCCTGTAACTAGTTTTGATGTGGCCCCTTTCCAGTTCCTACCTCCAAGCTACACCCAGGACAAATGTGCAGAGATGAGGGCATATACACAAGGATAGGTAACAGATAATGGGTAAAACAGACATGACAGTGGCCTATTTAGGCCTGCTTTGGCCTGCAGGTCGTCAGCATGTCTGGTTTTATGCTGCCAGATGTTGGCCCAGGGTTGCCTCAGGCCATGTCGGCAACTAGCCTGGGCCCTGACCTTGGGAAACCTCTGAAGTCCCAGCCCAGTCTAAAGCCTGCCTGATCGGGCTGCAGCAGGCTAGCGCATCTGTTGTGGCCCACCATGACCCAGCCTGGATTGGGGCCTGCCTTGGCAGGCTGCCATGACTGACCATCATTGGCACCATGGCTGCCTGTCATGGCAGGGGCGGGGCACTGGGAATGGTGTGGGAGAGCAGCTACCTGCACATCTCTTGCAGCCAACTACAAGCCCCCTCCCCAGGCCAGGTGGACGGTGGCCTGGCCACGGGCACGTATGGTCAGTGCCATAATATGGCCCGGACTGTGTCCGGCATGGATTTCCGCCCCGGGCCATGTCGTGATAGCAGCATGCTGCTGTCACGTGTATTTTTACCTTATGGTACAGATCCATAATCTGGGCCGTCCTTTTCCTGAGCACAGCGCAGCACACCACTTAAGCATTCAAACTTATATGCCTTCAGGCATGCCACTGTCTCCCCCATCCTCAAAAAGCCCACCCTGGACCCATCTGACCCCTCTAGTTACCAGCCAGTCTCCCTTCTTCCCTTTGCCTCTAAGCTTCTGGAACGTGTCGTCTACTCCCGCTGCCTGGACCTCCTCTCTGCCAACTCATCCCTGGACCCTCTCCAATCCGGCTTCCGCCCCCTCCTCTCTACTGAAACTGCCCTGGCCAAGATCACCAATGATCTACTTGTCGCTAAATCTAAGCGCCACTACTCCATTCTTGTCCTCCTTGACCTCTCTGCTGCCTTTGACACTGTCGACCACTCGCTCCTCTTGGACTCGCTTTACTCTTTGGGCTTCCGTGGCTCTGTCCTTGACTGGTTCTCCTCCTACCTCTCTGACCGCTCCTTTAATGTCTCCCTCCCTGAGTCGACCTCCTCCTCCCTTCCCCTTTCGGTTGGGGTCCCCCAAGATTCTGTCCTTGGCCCTCTCCTCTTCTCTATCTACACCTTGTCCCCTGGCAAAATTATTGCCTCCCACGGATTCCAATACCATCTCTACGCTGATGACACCCAACTCTCTCTCTCTACCCCCTCTCTCTCCTCTTCTGTCCACTCACGCCTCGTCAGCTGCCTCTCTGATATCTCCGCCTGGATTTCCCGACGTCAACTTAAGCTCAACATGGCCAAGACCGAACTCCTAATTTTTCCTCCCTCCCCTTCCTCTCCTTCTAACCTGACCATCTGCATCGATGGGGCCACCATCCGTTCCGTTCTCCAAGCCCGCAGCTTGGGCTTCATCTTTGACACGCACCTCTCTTTTAAATCTTACATTGACTCTGTGGCCAAATCCTGCCGATTCGCTCTCCACAACATTGTCTGCATCCACCCCTTCCTCTCAATCTCCTCGGCCAAAATCCTTGTTCATGCCATGGTTATCTCTCGCCTCGACTACTGCAACCTCCTACTTGCTGGCCTCCCTCGCTCTCACCTGTCCCCCCCTTATCGCAATCCAAAACTCCGTCGCCAAGGTCATTCACTCTGCCCGTCGCTTCGACCATGTGCAGCCTCTCCTCCTCTCCCTTCACTGACTTCCCCTTCCTGAACGTATCCTGTTTAAACTCCTGGTTTTCACGTTCAAATCACTCCACGACCAATCTCCCCCTTACCTCTTGGACCTAATTTCCCTATGCACTCCTGCACGCGCTCTCTGCTCTTCCTTTGTCCCCTCCCTCACTCTCCCTCGTTTCTCCTGCTCACCTAACCACCTTCGACACTTCTCCCTCGCTGCCCCTCATGCCTGGAACTCCCTCCCTGCCCACATCCGCCTTGCCCCCTCCCTCCGCTCCTTCAAATCCCTCCTCAAGACCCACCTTTTCCTTGCTGCCTTTTCCAATGCCTGCTAGTCTTTCCCGTACACTTACTGTCGGCCCTCCTCTGCTGACTGCTGCTACCAACCTCTTTGTAACCAAGCCAAGCATACGCACCTGAGACTTCGCATCCGCTTGAATGTTTGTTTGTCTTCTCCCCTGTCTCTCCCACTGTTCCCTCTCCCTGTCTCCCCCTCTTTGTCTTTTAGATTGTAAGCTGGCAGGGACCGTGTCTAATTCTATGTTCTGTACAGCACCAGGTCACACGACTGGCGCTATATAAATGTTTATAATAATAATAATAATAATATGCAGGTTTTGGAGTTTGTACTAATTTTGAAAGTGGCCCCGAGGAGGGAAAAGGTTCCCCATCCGTGACCTACAGGAATTACATATTTTTTAAAATGTGTTAAGTGAAAACCTAATATTTTGATTTTTAAAGTCTTTTTTCCTCAAATGTTATGCCTTCTGATGGCTCCACAGGGGCAGCCACATATCAAATGGAAAACACAAATGAGCCAGTCTTGGCTAGTATAATGACTGCGGGACCAACTGACATATATAGTTGTCATTCATTAGGGCAGGAAATACAGCTTTGTTTTTATTTCTGGTCGAAGAATTAAGCTGCATTTTCTGAGATTAGTGATTAAGCAATGGGATAATACCTTTTTACTGCCAATTTCTAGGCCTTTTGGGGCTTGTAGTTGGCTATTAAAAGGGGATGAATCCTCTCAAAAGAGGCTTACAGGTAGCTAGGAAGCATTTTTTTCAGTTCATATGCTCTAAACTTTCTGGGACCCAACATTTATTTGTTTTTTTAATTTATTTTTTTTCTTCCAAATTTATATGCTGCCCTTCCCATAGAGGGTCATAAAACAAAACAATAAAATTCAAACAATAAAAACTCCCCCCCTCCCCTCTTAAAACTTTCCTCCTCCTCCCACCTTACTCAGCCCCCCCCAGCCCCTATCCCTGCCTGCCACATGTTTTTTCAAATCCGCCCACAGTATCAGAGTGGAAATCAAGAATGTGGTTTATTTTCACAATGGAAAAGACTTTGACTGGTCTCAAGGATAAGGTCGAGGACTTTAGTACAACATGGCTACACTGCCTTAAGGTGCTCCTCCAAGAAGATGCTCATTTTCACCCCCTGAAATATAGGTTTCAGTATGATTTATAATCTTGCAAAAAACACCATTTCCAGTTTGTCCCAATATGTAAGAAGTAGAAGCCTCTGTGACTTAATGTTGTAGTCAGTGTGAACCAGCCAGCCACAATGCTGTTGTTGTTGTATGTTCCTTAAGATGTACAGTTAATGCTAAACAATAAAAGGAATTTATCCTTTTTTTAAAAAAAAGGAATTTATCTTTTTTTAAAAAAAATTAAGTTGGACTTAAAGTCTATCTAGGCTAACAAACTCACTCTGTCTTATTCAGAAGATGATTGCACTTTGTAGGGGGAAGAGAAACAGAAGAGGCTCATGGGAGCTCCCTTCAAAAGATACCCATGCTTGCTTCTGCCTGACACTTTTTTATTATCTTGTTCCAAATGGTCTTAATATTTTATCCTTCAAGATGATGGAGCTGAAGCACAGATGAGCCAAGAAAATTAATGTTCCCTATCACAAGATCATGAGACTATGAATAAATATGGCCCCATCATAAGCCTTTATCTACAGACCCATGGTCTTTCATTTATCACTTATGGTACTAGCCATTACATGAAAAGTATAGGAAGAAGTTTGTTGTGATACTCCCCACTTTAAAAGAGTCACATGATTTCAGGTCATTGGCTTCCAAATGAATTCTAATAAGGAAAAAAAGCTGAACATTTTTCAGCTGTAAAGAATGGTAAATGGTAATGTCATCTTGTTTACTCCCATGTCTAACACTGACAGAAACTTGAAACGCAGGGAAAGAATGCAAGGCTTGCAGCAAATTCTGGATGCCTCTCATTCAGTTCTGCACTTCTTCTGATACTGGGCTGTATAAACTACCGGTTTAAAGATACCATTGGGAGCAGGGCCAGTAGGGGCCATGGCTCAGGCCCTGAAGTCAGAGGGGGCCACTCAAGGAGATCAGTCCTGGTAGCCTCAGGTCCAGTGAGGGACAGGGACAGGATATTTCTGTGAGTCCCTCTTCCTGCTCATGACTCTCAGTCCCCAGGGTGGTTGCCTCCTGCGGGGACCTGACCCCCTTCTCGTTTTCAGTAAATCACTGACCCTTGAATCCCCCGTCCTGCCAGAAGGGTGTGTGCGTGAGAGAGAGAGAATGGGAGAGAGCTTGTGTGCGTGCACACGTGGGGGAAATTCTATGCATGTGAAAACGTCTTTGTTTTTGTGGAAGACTATGGGGACCCCACTTTTTTTTTTCCTGGGCCCCACAAATTCTATGGCCAGTCCTGATTGGAGGGAGCTATGAAGAATACATATTCTTATACATATACATATAGGTATTTGGAAGGACAGATACTAACTTGGTGTAAATTTTCATAGATCCATTGATGTTAGCAGAACCATCCTGATTTACACCAGATGAAAATTTGTTTCCCTGCTAGCTAATCATCATCTGAGGAGTTATGGGTTGTGGGATTTTCCTGCCACATAGTTAATATGCAACACCTTCCTAGGATCACTGTAAAATCCTGCAAGTTAATGCATTATAGCAGATTGTGTCTAACCATGAACTCGAACCCCATTTTTTCAAATTGGTGAAGTCAATGAAGCTACTTGCATTAATTAAGCTACTGCATTTTCTTAACCTCATAATGTATCCTTCTCTCCCCCGATGTTCACCCCATCTCCCCCTTCCTTGTCTCTCTTAGATTGTAAGCCCTTTGGGGTAAGGACGTGCCTGTAACTACTGATTGTACAGTGCCAGGTGCTTACTAACTCTCTCTCTCTCTTTATATATATATATATATATATATATATATATATATATATATATATATATATATAGTATATATTATATACAGCTGGTGCAATAATTAATATAATTAATTATAATTAATAATGTGCATAGGGCTTTGTAACTGATTTAGTTTGAGGTTGAGAGTGCTCTTCATCTCTCAGGATGATCAGGTGGTCAGGATGGACTGATGAACCAAATGTGGGCAGGGAGGGGGGGTAAACAGTGTGTTTACATGAAGGTAACTCCTCTTTACTACAAAGTAAGTCCCAGAATTGGGGCACACAGTGTTCTCATTACCCCAGGATAACGCATCCTGGTTTGGTTAACGGATAAGGTACAAACTCAGGATAGCACTTTGAGTTCAGAACCATGTATTGTCTGGCCCCATGACCTAGTACAGAACTCAGCAAAAACCATCAGGAGTTGTGCTCTCCCTCAACCAGCTCTTCCTTAATCCTTTTCCAGCTTAGAGGTGAAACGAGCAGCAGAATAACTGCTCCCAGGACTTGTTTAGTGGCTATTTATTTAGAGCAGGTTGTAGTCAATCTGAACTTCATTCATCAGAATATTTGAACAACTGTTTTTTTTGCAATTTCAGTTTGTTTGGTTCAATTTGTTTGGTTCTTTTATTTCATTCATGTTAAGTTTTCCATTTTGTTTTCTCCAGGAACAGTGAAAATGAGTGGTCAGAACTGGAAATGGCCAGAACAAATCAAGCAAACTGAGCAAAATGTATGAACCAAACAAAGTGAAAATACAAAACCAGGTTACGGATCAAAGATTGAACAGATTGTGATCGTTACTTGGTTCGTTTGTTACGGGTCTGATCATTCAGATTCAACAGGTTTGTTCTTTTAGGTGGGTACTTTCTGCTTCTTATCTGTCTAGCAAATCAGCTGATCATGCGCTCAGCTGACCAGCCATGAGAGACACCCTGGATCTGGGCCAGTCCTCTGGGGAATGTCTGCTGGCTTCCTTGACTTGCTCATGAAGCAGTGGGTATTGCTGCGGATTCTCTGCTTCTTGTCCTTGCCAGGTACCCTCATGTTTATCCTGTGACTTGCACCTCTTCCTTGTTTTTCATTGTTGGTCCCCAATAACTGCCTGTTTCCTCTGTCCTGTTAATTTGATCCCCACAACTGCTGGGGTGTAGTGCTGCTACTTAGGTAGAGCAATATTAAAGTCTCAGCCCATACATATGTGAGTCCATAGTATCTGAAGAAGGGGTACGTCCATATTTAAGAGACAGCAACCCACCCTATCGCAGGGACTTATTCCCTGCTTAGTGTGTAGCCTCTGAATCAAGATTAATGAGGTTGGTCACCAGAACAAGCCTTATATAAAACATAGCTGTGAGGTTTGGGGGGAGGAAAGGTATGGTAGGTAGAGAGGGAAGGAACAATCACCCTCTAGCACACAGAACACGGCCTTGCCTCAGAACAAACCCTCAGGATCGTAGTTGACTTCTAGGGTAATAAGCCCACAGCCTAGATCATCGCTGGGTATAGGGGAAGAGCACATGCCTTCTGGTTGTCCCAGTCCACACAACACACACACCGGGGTATGGAACGGGGCAAGGAGGTGTACAGGGGGGTGAGAAGACAAGGGGTGTTGAGTTCAAGGGTCCAGGGAGGGGATAGGGGATGTACTCGGAAGGGAACCAGGCAATGTGAGGATCAGGGGTTCCACACTGGTATAACAACAAACACACTTCACTCGCCCACCACACGCTTGCAAGACTCACCCCTCCACTGCTCATCCACACTGCTCTCAGAACTCTCAGGTCTTTTGGGTCGCTCAGGTAAAGGGGGGAAGGGGCCAGTCTCACAGGCACAAGTGCACTGATCACCAGCAAAGCAACAAAGCATCCCCTGCAGTGTGTAACTGGCACAGGCGCTCTGAGCGCCGCAGCAGTGAGGCTGGGGGCGTGGCTACTGTGGGTGATGGCAGCGTGTCTGCTGCCACGCCCCCAGAGTCCAATGTGTGGCACGGTGGGGTTCCCTGATGCACAGGAGCTGCCCCCACCGCATCCTGTCGCTGGAGAGACTGCGCTTGAAGTGGCGCTGCCGCTCGCGGGGACGGGGTACGTTCCACAGGTCTGTCCTTGGCTCTCGCTGTGCGACCCCCACGGGGGAGCCGGGTCCCTCCTTCCATCCTGAAACCCCTACTCCTATACCACAGACCCCTGTATAGGGGATCTGACAATAGGAGTCTCGTTCTTTGCTGTCTTGCACTTTGTGGGTACTTGCAACTGTGCAAAGTGGGATTTGTGGGAGACCTGAATTTTGTGAATTACGTTACTTTGGGCTGGCAGCCTATCAGTTGCCAATGATTTAAAATTAACACAATGCTCTCTTGTGACTAGAACACCTGACAGCCAATCAGTACTTAAGAATCTAACAGTCAGTTCAATGCTCCCCCCCCCCCTTTTTCTTATCTAAAGATATGACTGATTTTTTTAATGTATGGGAACCGATGAATCAATACTTGTACTGAAGCTTCTCTGAGCTGCCAAATAACACCTTTGTGATCTCGCCCACCTTGCTATTCAGAAATGTGATTCAAAGTGTAGTTAAGAAGAGCATTTTGCTTCTCTCCCTCACTTTCTTTTTAAAAATGTGTGTGTGTGTGTGTATCTTTCAGGAGACATTTTCCTTACCACCCCCTTTGTTAGCTTTTGTTATCACTGCAGTCACGTTGCATTTCTTTTCATACGGTATGTCATGTGTTTGATATCCAGACTCTGCCTGCACCTTTTGGAATGTAATAGGATGGTCTTTATCCCACGTTGTCTATACAAATGCAACATAAAATGATGCAAGAAGACTTTAGAATGCCTGCAATTAAAACTGCTCTCCCCTCACTCTTGTTATTTTTAACATTTATTTATATGGCTTGTGAACATGCCAATCCTCTGGGTTTCGTGCTAGTGATGTGTTTTGAGGATTGGAGCCTATGTGTGCAAAGTACTTTGCAGTCATTGATTGAAATCCTGAAACTACTTATGAGCTTATGAGTCTTGCTGCCTTCAGTGAGACGTACGAGCTTGGAAGTCGTTTCGGGTTGTGCCATTATGTCGTTAGCCCTGCATCCCCTAAAAGGTCAGTAGGTCAGTATAGCTGCTACTCCATTTTATAGGCAAGCATACGAGGCCAAAAGTGAAGCCCATTTCCTCTGTTATATGGACAGAGAACCAAGCTGCAAGTATGCTTAATTTATAGTAATTTAGAATCTTGATTCTGATTGCATTTACCCCAGTATAACACATGTATAACTACACTGACTGTGGAGAGTTCCTCCTGCTGCTAGAGCATGGGCTCCTTCGTATACCCTAATGTATATCAGCTTGGCCCCAGTTTTGAAGTCAGTAGAGATGAAAAGGCATAAAACCAAAGTCAGCCAGAGGAGCTTTGTGCCTTTCATTTTGAAACTCTATTTTGTTTTGGAACCATTAACCATGTCTTAAGACAGAGCAATAGTAATAATCAGCTCTTCAAAGCTATAAATCTTTTTCATCTCAAATTATTGTTAATGGTGTTTATAGAATTAAATCAGTGTTGGACTTACATTTATTCTCAAGGTCATTGACAAAGCAGATTGTAGTCTGTTAACATGCTGTACTACAGGAAGGTTTATTAAAAGGAATAATTTATATTGCATCTGGATTTAATAATTTTGTCCTTAGAGAGTGAAATTTGCAGGGTGAGGACAGAGGTCGGATCAAGGGCCTGTCTCTCCCAGTCACCCTTAATGACTTAAATAGTGCAAAGTTTAACATCTATATGTAGCCGTTAGGGGAGATCGTGAGAGGGTTTCAGGGCATGCAGTGTCATCAGTATACTGATGACACTCAGCTCTACCTCTCTACCTCACCCAGGCTATGCAGTCTCTTTATTTTCCCAGTGCCTGTCGGCTGTGGGGGCTTGGCTGAGGTTGAGCCATCTGCAGCTGAATTCTGACTAGACGGAGGTGATGTTGGTGGGTGATGGCCTGGGAGTGGTTGAATCTCCTCTTGAGGGGAGGTTTGCCCTCCCATGGTCTCGCAGGTACGGAGTCTGGGCGTGCTCCTGTATTCACGGCTCAGCCTGTAATCTCAGGTTGTGGCCGTGACAGGGAGTGCGTTTCGGCAGTTACGTCTTGTACGACGGCTTTGGCTGTACCTCCCAGACTCTGACATCACCACTGTCATCCATGCCTTCAGCACCTCGAGGCTGGATTACTGCAACGCGCTCTACGTGGGGCTGCCCAAGAAGCTGGTCCAAAGGCTGCAGCTGGTGCAGAATGCCGTGGCCCATATCCTTACTGGGGCGGGTCGCAGGGAGCACATGACACCTGTGCTCTGGGCTCTGCACTGGCTGCCTATAAAGCACCGGGCTGGGTTCAGGGTGCTGGTTTTGACCTTTAAAGCCCTTCACGGCCTGGGCCCTACCTGTCTGTGGGATCGCCTCACTCCCCATGTGCCCGTGCGACCCCTGAGATCGTCCGTGGACCGTGGGGGCCTTTTTGGAGGTTCCCCGGGCGAGATGGGTGGCCGCTGATGTGAGATCTTTTTCGGTGGCTGCCCCTGTGCTGTGGAATTCACGCCCGGAGGAGGCTCGGTTGGCCCCCACCCTCCTGTCGTTTCAACGTTTGTGTAAGACCTGGCTGTTCCGCCAGGCTTTTGATGAGGGGTAGGGGGGGTGGGGTAGGGTTTGGGAGGGAGGGTGAGTTTTGTGATTTGTTTTAAAATTTGTTGATTTATTTTTAAGTTTTATTTTTAAAACTTTTGTGGTGTTCGCCGCCCTGAGCTGCCTTTGGGCAGGAGGGGCGGGATACAAGTTTTAAATAAATAAATAAATAAATAAATAAATAAAATAAAAGTAGCAGTAGGGTCTTGTGTTGGGAATGAATTTTACCCCAAGAGGGTAAAGAAAAGAATGGCCTTTTTCAAGAGCAACATAGTTCAAACTTGGATACAGTTTATTTTGCGCCTTTCATACAAGACAACAGTAGAATTATCTCTACCTGTATTGCCAAAGGTTGGTGGGATAAAGAATGTGAAAGTGCAAAAAGGACCCTACATAGCTTAGCCCGACAGCTGAAAGAGTATTCAAATGACTCTTTGGTCAGTGACTATAGAAAGTCGGCCAAGGAGTATAAGCTTCTTTTAAAGAGGAAAAAAGAGAGTTTTAATAATGCAAAATGGCACGCCTTCCAGCATGCACTTAACAGGAGTGACTCGTCTTTTCTGGAGAATAGTCAACAACACTTGGAGTCAGGAGAACCTGTACCTAGAACCTAAAATTCTCCAGGCTGAATGGGTCAGGCATTTTACTGACCTCTTCTGTTCCTGGGAGGCTGAATGCATACTTGCCCCACCGGCTTTGGAAGAACTCCCACAGTGGGATCCTTTAACATTGCAGGATGTTATTGAGGCAATTGGTTTTCTGGGAAGTGTCAAGGCTCCCGGATCAGATTTTGTGACTGGTGAAGTCTTTAAGCTGCTACCAGAATGGTGGGTGGTGGCTTTAGCTCATCTCTTTACGCTGATTAATAACTCTGGTGTAATACCTGATAACTGGAGGCAAAGCATTGTGTTGCCAATTTTAAAGAAAGGGGATAGGTCGAAACCGGGGAATCATCACCATTATAAGCCTTCTTTGTATTATTTCAAAACTTTACACAAGGATCTTGCTGGATCGTTTGATGGCTTGGATTGTCAAGGAAGATATTATAGCTGAAGAACAGGCTGCTTTTATGCCTGGTAGAAGCACGATAAGTCATGCGTTTGTACTGGATCATCTGGTAAATAAATACAAAAATTGTAGAATTAAGCTGTTTGCCGCATTTGTAGACTTTTCATCAGCTTTTGATTTGATATGCCAGGAAAAACTCTGGGAGGAATTGTTATGCTTGCACATAGATAAAAGACTTTTACTGCTGATAAGATCATTGTATTCCAATACTACACTGAGAGTCCGGATCAATTTAAAAGGATTGTTATCTGATCCAGTAATGGACATCAAAAGGTATCTACCAGGGTTGCCTTTTGGCTCCCACACTGTTTAACCTATATGTCAACAAATTAATAGTGAAACACAGAGAAGTAGGAAGGTATATGGCACCTCAAATTGGTAGTAACAAAATTTCCATACTTATGTACGCCGATGACACAATTCTCTTATCCCTTAGTAGATTGGGCTTAACATGCTTGCTGAATGATTTTAGCGCCAATTGTGCCAAGGAGGAGCTTAAAATCAAATACTCTAAGACTAAAATTTTGGTTTTTGCTAAGCGGTATGCACCGTACGTGTGGCATATTGCAGGAAATAAGGTTGAAGAGGTCCGAACTTTTAAATACCTTGGCATCAGGTTCGCAGCTAATGGGGCATGGGGCTCACACCTTGCCCTGGTGAAGCAGACAATCAAGACGGAGACAATTGCTTTCTTAAAAAATGTTTGAACCAAAGGGAGGCATCAAGTTGGCCTAACCTTAACGATTTTTGATATAAAGCTTCTTTCTAAAATGTTCTATGGCTCCCAGATCTGGGGAGGGGATCCGCTGGCAGTGAAGATGCTAGAACTTATAAGTAATAGCTGTTTGAGAAACATGCTAGGTGTTCCACCGTCAATGCAGTCAGCTATTTTAAATCTTGAATTAGGCAGAACGTCGCTGCCAGGTTAGAGGACTGTGTATTTTCTTTTTGGATAAAAATCTTTGATTTACCTTATACTTCTCTGCCTAGGTAGTGCCTGCAGGAAAAGCAAAATGATGGGAGCTGGGAGTGGAGGGTTTGAGCCATTATATGCTTGAGTGTCCTTTGTATCTGGCCTTTCGGGAAAGTCTGTTGCGTTTCTTGGATCTGGACCTGCAACGACCAGGACACTCCCTACCTCTCCACTTTGAGTTCTTCTGAAGTATCTGGAAGAGAAGAGATAAGAGCTGGCCCCTCAACGGGCCGGATTAGAATGCCTGGCTCTCTGCTTCCTGCCGGCAGGCCCATGGTGGGCTGGAGTGCCAAGCAGGGAGCTTCGTAGAAAGAAAATTCACTGGTAAGTGCCCCAATTTTCTTTTCTCCCTCAGCGCCCTACTTGGCAGTCCTCAGCTTGGGATGTACCAAAGCTGAGCCAAAAACAGAGAAAAGAGAACCGGGGCCCTGGTTAGCGATCCGCTGCCATGGCCTGGAGGACCCTCCACCCAAAGGTGGCCTCCGTCGAAGCCGTTGTATAAATCTTGTAGTGTCTAGAGAATGTATGCACTGAGGCCCATGTGGCTGCCCTGACGCATGCGTGTGGTAACAGAGCAAGGCAGCAAGCGGAGCTGAAGGAGGCGAAGCAAAGCAAGGCAGGTTGGTGGGTTAGGCTGGGGGGCTAGTTTCTTTTTTATTGTTGGAGCCTGAGGAAGGAAGGGCTTGTGTGATGGGAGCGCAGCGGTTCCCCCCGCCTTGAATGCTCTCATGAGTTTTTGGAAGCCAGGACAGGAGTCCCATTTCAGTTCCCTCCCTACTCTCTGCCCAGGGTGTCGTGCCCTCCCGCCCACCTGCCTTCCCACCCACTTCCCTCCCCCCCGCTCTGACACCGCATGGGTGCCCGGGAGCCGGATCGAGCAAATGGGATTGGTGCGCTGCTCGAGCGGAGCCAAGTGGGGGCTGACCCGTGCAGGTCTGGGGTCGCCAGTGGCAGGGGGTTCAGCACGTTCGCAGAAGAGTGGGGGGGGAGCCTTTGGCTAGTCCCCTGTTCCCTCCCGATGTGGGTTTCTCCCCGGCACGCGGAGCCTGGAGGGGGGGCATTTTGCCAGTATTGTGCTCCCTTCCTACATTGGTTTCTGAACTGGGGGGGGGGCTTTTGTCAGTCCTGTTCCCCTCCCCGAGGCTGCCCCGTTCCATCATTGGGCCATTCATGCTATGCCACTCTGGAAAAACCCCTTGCCCCCCTCACAGGCAACTAGCACTGTTTTACTCCTGCTCCTACTGCCGTTCGAAAATGGAGATAATGCTGTTTATTTACAAACGTCTCCTCCCCATGTGTTGATCAGAAGGTTGTAGCTTTCTAAAGAAGGTTCTTTGAGATGGCACCCAACACATTCCCACAACTGGGTTGTGCATGGGAACCAGGAAAGGAAACCGATCCTTGCCCTTTCTTTTAACAAGAGGTACACAAACATCCATGATTAAGTATGAGTAGTTTTTAGTAGCTATTAAAAGGTATGTGCGCATATGAGGAACACTTATTTATGCACCGAACTCGTTCAGGTGGGGGGGTGGTTTCCCCTCCCCCCTCCAGGATGCACGGGTGGAAGGGGCGCCGGGGAGCACCTCCCCCTCCGCCCAGCCTCGTAATTTTTTTTTAACCACCCCACCCCAGGGATTGCCCTATCTGGTGGTGTCAGGACTCTGACCGCAGGTCCGGCAGCGGCGGGTCTGGCAGCGGCGGTGCTCCGGAGCGCTTCAGGCTGCTACTAGGCCTTCCGGGTCAAACCGGAAGGCCTAGTAGCG